>JAZDUA010000130.1:2390000-2990000 GCA_038098605.1 Gryllus longicercus
TCCAGGAAGGAAGAGTCATGGGCATTCATGGGATGAAATGCTGACCGAACAGAGTGGAGGTTGACAAAGCGTGAAGTAAGAATTCAGTTTAGCGTCTTGTTAACTGTTATTTTAATAGAGAAGCCTCAAACAAAAGAAATTGCCTGAGGAGATTGCTGAGAGAGAATTAAGACCCCCGGAGAAGCCAATTCCCGTACCTTACACGCCATTAAAATTGATACTAAAGTTTCATCAGAGGAATGCGTAATTCCTGAATTGGTCTCGACCTGAAGAGGTTTTAACCTGGACTCTTCGAACATTGCCTGTGGATTCTGGAAAACCTCTCAGTGATGATTCAACCTTCCACAAGGTGGGAGAATCCTTAAATAGAATGACCAATTCACCCACCTTATTATCTGGGGAGATGGATTTGCATTTTGTGCGAACTTGTAGAGGCTTAAGGTAACTTTTATTAATGAATCTCCAAACTGAAACTTCTTTACAGTGTGATAGCGTCGGGAAGACAAATTCTGTCTCGATTCTTGATCAATGACCAGTAAGTTAAGAGGATGCCCATTAATTAAATGATTTAGAGGGAATATGAAGTATCTAGATTTAGATTTATTCAGGCAAAAAACAGTAAAAACTGTATGTGATGTAGGGGGGAAAAGAGGGTATGGTATCTTTCTGAGACTCTGCATTCAGGTGCTGCGAATTTAAGATGTAATCCATCTGAGCTAATAATGTTTGCATTACATTGAGTGATACAGTTTGGCCAATAGAGAGTTTTAAATGAAACTTTAAAAAAATTGCGGCAGCCTCCACTGATCTATTATGAAATGGTGAACACGGAGGACAAAAATTGTCATTCCACTCCGTGTATAGCAAGAAAGCTTTTGAGTATCGACTGCTCCTGTTGAATGTTAAAAAGCTTCGACTGCTCAGCGAACTGGTATTTTGCTTTTACAAAGGCCATAGCATTATCATTATAAATTACTCTGGGATATCCGCTGCGGGGAGCAAATCTTAGAGAAGCTATGAATTCATTTGTTGACAAGTTTTCCACGTCTAAAAATGTACGGCCTTGGTAGCATGGTACACAAACACAGCTACTCATGGTTGCGTAGGCTTCCGCGGCCGAACTTTCTGTTATCTAGGCTATCCGGACGAGCCGCGTCTCTGACATAACAAAACGAAACGTTAGCCATCATGTCAGTCATATGGAATAAATTTTACTGAGAACAGTGAAAGTGTCGTACTCGACAGCGTAAGTGTCTAAAGTATTGAAAATGCTGAGTTTGATTGTTTAGAATCTGAGTGTGGAGAATTACATGTTTAATAAACATGATTTTATCAATATTATATTTTTTATCAAGATTATTTTTGAAATCTATCTATTAACTGACATTTATATGGTAAAAGAGTTATAAATAATTGCACAAATAAACAATATTGTTTTTCTCAATTTGCTGAAAAAGTAAACGTGTAAATTTCACCTTTTGTTCCTCACCTCATTTGAGAGGCAGATTTCACACGCTACCGTGTATTTGATAAAGAGTAAGCAGAAATGAATTACGCTATTAACCACGCTTCTAATGGAAAGATTTCTCAATTTTTGCCTGGCTAGTTACGCTACCAGTGGACACCCAGCAAGTAAATAAGTTATGTGCAACATAGTAATAAGAAATCCAGACAAGCGCGTTCCTGAGGGAGAATAATTTGGTTTTTTGCTTCACCAGAAATCAATGAGCGTCTCAGTCTTTCACCCACTAGAATAATGCCATCCTGATCCAGGAATGAGAGAAGACCGTGAATTTTTGAAATCTTAGAAATTTCTCTTTTGTTTGAAAGAAAATTATTTGGCAGAAAGGGTTTTTTCTGAATTTCACGATTAATAGAAGAGCATTTCGTAGCTCAGTTGTGGAGAGAGGGGCAGATTTCATTGGTAATACTGGAGTCCTGGTGCGACACTGATACATAAACCGAACGCAATAAGCTCCTACCCAGAATAGTTTGTGATAAGAGTAAGACATTTTTAACCGGTTTTAAAAGTAGGATTCTTCAAGAGAAGGCGTGGTAAGAAGGGAATGGGAATGCAGTAGTATTTACACATTATCATTATCGGCAACATCAGCTTTAAAAATTCCAATGAGATAAAGGCTGAAGCATCTACATCTAACGCTGACGAACCACACGGCAGTCTGCCACGGGGAGGAAAGGGTACGACATATTTTCGAATTCTCTACCGTGGTAAGTAACCCTAATTTATGTAAGAAATACCCCTATTACTGTGAGAAATTTTCTGTTAGAATAAAGTGATCGCAGGAAAGAAATTTGTTTCTTAGACAAGTTTTTAAAATGTTAATGGTTGCAAAGCAAGGAACACAAAATATTGTAATACATTTCTAAATTACAAATATTCTAAATCATTTGCGGGGAACCACAATAATAAAATACATTATTTAATATATAAATATTTTATATCAAGAATATTGAAATTCGTGATTATATTTTTAAAACAATTTTAATTTTGACTTTTCTTCACCATTATTATCGATATGCAAGCAATGCACACATTTTGTTACGCGTCATGGGATTGAATTCGCCCACTTTTTCTATCTAAGTAGGGTTTAACGAAAACAATGTTTTCGTTAATGAATTAAAAATCACTAGAGGATATCGCAAGTAAAGAATCGTTGTAGTGTCGTAATTTTCAATATTATTTACACAATGTTTAATAATGTTGAAATTTTATCGTGATAATCTGTGGAAACGAAATAGGGAATATATGTGAAATATTGTTGCAAAAATATAATTGGTATTATTTGCCATATACTTCTCAAAATTTGACAATTTTCTATTACGCTACTGAAGTGATTACCGCTATCCCTCCCCAGTTATATTAATTGCAGAATTGTAACAATTGATATTGTTAATAAATAATGGAAATAATATAAAGAGCATTTTTAAATGTATTTGTGGAAATCTTCAGTAAAGTTAACTATTTTCTTAAAGTTTTTATATAATCAGCTGCTAAAGAAGAATAAATTTGAAAATCTTAAAATGTTACGAATCGACGTAGTTTTCTTAAAACGAGCCACTAAGACAAAGAAAGTAACAAAGTCTTTTAATAATCTTTAAAGAAATTAGAAGTTTGTTGTTAAGAAATGCCAATGAAGGTATTATTATTCAATTAAAATTTTCAAACGGAACTTATTTTCCTCGAATAAATGGTATCTATGTAATTATCGAAGACTAATCCCAACTCATTAATGTGCACCTAACCTCGTAATCAAAACACAAAACACAATGAAGTCCTGTGAGTTTCAATGAACTGACAAGAAAAATGCTAAAATTCGTCTCCTTTCTTTATTATTTACTCAAAATGCAATTTCATGTCTTCTTAAATGATCGAACAAATTTTCAATGTGCTTAGGTGTCGTGAGTTCCTTGACAATTGCATAGCTAAATATTATTAGTAAAATTGTTTGAAAAGATGTGTCGGATGTATAGATTGATTTTAGATCAGATGATTATGATTAGGGTTTAAGGACGCTTCAAAGTCAAACGTCATTTACCCCATGTCATTTGGTATTAATAACATGGATCCACTGCGTCTGTGATCAGTTAAAATAATGTTTATTCATTACAAGATAAAATGAGTAAAATTTAGTAAAGTCTGAATAATTGTGTAATAAAATAACTGACAAAGAGTGTAATTTGAACAATGCCCAATCGGTTTAAAAAAGGCAAGTTAAATAGAACTATCTTCCACTCTCAGACTACATTAAATTTTTTTCCAAGAAAGTTAAAGACTGCTGGTAGAGGAATCATTGTTACCCAGCATCACCTCCAGAGTGTTGGCAAGGTGAGGCCATCTCCGAATAACTCTTGAATTATTCCAGAGCATGCTATACGGTGGGGTCAGTTCTTCATTGCTCGTAAATAGGGGGTGGGTCACTGCGGAAGAACATGTCCTTGCGAGAAGCGGCAGTGTCCGATCCGAAGGTGGGTGAGAATTACCTTCTCGCGCCTTGAGTAACGAAATGACGAAGACCAGGGTTATATAGAGTTCTTGATCCTCGTGACTTTGAAATAAAGAGTTCTGCCTCTCTAGTTGCCATGCGTACAGAATGCAACGTTCGATAAAACGTTTGGTGTCAAGCGCAGGTACCACCATAGTGATGTCTATCTCTGGCTTCCTAGTAGCAACTTTGCTATCAGGTCAGCTGTCTTATTTCTAATTATTCCTAAGCTGCCAGCGACATAGGAAAAAACATTTAAAATGATAGAGAATTAAACGATGTTCTCGATGCATTTGATCTGTAAGTATTGAAGAAATCTGTAGGTATAATGAAGTAGTGAGAAGATATCCAGAAAATTTTCAATGTTCTAAATCGTGAAGGTTTTATGTAAAATTGGACAAATTATCTCGAAACACGTAAATACCAAGATGGCCATCTTAGTACAAAACGCAGAAAATCTATAAGAATATGCAAGATTGAATCACTTCAACATTATAGCTACTATCTTGTAGTATAAACAATTTCGTTAATCTGTCGTATACTTTCGAATGTGCCCCGTCCCTTGAAAACGTAGCACTAACATCCACTTTGCCCAAATATTCATTTATGACTTTCTTCTTTCACAACATCGATGTCTTATTATATTTTAAAATACATTTTCATCGTGCTTAAAAATCTTTAGAATATCAAACTGCAGAGTCGTTTGCAAAGGAAACTGCATATAAGAGAATGTGGGACGGTTGGAAAGAAACTGATTTTAGAACTATCGAGCATAAATTGGTAACACGTACGTTCATCATTTCGATCAATCAAGTACACGATTCACTAAAGTCACAATGACTGCCGACACATGATTTCATTCTATTAGTATTGCTGTGTAGTGTTTGATCATGCCCATGTCGCCGTCGCGCGCCTCCGTCGCAACGGCGGTTCCCTGCTGGGGAAGGGGGCTCAGTCTGCAGCGACAAACGCTCCTCTCCACTGCTCGGCGCCGGTCCCCGCGATCGAATTGTTTATGTATATGCGTTCGACTCTTACCGAGCTCTCGATGGATCATGCCTGGTAAACGCCGAAGAGGTAAATAACGGGCGAACTCCAGCACGTCGAGCCAGCCCAGCGCCTGCGACCGTGGCGGCAAAGCTTCATCCCAGAACACCTCAACACGTCCCGAGCTGCACAGATTCCGATGGTCGACACAAGTCCGACGGCATTGCTCGCTACCCTGTAACGCTTACTGCAAGCGCCGCAGCCGCCACGCCCTTCTGCGAAGTTGGACGCGGAGAGAGCAGGGGACTACGTATCCGCGCAAGCTACCAAGGTTGATGTCGCACGTCGAGACCACATAGAGTAAGTATCTTCAAATACTTCACCCACTGACGTCTCACCTCAAAGAAGAAGACAAATACGTCTTGGAAGGCTGCAAATCAGCCAAGCGCCGCCTCCACCGCCGCCCGACATCTACAAGACCACACGGCAGCAGGAGTGCGGACGGCCCTTTCCGTGCGGGCCTTGCCTCGCGCCGCAACTTGTACGGCGCAACCATAGGCGTACCCGCCCCGCTCCGCGCTGGAGGGCCGCGCCGGCAGCTGCGCCCCACTACTTACAACGGTCACCGCCAACCAGCATTGCGGACGCTTCCGTCGACGACTGCGATCCGGGTGAACTCCTCACTCTCCTTAGTGACCTGGCCGCCGTCGACGACGCGCCTCCCGCACAGGAGCCGTTTCCAATAGATTGGAATTTTTCGAGACCGACCATCCGTGATCTCAACCGTGAGGACGTCACGACGTCCACGTTTCACGCATAACCATACGTTTATTCTCTCTAAGAAGAGTGAACAACATTCGAAAAAGCCTTTTAATGGTGAAGTTTTGTTCAATTAATTCATTGCTTGGATATTTTTGGGTTTAATTAACTATGTATAACTCTCTGAATATGGTGCTACGAAAAGTAAAAAAACTGAGATATCATCTAGCTGAAGTATTTCATTGTCCCTATTTATTCGAACAGAATACTGCAATCACCTTCTCCAGGAGACAGCGCCTTAAAGTAGCCCTGTCCGTGCGGCCGAGGTGGTTTACGTGCTCCAATCAAGTCTAGAGCATTACGGGGGTAGCGGTGCTGGCAGGTTGGTGAACTTGTCAGTACTGCTGCCGGTAGGATCACCCATTCTGTATAGGTCTCGGCTGAGGAGTCAGACAAAGGGTTGTCTCAACGTCCTGTCAATCAGATACCTCACCTATCGTAATTTCCATACTGCATACTTTTCTTACCCCTGCCCCACCTGCGGCCCTGTCTTAAGGACCATCTCTAATGTGGTATTATTTCCACGTACTTGTACCATACTACTTTTGTCTTTGCTATAAGACCTCTGTTCGCCCCTTGTGGTATTTCGACTCCGACGCTATTAGGTTGCGAGGGCTAGGGTGTCTTTTACTTTATTTTCTTTCCCTTTCCTAGTGTATTCATTTCTTCTTTCTTCTTCATCTTCTTCTTCTTCTTTCTTCTTCATCTTCTTCTCTCACGCTCTGTTTTCTTGCTTTTTCAAACGGGGAGGGGCAGACAAGGCTCTGAAGGCGAGAGGGCAGCCGGCTAGTCTAGGGGAAAGTAACCTCCAAAATAAATCTCTGGTTCTGCAAGTTGGGGGTTAGGGCGGAGGACCAGCTGTAAAAAACACAAACGTTAAATATCTAAGTAATGAAGCAGGAACGACCATGAAACAACTTGGCAAACGAAAACGGTACATGAGTATAGGCACGTGGAAAGTACAGGGTCTCAATATGAAAAGAATAGAAGTCTTCGAAGAAATTAAAAAGATGGGAATAGAAATTGCTGTGGTCAGAAACAAAGAAAAAGGGACAGGAATTGAAGAAATAAAAGACTACATCCACACATATAGTGGTGTCAACGAATACCTTAGAGCTAAGAAAGGAATTTCTATTGATATGTTAAAGAATTATGAACTTAATTTTAAGAGTGGTTCATGTGTGAGTGAGAATATTTTAGAAGTTCTTCTTCTTCTTCTTCTGCACTTCAGAGATTAGGCGGCTGCCTGTTCCGTCTTCACATATCAAACCATCTTCTACGTGGTCTTCCTACACTCCTTCTTCCTGTTGGGTTGCACTGCAGCACTTGTTTAGGTAGCCTATTCTGCTCCATTCTTTCTAAATGTTTTTTCCAGTCTTCTTTGTATAGTTGTATACACTCATTTAGACTAAATATATTTAATTATTTTCTTATATCTTCATTTCTTTGTTTGTCTAGCAAAGTACAACCTTTTACTCTTCTTAAAAATTTCATCTCTGTAGCTTGAATATTATTTTTTTTTTCCTTTTGAGAGAGAATTCAATTTTCACTCCGATACAGGACTACTGGTGTTGCCATTGTTTTATAAAATTTTAACATAGTGTATTTTCTAGTCTTATTTCTTAATGTTCTGTGTAGCGTGCCGCATATATATTGGAACTTGTTCAATTAATTTTTTATATCTTGGCTCCGGTCGTAACTTATATCACATCCCAGATAATTGAAATGTGATATTTGTTCTATTGTTTGGTTTTTAGGCATATCTTTGTTCTAATTAGATAGACTTTAAATGCCATGACCTTCGTTTTTTGTTTTGATATTTTCATATTATAATTTTTACACATTAGATTTAATTGATGGAGTGTCATTTGGAGATCATTTTCCTTTTCATACATAATAACTTGGTCATCAGCAAATAGCAGAGTATTGATATAATTATTTCCGTTCAATCTGATCCCTTGTTTTACTATTAATTTCCATTCTCTAAAAATATCGTCTATATAGATGCTAAATAATATTGGGGAAAGGCTGCAACCTTTTTTTATTCCTTGGTTAGTTTTTAATAGTTGTTATTGTTGTGAATTTATTTTTATTCGGATTTTTATATTTTTATATAAACTTTTAACTATGTTTATTAAATGTTTTGGAAAGCCTCTTCGATCCATTATGGCCCATAATCTTCTCCTGTTTACACGGCCGAAGTCTTTTTCAAAATCAATGAATGCAATGTGCATGTCCAAATTAAACTCTCTTCTTTTCCCTATTATTTAGTTCAATATAAAAACATTATCTGTGCAGGATCTTCCCTTCCTGGAGTCATTTTTTTCTTCTAACAATATAACTTCAGCTATCGTCTTAATCCTCTTTTGAATCATTTTACTGGAGATTTTATATGTTGTGTTTAAGAGGCTAATACCTCTATAATTTTCACAGCTACTTCGAGCCTCTTTTTTAAGCACAGATATTATTAGGTCTGTTTGCCATTCTTCTGGTATCTTACTTCTTAGCCAACATTGGTTGTATAGATGTAGCAGTCTTAAGTGGAGAAAAGTGCTTCCATATTTTAATAATTCTACGTTTATATTTTCTATACCAGTAGCTATTCTACATTTCATTTCTTTTAATACTTGTAATAATTCTTCTATTGTTAGTGGATCGATATTATCTTTCTTTAGTTCATGTTCTTCCCTTTCTTCCAGTGGGTTGAACCATAGATTCTTATTGTGTTGTAGCCATTTCTCTTCATCTTTCAATTGAACGGTATCTTTTTTCTTTTTTGATTGAGTTGACTCATTACTTTATAAGCTAGTACTTGCTTCCCATGAATATCACTTTCTATTCTATTTATGAAGTGATCCCACGCCTCCTGATGTGCTATACGAGATAGCCTTTTGGCTTCATTCCTATAGCAGTTATATTCTTTCTTAGTTTCTTCATTTCATGTTTAAAGATATTTCAAGTATGCTTTCTTTTTCTCTGCCACTGCTTCTTTAAGTTGTTCATTCCATACTCTGCGTCCTTTCGTTTTTCTGAACTTTTTCTTTCCTAGGTTTTCAAAAACTGCTATTAATATTTTCCCATTCTTTCTTTCCTCATCGCTTGTTGGTATATTTTCTAAGTAATTATCTAGTATCTATTGATATAGCTTTTTAATACTCTCTTGAGATGTACTTTAAAACCTGCTTCTAAATTGTTTTTACTTTTGGTGCTTAAATTTTGCAACTACTTAGTAATTTAATAGTTGAGACAACCAAATAATGATCTGCGTATATATCTTTGCCTCTATAAACTCTTGTATCTTGAATAAGGGTTGATAATTTCTCGTTAACTATAACATAATCTATAAGTGATCTCCATCCTCTAGCATTACAAGTATATTTATGAATATCTTTATACCTAAAGAATGTGTTGGTTATTTTTAATTTATTATAGGTGGCAAAATTCCTTAATTCTGTACCAGTATTATTCATTGTCTGCTCTCCAAAGGTCCTTACAATCTTAGATATTGGTTTGTTTCCAACTCTTGCATTTAAATCTCCACAAATTATCAAATTATCTTTGTTATTAATATGGGAAATAACTTTCTGTAGATTTTCATGAAAAGTTGTGGTTTCTTCATTTTTCCCATCTTCTGGGGCATATACTCCGACCACATTTAGATGTCCTCTGTCTATTTTTAATCTTACTATTATTATTCTTTCACTTACATAACAATAATTTACTATTTTAGAGGTCCATTTCCTATCAATCAATACTGCTACTCCACTTCTTGCTCTTTGACTTTGGTCTACTCCAGAATAAATCATTGTGTAATCGTCAAGATCTTTAGTTCCCTTAAGGTTTTTCTTCGTTTCTGTTAAAACGGCTATATTAATGCTACATTCCTTTAATTCATCATTGAGTTCTTTTTCTTTGGCGCCTAAACCTCTTACATTCCATGTGGCAACTTTTAATATATCCTTTATTCCGAATCGCGTGTCCTTTTCTCGCTTATGTTGTCATATATGGGATTTATCCGGCTTATCTATGCGAAGATTTTTAGTACTTGAAATGTCCCCTGATCGCGTTACAGGCGCCGTGCAGGGTAATCCCAGTAGTGGGGCTGCCACTTCACTGCGTCTGAGCCAGCAGGATTTGATATCAGGGTTTTCTCCCTTAGGGAAGTCGGTTTCACCTGGAGAGCCTCCCCTACCCTTTGAGGAGCCTTCTTCCGCCAGTTTCGTCTTCTCTTCTTCGACGAAGCCGCCGTTGAGGTCCTCTTCTGGAGTACTTCTTAGTCTGACCCCTTCCTTAATTTTAAAAATTGATTTTCAAATTAAAAGGTATGAAATGGTAGTTATAGGCATGTATGCTCCAAATGACAATGCTACGCAATTGGAGAAAGATAGGGTTTTTAATCAGTTGACGACGGTCTTGGATGGTATACCAAACCGGAAGGATATATATTTTAGTGGGAGATTTTAACAGTAGTGTTGGAAGGCTTGCGCATGACGAAGGTTTAGGAAGATAGGGGAGGATATAATAAATGGAAATTGTGAACGACTAATAGAAGTATGCGCATAGTGCAGTTTAAATGTATGAAATGGGTTTTTCAAATACAAAGACATTCACAAATTTACATGGTCTAGAGGAACTAGTAAAACCATAATAGATTACGTTATCGGCAAACGCAACAACAAAATAAAGGTGGAAGGTATTTCGAGTCTACAGGAGCCGAGAGCAACTAAGACAATTTTTTGTTCAAATCAAGAGAGTATATTCCTAATGTAAACAAGAAACAGCAAACGAAAATTCAGGTCGAATTTAGTACCAGAGAGAACAAAGAATACACAATGTGTTTGCTTGAAGATCCATCTATATCCTTCCTCTACAAGCTCAGGTTGCGTAAGAGAATGCTAGAAGTGAACCAAGCAACTATTTGAACACTCTACGATGGAATTATAGATGCCGTATATCAAGTAGCTTATGACAGCTTCGTCGAAATGCAACATACTAGTGGGAAAGGAATAGGTGACTGACGATGGACTAATTCTTTGGCATGGAAAGTGCTAGACAAGAAAATTGCCTATAATGCATGGTTAAGTACCTAAAATAGAGGAGACACACAACGGTATAGAACAATTAAAATATAAATGATTTCAAAGGTGATTAAAACAAGTTATTAGGGACAATTAAAACAGATTATTAGGAAGGTAGTTGTCAGATAAATTAGGAATGGAGTTGAATGTATGAATAAATGGTGGGATAACCAGTGTGGTGATAAGGCACTGGACGTTAAAGAGGCATTGAGAAAATGAAAGGAGGAGAGAGCGAAAGGAAAGAAGGAGAGAGCAAAAGGGAAGAAGGAGAGAGCGAAAGGAAAGAAGGAGAGAGCAAAAGGAAAGAAGGAGAGAGCAAAAGGAAAGAAGGAGAGAGCAAAAGGAAAGAAGGAGAGAGCAAAAGGAAAGAAGGAGAGAGCAAAAGGAAAGAAGGTGAGAGCAAAAGGAAAGAAGGTGAGAGCAAAAGGAAAGAAGGAGAGAGCAAAAGGAAAGAAGGAGAGAGCAAAAGGAAAGAAGGAGAGAGCAAAAGGAAAGAAGGAGAGAGCAAAAGGAAAGAAGGAGAGAGCAAAAGGAAAGAAAGAGAGAGCAAAAGGAAAATTGCAATGAAATTGAAATGAAAGAATGGTACAAATGGTTTAAGGACAAATTAGATGGCCATGATAACATGAAAGTGTTGGAAAATGGATTGAGCAAAATGGAATTTAAGAACGTCATGAGAAAAATAGACAACTAAGAAACAAGAAATGCTGTTAAAAGATTAAAGAAAAAGAAAGTAAGAGAATGTGGTTTGATTTCTAATGAATTTTGGACCTATTCTAAGGGAGAAGGAATAAGACATTTTGAAAGCTTATTCAATATAATTGAGCCATGAGGTATTACAGAGGAATGGAAATAAGGTGTAAGTATCCCAGTTTACAACAGAGGAAATAGAAATAAGAAAAGGAGAAAATAAGGAAATAGAAATTGAAAATTATATAGGATTAACGTTCATGTCATCCTTGTATAAAATATGGAGGAGAATTATACAATTCAGACTGGAAAGTGAGGTAAGAGAGAAAGGACTATTACCAAGTAATCCAACAGGTTTCAGATATGGTTTGGGAGTTATGGATAACATTTAAACATTAAATTTCATTATAGGAAGGGAAATATGAGTTAAAACGAGATGCCTATGCGCTGTATTTATTGATCTGAAGGCGGCCTTCGACAATCTGAATAGGAAAAAGTTGTGAAGCATAATGATGAAATTAAGAATTGATGATATCATTAATTGATTGAAGATAATATACAAATAAACGGGTTGCAGGATGATGATGATGATGATGATAGAAGGTAAGTTATGAATCAATAAAGGGGTTACATAGGGCTGCCTATCGAGTCCACTCCTTTTCAATTTATAGATGGTTGGTTTAGAAGAGAAGTTAAAGAAGGGCCAGGATGGTGAGTTATTGATTGGCATATTAAAAATTTGGTCTTTATTTTATGCTGATTGCCTGATATTATTGGCTGATAATGTCAAGAACTTAAATCAAATGATAGGTAGATTAGAAAAACGTCTAGAAAATAGAGAACGTTAATTAAATACGGATAAGACGAAAGTGATGGAGTTTGAAAAATGCACAAGTAAATGTGAGAAAATTAAATGGGAAGGACGTATTTTAGAAATGGTGAACGATTTTGGATTACTGAGGGAGGGATCTACGAAAACCACATAGCAGAAATAGGTAAGAAGGGGATTGTGGCTATGAAACAAATGTGGGGAATAATTAAAAGAAGGTACAGGGATTTTTGGGCAAAGGGTATGCCAGTATTGTTGGTTCTATTTTGGGTGGGGAGTAGAAATTTGGAGATGTAACAAAAGGAGTAAACTAGAAGAAATACTTGAAAGATTTTTAAGATGGATCCTAGGAATATAATATTACACACCTGGTTACATGGTGACAAAGAGACAAAGAGGGAGACAAAGAGGCAAAAAATTACATGGGCAAAATGACATGTAAGTTCGAGGATGGGCTTCAGAGAGGGGGTCAATGAGTTATTAAAGCAAGTTGGTTGGGAAATAGATACAAACAGAGAGACTGAGAAATCTGATTGGAAAGGGAACGTTTTTGGAATAATTAAGGTTTTTCCTTGGAGGAGATGTCAAGGTTATGAGGAGAAGGGTTAACTTAACTAACGAATTGATACAAAGAGATAAAGATCAGTTATCGCAGGAAGATTATGGAAAAATAAAGATTTCAAAATTTAATTAATGGTAAAAAATTATTCAGATGGATGATATTTCCAGCTATTTGAAAGGAAATTGTAAGGAAAATTAGAGACGTAGGATTGGTTAAGATAGGTAATGAATTGAGAGAGAGCAAATATTGCCTCAATAGTGAGGGGAAAATGTAGGATCTGTGAGATGGAAGAAGAATATATTTAGAGAGATGTCTCGTTTTTTGAGAAAGGAAGAATGTGGACAAGGTGGAATATTCAGGATAAGGTGAGATGGTTATTAGAGGACACAGGCGAAATGATTAGTGTGATCGATAAATACAGGAAAAAGCTTAGTATATAGCATGTCTTATATTCTAGTGTGTATGTATTGTGCATCTTGTATGCTTCATCTGTGTATTGTGCATTTGTCCTATTCAGCTGTTGTACTTGTACAAAGTTGTAAAATATTTTTTTTCATTCCGAACGGTATTATCAAATTAGTATTATCAAGCAAGACAAGCAAAAATGAAGCTTGGGAATGAGTATGTGAAGATGTAGAACAGAGTATATTTAATGCCAGATCAAAAACGCTCTGTAAAAAAGATCTGTAAGTGTAGATCAATTTAAAATATATTACGAAGAACGTTTGAAAGAAAATAGGCTAGCATTTAGTAACACGTACAACATATAGCTCGAGGAACACGCTAAATGGAACATAGTATTACAGAGAGAAAGACTGAAAAAACTATACAGAGATTTAAAAATGGAAAAGCAGCCGGTCCGGGATGGGTATACATTGAATTGCTGAAGCATGGTCCCAGTTTATTATTGGATATTCTTACCCAACTGTAGATGTTTAATGGGACAAGAATTACCTAAGGACTTCAGGAAAGGATATTATATATATATATATATATATATATATATATATATATATATATATATATATATATATTGTAGCGAATATTGCATCACTTGCCGGAATTCACTGCGCGCGGATTGCGTCATCTGCCGGCGCCCCTTCCTTTCCCCCGAAATGGACGGTTCCGGTCTATTCGCGAGTCGCGGGAAAGGTGGAGAATGTGCTGGTTGTGTCGAGACGACGCCGGCAGGGTATAAATTCGCCGCTACTGGCGGCCGCGAGACAGTAAGAAGTATCAGTCAAGTCAGTAGCAGAGAAGTCATTTAGTAGTCAGTCAGTGTATGTTAGTGTAAGTCGGTGTGTGTATGTCAGTGTAAGCCATTGTAAGTAGTAGTCGGAAGTAAGCAGCCTCGGATCAGTTAGTGTTTGTAATCAGTGAATAAGCAGTCAGTCCGTCAGTGTGTCTGAAGTGGAATCTGTGCTGTAAAGTGTGCATCGCGGTAAACAGCAGTGCAGTGGACCCTGGTTTGCGCAGTGAAGTATGGTCTGCGCAGGGAATTGTGGTCTGCGCAGTGGACCGTGAACAGTGCTTTGGACTGCGATAGTGTAGAAGAAGTGAACTGTGTAAATAAATAATAAAGAGAACGGAGTCGCGTGTAAGAAAAATAATTAATTGTAGAGCACAAGAACTGTGTAAAATATACCTGTATATAGATCAAGTAGTTTTTTCTGTTAGTAGATTTTAGTCTATAATTCTTTAGAAATAAACGTTTTTGTTTAAATAATACTTGTAAGTGTGTGAGTAGTAATTCACCACAAGTTACAATATATATATATATATATATATATATATATATATATATATATATATATATATATATATATATACACACACAATCTACAAGAAAGATGATAGGAAACTGTGCAAATTATAGAGACATAAGTGTCCTTAGCTGCATGTACTCTGCATGCAACATATTAAAAACACGACTGGAAAGAGACCTCATTGTTGTCGAGCAACAGAGCGGCTTTTGATCGGGCGCTCATGTATTGATAACGTGTTTAGTATGATACAGGTAATCAAAACTCGTCTCGCCCATAACATAGGGACACACCTTGTGTTTACAGATCTGCGTAAACTCCTCTCGTCGTCATTAATTTTACCAGATGATTTGTTTATATACTAGTAACAATTAAGCGAATGGACATATTAACACGGGAGGTAAAAAAAAACAATAAAATCAGAATAAAAAGGAAAGTTTGAATCGTTAAAAAACTGACGTAGTTGCCCTAAGACAAATTGTTACAGCAATGATCCCACGAAACTACTAATAAACGTTACAGCTTTTTTTCGATGAAATTGTAAAGACAATTATTTCGCTTCGTCACACAGTTTGTTGCCTCGAGGCGCTACAGACGCCGCGATATCACCTCTGCCCTCGGCATTAAGCGTATGAAGCGAACAATCGAAGCCAGACATTGCAAACGTCTCTTTTAGTATACTTGTGTGCGGAAGCGAATGGAATTGGTGCGAAAAATGAGGGTGATGAGATGCTATGTTCTAATAAACAATTACATGCCTCAAGAACGGAAGTTGATAGCACCGACTGGGTTGCGGAATTTGTTATTGCGTTTAATGATGATTTAAAGGAGATAAGAAAAATTGCAACATTTAGAAACTTATAAACAATTGCCAACTTTTACAGATCTATAGAGAGGAGAATTTCCCAATATTCCAGAGCCGAAATCCGCGAATTAACAATTTGCAACAATTTACAATTGTATAAACAAATTCGAAATCTGCGCTAGAACGACCATAGTTAAAATATAACAGTTTGGCAGTTACAAATTGATTGCTAAAAGAGAGTATAACTGTTGTTAAAATGCTAAATATTTACACGTCTAATGACTAATTCTGGACGGAAAACCCAGTTTTTTTGTCAAGGCGTACGCGCAGGCAAAATATCTCCTTGGGCAGGGAAAGACGACATTTCCGCTTCGGACGTATGCAAACGAATACCCCGCCCCCGAGAACAGCGCCTTTCCCACTCCATGATATTTTGTGCCAATCACTTAATCATTAAGGTTCTGTCTGTAGCGATTGGTCGGCCCGTCTCTCGGCCCGTTTGTGAACATTACTAGTGCCTACACCACATCTAGCATTTCTTTCAAAACGAAGAAACTCATGTCCATCTGGTTTGAGTCGAAGCTTTGAGATTTTGAGAAATATTCTTTACATTTTGGAGGTTCTTTACATAACGTCCCTGGGATACTTTTAAAATTTTCTGAAAATGACTCAAATTTTTTTCTTGAAATTTATTGTATGAATAGAGTAAAATACACTTACAATGAAGGCATATGTCCGAATAAGGCTTAACTCTAAATTTTCGAAAATTTGAAAAGTTAAGAGGTTTTTCGGCCTCTACCTACAACTATAAAATTAAAGATACAGATTTTCCCTTCAAATAAAATTTGTTCCCCATAGTGAGTTCTTTCATTAAGGTCAGTTACATTTTTTTGAAAATTGTAGTAGTTTTCCTGCAAGATTGCGTGCAATGTGTGCATCTTAAAAATATACAAAAACAATATTTTCTCAAAAACAGTTCAAAATTGTCTTTAAACGTTTGATAGGGATAGTGCTAAATTGAATTAATGAGATGACATTAACATCAGTTTGCTACTTTCTTTTCTTTTTCTAAAAGTTACAAAAATATTTTATTTGTCTCTTCCCCTCATTAATATTTACATTAGTGGCGATTTGTTGACATTATTATGTACATTAGGACATGCTATTTATATAATGTCATATTATGTTTCTGGAAAACTCAACCGGTTTCGGCGGAATGTAGATCGAAATTCCACATTTTCAGATACGCTTAAATGTCATTTTCTCAAAAATGCCTCCAAAGTTTTTCTTTAACGTTTCCCAACAGATAGTTCTTATTGTACTGTTTAATGTGTCATTAAGATTATTGTAGGGAAGTCCCTTGTTTTTCCAAAAATTACACAAATATATTTTTTAGTAATGCTCATGCGCCATTAACATGCTCATTTCCAGCGATTTGTAAAACCTATATAATTTGTGAGTAAAAGTGTTTCAAATGACTTCAAATGAAGTTTTTCGAAAACTCAAAATGTTTCTGCAAAAACGTATTTCAAATTTCGCATTTACAGTAACGCTTGAATGCCATTTCCTTAAAATCCGCTTCAAATTTTTCAATGAAAATTACATTTTATGACAAAGTTTTATTCTTCTTTAATTCTCTTAAATATTTCCGTTCTGCTATTAGGAAACCGATGAATTTAAAAAAATAATAAAAATGTACTTTTGGCGGCGATAGATGGCAGCATGGAAGACTGTGAGCGAAGTTCGAATAGCTAGCCCAGACCAAAATAAATAGAAAATTAATACGAGAAAGTTTGTGCCATGCTGTAGCACCACTACTTTATTTAAATGAGTACTTAAGTGTTCCTTACAATCTAAATAAATACAAATATATGCACCAGAGGTGATTCGTTTGAATTTGTTGAAATGGACATTTTCAAGTAGTAGCTGAGGTGCAAATAGGAAAAAAATGCAATATTTCAAAATTACGTAACTATTTCATGGAACAGGCCGATGGCCTACTAAGAAGTAGACGAAGAAGACTTTAAATTAACACTAAAATATAATTATAATTATTCATGCATAAATATTGAAGTTGTCCTTTGGGCTATGGGTATTACTATGACTCATGTGCAATACATTACATTGTACTATGGGCAATACACAAAAAGGTCATTGAATATTTGTAACGTTGGAAAATTCAAAATGTATAATGGAAATGGGACTATGTTTTAGCAGCACTTTACACAGCCTGCAGTAGCTTCGTGTCATAATTTGTTGTCTCTGGAGGTTCGCTGATCGGGAAGTCCTAGGGTTTTAATGGTGGCGGATGACGGAGGCGGATGTTCAAATATAATCAGATCTAGATCGGATTTAGTTACTATTTGGACTAGAATTCCAGCTGTCGGCTGTTCTGATGAGTAGTTTTCCCTGGTTTCTCCGATGAATACCTGAACACACCGACCACTGACGGCGGGCGATCTTTCCTCGGTCATTCTGACCCCCTTACACGAATACACACATATATACAAACTTACATGTACAACTTTACCGCACAGGAAAGGATACCAGTCAGGGGCTTAAATGTTGTCCCGACTGGGGGCGTTGCTGCGGTGGGGGAGATGCCGATCAGAATCATGGATTTGTTAAGTAGTTTTTTCGAAACCTCGTGAGATGGCAGCACATGTCAATGAAATTAATTATATTCATTTGCCACCAAGTAGAACAATTTCTCCTCTATCGACGGAATAACTATCTCTTTTTTACAAAAAATAATCGCTTACACTACACCCCTTTGGTTCTAGCCACTTCTTCCCTGTTTTCGATTACAAAAATTGAAATACTTGATTAATTTGTGCGAATGTGTCATTTATGCGGTTTCACCCAAACTATTTCCACAATAAAATATCAGATTCAAGTTTTATTTACTATCATACTGACATTGCCAGTAAAGTACTGTTTATGAAATAAACTTTCTTTCAGTTGAAGCACCGCTATGCTTCAGCTTTAATTGATATGAGGATTATGCTTTTTCCTTTGTGAGATACTAAGGCCAACTAGTGATGTGAAGAACAGCACAGACTCTTGTACTACTTTGCTTTTTAATCAGTTTAGTCCGTAACTAATGTTAACATGCACATTACATATTTGAGAAATGGTTTCAAGCGGCATCCGATTTACTTCAATATATTACGTAATATTCAAAACATTAATTAGTGTATGTCGCGTACATTTTACTTGCAAAACCTTACTAGAAAACGAAATAGAAAAATAAGTACTTTTTAACCTGTAACTTTTAACACGAAGCAGAAAGTACAGGACAAAACTCCTTATTGTGTGTTGGCTCAACACTATACCTCTAACATAATAATATTTTTGAAAGGTTTATTAGGCCACGTTCCACCACTCACGGCCCTCTACCGCCAAAATCGTATTTCTTGTTCAATTTTTTCGTCAATTAACGCTATTTTATCTGATTGAAAAATATGAAAAGTAAGGAAATAATTCATATGAAAAACCATTTCTTGATATTTTCTCATGTCCAAGTTCAAACGCAAAACAATATATTTTTGAAAAAAATTACAACAAATCATTTTTATTGTCTTAGAACCGTGGAAGAAAATCGAAAAAATCTGAAAAGTACCTCTCAAAACACAAATTATTGTGAATTTATTTAAAATTTTTCGACTGTTGGGCTGCAGTTAAAAAATAAAAAACTGTTTTAGTATTTTCCCGCCTTGAAAAACCTTGACTTTAAATATACTTTCATAATGTCTGCATCAGTTTTGTGCATTAACTTTATGGTTTGTTATACATTTGTATACATTGATGTAGAATCCAGTAATATTTTGACTTTGGAATGTAGTTACAAATTATCATGTTTTTACAGCTTTCTAATCTGCCCTTTATCGGATGTTTAGGCTATTATTGTTGTAGAAGTACTCGTACACCATACGCTAAAGAAAGACGTTTTTTGGCAGTTTATGAGAAAAAATTTGGTCACAAGTGAACGATATGTGGGGGGAAATGAAGGGGAACAAGTTGGACTCCGATTTACAAGAACTGTTCTATTGTCTTATAACACCGGACTGCATGAAATAAAAAATCTTAAAACTTCCTCTCAGAACACTTATGAATTTTTTCAATATTTTTTTCAATTGCTGGTCCATAGTTAAGAAAAATAAGACATTTGTAGACAAGTGATTGGCTGTTCAGTAGGCCTAGGCAACTGTGAACTTCCTCCAGGAGGAAGCTCGCAGAATGGCGGGTAAAACGTTGGCACCTGCGCTTAGGGCGCCAAGTTGTTGCTGACGCCGCCAGCGGAAGTCTACGCTCTCACATCTGTAGTTGTTTTAGACTAGAGAAGTTGTGCTATCCTTTACTTAACAATTAGCTCGTGTATAAGTATAAATAAGTATACCTGGCTACGTGCGAAAACTTTGCACTTAGTAAATAGTAATTGTATGAAGCCTGCAAATTGATTTCAAGTCGCACCCAACGCCCATCCCTCGATTTACAGTATTATAGGTCCGGTAACTGTGCGAGAGAAACCTTTTCAATACTGCTGAGCGTCGAGATTAAAATGCACAGAAAATAAAATAGTCCCATTAATTTTATCGTGAAAAATAATTTCGGTATTTTTCTTCAAATTATTTTTACACTGATTTTGCCTTCTACTCTTTCCTGTCCACACATACTATGAAGTTAAGGCACCCAAGAGAACTAAATCTGCAAAATTGTAAAAGAACGATTAAAAAGATATTATTTTGTAGAATACTGCTATTATTTTGCAGAATAAGAATATAATCTGGGTAACCCGTCCCCAACCCAGGATCCGGGTCCCTTCCTTTCCTTTCCTTTCCTTTCCTTTCCTTTCCTCACAGCCCCCCCCATCTATCCTACACCTACACCCGGACGGACGCTCATCATTTCCCCATTTGATATCTAAACACGTCTTCTGTCAGAATCGCCCTTTGTTAAAAAAATTTAAAAAATTAAAAATTAAAAATTAAAAAGTCGTGCCCTAGGGAACACGCAAACCTGGTCTAAAAGGCCTGGGACGCATCGCTTCTGTGTTATTCGCGATCAAAATGTGTGTTGCAATAATCTTTATTTTTATATCATAATCTGCAAATTTTTATTGCTTCTTCTGGAATGCGTTCGATGTAGGGTTGGGGCGTTTTTCTCTATTCATCAGTATCACATTCACAAGGATTCTTATAAACTGCCAAAAAATATCGTCTTTCTTTAGCGTATGATATACGAGTACGTAGGGTAGAAACACAGGGCGCGGCAAGAACTATTTCATGTATGGCTATGCGCACGAACACACACCACACGGCGAGGCGCGATGCGGAACAGTCAAGTTTGATGTTTTCGGGCGAACTGGCCGCGATAAATCCGCCAGCATGTGAACATGGAGGGCGGATTAATGATGAACGAAGTGTGAAAAGTTGCAAAAGAATTCTGCAAGTCCAGTTTTTCTTTTTATTCATTTTAATATCAGGAACATGATGATGATGATGATGATGATGATGGTTGTGGCGATGGTAATAATAATAATAATAATAATAATAATAATAATAATAATAATAATAATAATAATAATATTTTAGATATTCCCAATTACAATGGTAAATATTTATTTTAATTTAAGATTAGATTTAAACAATTTTGATTGTATGTTTAGATTCAGGATCTGGAGTCCTGAAGTACAGTTTGTCAGCTGATGCTGATCAACCATCCACTTCTGGGCAATCACATAGCAAAAAAGTTTTCTCAAGACGAAGGGGCAAGAAACAAGTTTGCTCTGAATGACCAGAAGCTCCTAAAAGAACCCAAATCAGTGAACTATCATTTTTAATAAGTCTCTTAGTACATCTCACTGATATGAGCTCTATTCAAAAATTGTCTGTGAGAAACAAAATCATTCAAGTGATTATTGATGAAAATAGTAAATATAATATTAATAATGGTAATAATATTAATAATGGTAATAATAATTAATTTCATATTATTCCAATTTTCTCTATTTAAAAATAAATTATTATTTGTTTTATCATCAATAATCACTTGATGGACATCAATTTTGGACATGTTGGACGAGATTTGGCTGAGGGACATTCTTTCTTTTAAAAAATGCATGGCAAAAAATGGCAATGAAGTCTTCAGTTGACATCTATCATTGCCAAAATTGCTTTTATTTACTTAATTCAGTTCTTTCCGGGGCAGTTCTCGCTCAGCAGCGGTCACGAGCAGACGTGCTCCGCAGCTCCGCCAGTTAGCCGAAGGCTAGCGCTTATCGCAAGTCCGACTGCCCCGGCCGCTACTAGTGCCGATCCGGGGTCAGAAAGAAGCGCATTTATTTGTGAACAGTGGTGAATTAGGAACGTTTTCAACTTACGGTTCAAATTTACTAGTGATACAGTGGTGACCGCTCGTATTTGTGTACAAAGGTAACTTCATTCTCGTGTGAACAGTGGTGCGTCAAGAACTATTGAAAATCAATACCGCACATATATAGTGAAGTGAATTATGTTAACTGACCACGTCCCCTTCGGGGGACTAATCACACAAACAACAGAAATACTAAATAACCAAGAAAACAGTGAAGCTTTCGTCAACAATAGTACGAACGGATTGACTTTAGAACACAGTGAAATAACACTGAACCTTCAGCAACAGCACCAATTTTTATTGCATGAACATCAACAGCTAAAACAACACTTACAACAATTAGTGCAACAGAACCAACAGTTACAATTTCAAATACAGCAATATGTGCGTGAAAAAGAAACCCCAGCCACCGTCCTAGAAGCTACAGCAACTAACGGCCAAGCATCTACAACGCAGGAAACGGCCTCAACCTTGTGCAGCTCATGGCAAACAATCCCGCTGCGTCGACAAAAAAGACGCAATGATGACAACTCTATACAACCCTCTAAGAAGACTAACAGTGAACACGACCCCGTATCATCAAAAAACAGGTATGAACATCTCTCTTGTGATGAAAATTTGGAAGAAACCTCGAATTCTGAGAAAATCAATGATACAACAACCAAGGGCAGCATGCAAGAACAAGACAAATATCGTACACCGCCTATTTTCATTCCAGGCGTCAGAGTAATATCTGATATGATCAGATCTATTAAAGAAGTCATTAAAGATGAAGACTTCTCATATAAACTTGTCAAAACCTACCAAGATGACGCCAAAATTACTATGAACAATGTGAAAATCGTACCTCAAACACCGGAGGTTTATCGAACGCTTGTTAAACATCTGAATCAAAAAAATATTGCTCATTATACTTTTCAGTTAAAACAAGAAAGAGCCTTTCGGGTAGTATTAAAAAATATGCACCCAACAGCAGACGTAACGGAACTTAAAGAAGCTATAGAAGTACAAGGCCACAAAGTAAGACAAATTCATAATATCAAGCATCGTTTAACAAAAGCACCTCTACCATTGTTTTTTGTGGACTTAGAACCTCAAAGTAACAACAAAAAAATATATGACGTCGAATACTTACTACATGCAAAAATTAGTTTTGAACCACCGCGTAAAAAACGAGAAATAGTACAATGCAAGCGATGTCAGTCCTACGAGCACAGTTTTCGGTATTGTACGCTTCCGTATAGCTGCGTCAAATGTGGAAAAAATCACGATAGTCGAACCTGTACTAAAACGAGAGACACGCCAGCTACATGTGCTCTATGTAGCCGTGACCATCCAGCAAATTATAAAGGCTGCGAAGTATATCAAAAAATTCGTAACAGCAAGTATCCTAGTCAAAGTCAACACCGTAGAAATGCTACGCAAAACATAACTGAAGGCAACAATTCAAGCTCACTAACAAGTAATCAAACCATAGGAACAGGTAGACAGTTCACATATGCACAAATGGCCCAACATTCGCAAATCAATAATCAAAATGTGTCGAATGAAAATAATCTGATTTCCATAATGCAAGAATCATTTAAAAAATTCGAGTCCATCTTAGCAAAGCAAGCTGAACAAATCTCCAGCCTAATTAATATCATGACTGCAATAATGAAGAAACTATGAGTAATTCACTGCGAATTGTCTCCTGGAATGCCAACGGAATACTTCAACATCGAAGAGAGATAGAAGTGTTTCTACATCAAGAAAATATTGACATACTTCTAGTGTCTGAAACACATTTTACCGAAAAAAGCTATCTGCGTATATCTGACTACGAAGTATATTGCACAAATCATCCAGATGGGACAGCTCATGGAGGCACAGCAGTAATAATTAAAACAAGAATCAGACACAATATGTACAAAGATAATGCTAAAGACTATCTGCAAGCAACCGCTATACAAGTATACGATAAGTTCGGTCCGCTCGTTATTTCAGCTATATACTCCCCTCCAAAACACAAGATAACCACCGATCAGTATATCAAGTTTTTTAGAACGCTCGGCACAAGGTTCATTGCTGGAGGAGACTACAATGCTAAAAATCAACTATGGGGATCAAGACTGGTAACTACAAGAGGTCGCGCTTTAGAAGGAGCCATCTCTACACTAAAACTCCAAACAATTTCATCAGGAAATCCCACATACTGGCCAACGGATGGTAACAAGGTACCTGATGTCTTGGATTTCTTCGTCACAAAGGGAATGGCACAGACCTATCACACAATAGAACCGTCTTTTGATCTTTCATCTGATCATTCTCCAGAAATACTGACAATCAGTTCTTCTGAAGTCAAAAAGAAAGAAAGCATATACCTTACAAACAAAAAAACGAACTGGGAAGAATACAGCAACTGGCTTTACCATAACACCACTGCCAAGGTCCGTCTAAAATGTCCAGAAGATATCGACGATGCTGTTGAATACTTAATACAACACATTCAACAGGCAGCCGTATATGCAACTCCAGAAATGAGAGTGTTTGAAAAAAATAAATACCCAGCAGAAATACTAAAAATGATTAAAGAGAAAAGGCAGATGAAGATGACCTGGCAACGCACTCATCACCCGGACGACAAACGAATACTCAACAGAACTTCCCGCCTCTTATCAAGAAAATTACAAGAAATTCATTCGGAGGAAATGAAGGAAAGAATAGAAAAGTTGTCACCCTCAAAAGCTACAGATTACTCCTTATGGAAAATTACTAAAAAATTAAAAAGACCTACAAAACATGTCCCCCCTCTTCGTAAAACCGATGGAAGCTGGGCTAGGACGGAAAACGATAAGGCAGAAGAATTTGCAAAATATTTTGCAAAAACATTTCAACCACACCCCTCAGCACTACTCACAGAAGAAAAAGAAATCATAGAATTCTTGGAATGTCCCCATCAAATGTCGCCACCAATTAAATTCTTCTCAACAAAAGAAGTCACAGCAGGGCTGAAACTACTACCAAATCATAAGGCTCCTGGACATGATCGTATTACAGGGGAAATGCTTAAAAAACTGCCTAAGAAACTCATCGCCCTTGTAACATCCATTTTCAATGGAATAATACGCATCGGACACTATCCTTCGCAGTGGAAACTGGCACAATTAATTGTAATCGCAAAACCAGGAAAACAGCTACAAGATGTTTCCTCGTACAGACCAATAAGTTTATTACCTTCTTTGTCTAAGGTATTCGAAAAAATATTACTATCTCGCATATATCCATTACTTAAAGAAAATGACACAATTCCAGACCATCAGTTCGGTTTTAGAAATCGTCATTCTACAATAGAACAAATTCATAGAGTAGTCGACACCATCAACGGAGCTCTAGAAAATAAAAAGTATTGTTCCGCCATGTTTCTAGATATCGCGCAAGCGTTCGACAAAGTGTGGCATCAAGGCTTGCTATATAAAATCAAGAAATGTCTGCCGCATCCATACTATAATATACTTCGATCCTTTATTTCAGATCGATTTTTTCAAATAAAATTCGGAGATGAAATAACACCGTTTCATCCAGTATTATCAGGAGTGCCACAGGGGAGCATCCTTGGACCAGTGCTGTACACGCTGTACACCGCTGACTTACCTCAGTCCCCAGACGTCACCACTGCAACATATGCAGATGACACAGCCCTGCTAGCTTCGCACGAAAACCAAGAAACGGCAACAAGAACATTGAAAGAGCACCTCGAGCTTATTAACAAATGGTGTAAACTCTGGAGAATAAGAATGAATGAAACAAAGTCCAAATGTATAACATTTACCCTCAGACGAACAAGAAATACAAGAATAGAAATAAACGGAAAACTAATTGAAAACGTAGACACCGTCAAATATCTCGGACTACATCTAGACAAAAAGCTAACCTGGAAGAAACATATTTCGATCAAAAGAAAGGAAGCAGAACTGAAAAGTAGACAAATGATATGGTTAATAGGAAGAAAATCTAGTTTAAGTCTAGGAAACAAAATTTTACTCTACAAAACAATACTCAAACCTATCTGGTCTTATGGAATTGAACTCTGGGGAACAACATCACATTCAAATATAGAAATAATTCAAAGATTTCAATCCAAATGTCTCAGACTATTAAGCAATGCTCCCTGGTTTGTATCAAACGCCACTCTACATAAAGATCTCAATATCACCACTGTTAAAGAGGAAATCACTCTCAAATCTCACAAATACCAACACAGACTCGAAAATCATATTAATCATCTGGCCATAAACATCTTAGATAACAGCACAACGACAAGAAGATTGAAAAGAGTACATCCTCTTGATCTGGACCACAGATATAAATAATATTTTTCTTTTAAAATAATTGTTACTGTAGATATATTTTGTTTGTCACAATGCTTGCACTATTGTATGTTTGTTTGTTATTGTGCTTTTTGTTATTTCAATGTGATGTTGTTTATTGTTGCTTTTGTTTGTTTGTCTTTTTTTTTTTCTCTCTCTGAACTGGACAATTAGTTTAAAACCATTTTTAGAAAGAACCAGAATTGTATGGTTTCTTTACATGTCGATAATATATGTACAATTGTATTTGCCGAATGTTCGTGTAGAACAAATTGCAAATAAAGCAGATGTTAAAAAAAAAAAAAAAAGTTCTTTCCGGTACGTGATCCAAATATTCTTTCATCTGGAATGAATCTCATATTTTGTAATACATATGAAGAGAATCTAGTTTACATTACATTATTACATAAACGTATCAGTAAGTTAACTCTGATAATTTTCAATGCAAAATTTGAAAGAAAAAACTAAAAGCCATTGTTCTGCCTTCACCATTTGTGTTCATTCATTTATGATTCTGCAAATATTCCATTAGACATTTTTACTTTTTTGAAGGTATTTTTATTTCAAAATAATGTTAGGTTCGAAGTACAATGTATTTAACACCTCAATGGAGCTTACCCTTAGCTGAGAGGGAAGAATGATTGTATTACCATTATTTGTGGTTTATTGCTTCTTTGACTGTCATTGACTCTTTCTGAATTTGTTGACATTCAACTCTTCTGTGACCATGATTCACAAATCCTCACAATCACTATTAACATGAACACTGACACAATACATAATACATGCGTGTGCAGAGAATTCACTAAACTTTACATAAGATTATTAAAGGACTACTTGCTGAAGGAATCATGGGACACAGTTTACAACGCAGTTGACAGATACGAAAAATATAGTTTATTTATCTCAAAGCTTTCATTTCACTTTAACGCATGCTTTCCTTTCAAATAGAGAAAAATAAACTTTTTACGGAAAAATAATACTTCAATCACACAAGGAATTAGAACATCGTGTAGATACAAACGTGCGCTTTACTTTATTTCTAAACATCATAGCGTATCACCCGCTTTACCTGTCTACTTCCGAGTATACAAAAAAATTAAGAAAAGTAATAGTTCAGGCAAAAACAATGAAAAAATAATCAGGATATTTTGAACGCTAGTAACAAAATTAAAGCAATGTGGAATATCGTAAAAAATACGACCCCATCATCTCGATACATAGTAGAGAATGTTGTTTTAAAGGATAATGAAAGAGAAGCCAGTAATCCGGAAAAAGTGGCAAATCTCAACCAACTCTTTTCTAGAATTGCAGCTGAACTCACGAAGGGAGTAAAACCGCAAAATTCAACATCAATACCTTCCCCAAAAAATTTCGACAAGATATTTATTTCCGAAACTTCTAACAAAATCCTGAGAATAGTCAGTAAACTAAGAAATCAATATTCATCTGGTTTAGATGAATTTCCGGATTGTTTATTGCAAACTTGTGTACCTACCTTTATACACCCGTTAACTCACATTTTCAATGCTTCTTTATGCGCAGGAATATTTCCAGATTTTTCAAAACAGTAAAAATTAAGTCCCTTTTGAAAAAAGGGAGCAAAAATGAAATTCAAAATTACTGACCAATTTCTCTTTTGTCAGGATTGTCAAAAATATTAGAGAGGCTTTTCTATACGCGAATGGAAACTTTTCTCAGGAAAAACGCAGCGTTTTCAGACTCACAACACGGGTTTAGAAAATATAATCTACGGAAACTGCCATTTCTCTTTACTTAAAGATGTTGCTTCATCAATAGACTAAAATGGAATTGGAATAGACCCATTGGAATATTTTTAGATCTTTCGAAAGCTTTTGACGTTATTGACCATAACATCTTGCTATCAAAATTACCTTCTTATGGAATTCGTGGTATCGCCCTAGAATGGGTAACCGCGTACCTTCAACATTGATCTCAAGAGTAGAAATACCGTACTGGCATGAAAAGACGTTATTTACTTATCTTTGAAATCCTGTACCAATTAAATATCGGATACCGCAAGGCTCAATCTTGGGTCCTATCCTCTTTCTGTTATAGGTAAACGATATGCTCTCGTCTATTAAAAACGGAAGAACGGTTCTGTTTGCCTATAACACGAATGTTCATTGCCAAAAAGAAACAATAAATAGTACGATTTTAGATGTTTCAAATTGGTTTTGTAATAAATTAATAGTTAACAAAGAGAAAACATTTTTTATTTATTTATCTTTAACTTTTATGTATCTTTCAACTATTTGTAGTTAAAATGATGGGAAGAGATTCTGGAACTCAACAAAACGTGGGCAGATGATCTTCTCCCCCATACGTTACATACAGTTTTATTACTGTTTTTTTTTTACTAAAATTTAAATACAGATCGAAATACGTTAATGTAATTGTTCAGAAAGAAAACATTACACAGAAATAAAAAGCGCCGAATTTATACAATTCAACTGCTTTTTTATTTCTGGGTTTTCGTTCTGAATAAATATATTGATTCCTTTTGTAAATAACAAACAATTAAGATTCAACACAGGAAAATGATTTATATAGATGGAGCCATCTCTCCAGCGAGGTAATATCACATCTGCAAAACCGTAGGATCATATTCAATACAAACAGACATTACTATGTAGCCAAAATTATTTACCAAAGGATTGCAATGAACAGTAAGCTTCCGGAAAACAAGCAGCCATATTACAAGAACACGCCAACAACTGTATTGGAATACCACCTTTGCAAGCTGTAATGAGACAGAACCATAATTAAAGACAAGACGATAACACACAACAGGCCACATATTACGCTAATTGATAAAATCAACAAAATAACTTAACAGATATCGCAATCCCAAACGCACACCACCTTCAGTCCTCCCACAGAGAAAAAAAGTTTACAAGTACACTGATTTAGAAACGGAAATAAAAGAACAGAGGAAAATGGAGAGAGTTTATACGATACCCATCATTATGATAGCAACTGGTGTCATCCTAATAACTTTGCATTACAGTCTACAACAGTTAAAAATGGCGATGGCATTGTATATGGAATTATAGAAAGATGTCATCCTCAACACATGTGCAACAGTCAAAAAGTCATCAGCAATAATATTACTCATGGCTAATACCTATAATCCTATCTTGACACTGAAAAGTGTTTTTACTTGGCAAAAGCCCGTATGGTTACTTCAATCCTGAGAATTTTATCCAGAGACAGAATCACATAATAACCATAATAACAATAATAATTAAGTAATACATTTCTTTTTGGGGTAATAAATTAGTATTGAAAGTGTGTTTAATTATTAATGTGGTATTATTCCTAGCATGGTTGACACGGTTGAGTAACTATGATTCAATTTTTTAAGAAACGGTAACAGTAATAAATTTATTTTTATAGTAATAAATTAGTATATAATGTGTATTTAATTATGTATTGAGTTTTATTTGTTTGTGCTCTCTAATATAATACTCAAATGCTGTGCGTGGTTGCATAACTACGGGGTTTTTAACAATATATAAACGCCAGCAATAATAAACTTCCTTTTTGTGGTAATAAATTAGTAATAAACGAGTACTAAATATTCGCATCAATTTGAATCGATTGTGCCAGTTTTTTTAAAATTTGGTTGTGTCAGCTTGACTGGCACGCCGGCACAACCATATTTATTTCATAAACGGCAAGTAATCAATTTAATTTTTGGATAATAAATTAGTACAAAACATTCCGTTTCGTTTGATGGGATTGTGCTACAGGGGTTGTGCAAGTTTGCACAATACGCTTATTTCATTAATACTTCAAAGGGAGTGCTCACAGTATTTATTTTTATAATAAATGACAATTTTAACCATTGGGCAACAGAAAGCCTATTGACAATTCACACGACGAAAAGATACCGAAGATGCATGGTTAAGAATCAAAATACAAAGTGGCCCACTTAAGATGTTGTCTTCGATCGTGAAGAAATGAATATATACGTATACATATTATCTAGTTTCATGTGATTATTTTAGAAAAATTTACAGTTTTTAATTTGCAGACTCTAAATACTCTGCCACTGCAAATTCAATGTTTCTCTTTCAGACACCCCTCTCCATCACCCCTTCCAGCTGTCTCAACCGCGATCCCCTAGACAAGACCACCTGTCGCAAACACAGCGAATTTTGGGCGACCCGGCCATAACAGCAAGAAATTTTCACTACCGGGCGGGGTGAAATATCAAATAATGTGTTTGCCCTAGTGTCCTTATATATGATCTACCAAAATAATGTTTTTTCCTGAAAGGTATAGTGTACAAAAACTAGGACGCGTTGAAGTTCAGGGACAATTTTCATTGCAAAATGATTGTATCTTTATCAGTCGTTTGATAATGATGTTGTCCTGGAATTCTGACATTTCTAAGTAACGCGGTCAACATACTATTATACTATTCAATAGCGATTAAAACCCAGGAAGAATTGAAAGGATGAGCGCAGCAGAGGTCTAACCGTCTTTGATGTTGAAATTTAGTTAATTTATTTTCCACAAAACCAATTGCGCCATCTGTTTTCATTAACCATTCACTACGTGGCAGAACCAATAAATATTGAATGTAATAAGTATTTGAGTGTTTACAGAACTGACAATTTTTGTTCTCAAAGTAATTGTAACAACTTGGTTTGTTTGTTTGTTGTGCAACAGTGGTCAAACCGACTTCGACGAATTACAATTGGCGTAAGAAGTCACGTGCACAAGTAACTAATTCACTAAACGAGATAAGGTTGCAGTGAATTTTAGTAAAATTTCATTTTTGAAACTAACGATCATTCATGAAAATATTGTCAGAACAAGAGTTACAGTTCACTACTGTAACTAAGAGCAAAATACATAGATAGAAACACACTTTTGATTTCGCACAAATTAATCTTCCTTTAAAATACAAATCTCTAAGGTCAATAAAGCCAATAACTTGTAAGATATCAAAGAACTTTTTAAATATGAACCAGCCGTATATCATGATTTCCAATAGTTTCTCTTCCAAACCACATCAGAAAGGTCATGACAACGAAGATGGTTATTTCTTTGACATTCCACAATATTGTGATTATACACAATCATGTAATTATTTTTATTATGTTCTTAATATTTTATTTCATATATATTCTAACACGGTCATGACGTACGTGGCTTCCATCAAACTACCTATGTTCAAACAATAATTTGTATAACACTTATTTTCAATAATTTCCTACACATTCATATTTTTTAAACTTTTGTAATATTGAAATAGCAAAAGCACATTTCCGTAAATTTCAAGGATTACTTTTATTTTGTTCCAAAATCAAAAATGTGTATTTGGCAATCAACGTTGGAGTTCTGTGCAAAACTAGTCTAAACCATTTTATGATATGTCAAGCAAAACAGAATTAAATTAATTTTCCCTTTTCATTTCATCTTATGCGAATTTATTCGTAACCTGTCAACGTCGTACCTCTAAAAAATACTGCCTAAGAACACATGTACTCATAATTCATGTACACTCGTAATCATCAGATATGTAGAAGACAAGTAGTGGACCAACGTTTATAACTTAAAACAGTTAATCATATTACATATTAATTGCATTCATTCTTCCATCGGCTATACTTATTGCATCAACTTAACATACTTCTTAATTTCACAAAGTTGATGTCATTTTCGTCAACATTAGGGACAGGATAAAAGACTCCCATAACCAGCACAAATGAACATTTTTACGTGGTCTCTGCGGGTCATTGTGCGCAGTAGAAATACTAAAGATTGCGAAGGACTGGTGTAGATGCCCTGTCCGCCGCCTGCTGTGTTGCTGCACTCGTTAAATCGAATTAAGGTCCCTCCCCACGGCCCTCACAGTCCATGTTTGACAGCCACAGCGCTGACTTTCTTCCTTACCTGCAGCGAAATGCGACGACGAGCCTGTGCTTGGCCTTGAGGAGTACGCGACAGTGGCGGCGGCGACAGATCTCTGTAGGAGGCACGTAACACGCAGAGCTGTTGCGATAAGGCGAGAGCGAGACCGTTGGTGCACGGCGATGTCGGCATACTGACGCAGTGCGCGCTCGCAGCCAGACTTTATCTGGGCGGCGCCGGCGCCTGCATTAGCCAAGGCGTGGGATGTCGCGGGGTAGGGCGGGGCGGACAGGCTACGGCAACAGACATTGTACAACGCCGTGAGCATCAGACGGGGCAGTCGGGGCGGGTTCGGTCGAGGCAAAGTAGGAGGCGGGGCGTGGCGGGGTGGAGGTGAGGACGAGTGGGGGTGGCAGTGCGGGGCTTTGGTGCCGGGTGGGGTGGGGCGGGAAAAGGTTGGGCGGGGTGGAGCAGGGGGCGGAGCAGGGGGCGGAGCAGGGGGTAGAGCAGGGGACGGGACGGGGGACGGGACGTGGGACGGGACGTGGGACGGGACGTGGGACGGGACGTGGGACGGGACGGGGGACGGGACGGGGACGGGACGGGGACGGGACGGGGAACGGGACGGGGGACGGGACGGGGGACGGGACGGGGGACGGGACGGGGGACGGGACGGGAGACGGGACGGTTCCAGGCAGGGTGGAGCGAGGATGATAGCGCGGCCGCAGCTTCACCTCCGTTCAATAAGACTGCTTGAACCGCTCAGAGCGAATGATGAGGAAGGGGCGCGAGGGTCGGGCGGGCGCCGTCTTCGCCGCAAGAATGCGCGCCAAAAATACTTCCTGGCTTCCCGCTTCCTGCGAGCGACCCCCTCGCCTCATCTCCATTCACCGTTGGCAACACACAACTGACCATCTGATGGAGTTTTTGTAGCACTCGGCGCATAATCACCTCATTAAGTCGCTCCTTTCGATTACGAAAGCAAGTTTCAGTTTGATATAAACGATATTAGAGGTTCATGGAAAATAAATATAGTGCAAATATAATAAGCAAGCAATGGCTTTATAATTGTCGTAGACAAGAGTTTCAAAGATACACGCCATTATACAGAGTGTCCCAGCTAAACCGCCTACTCTGATAGTAGTTTATGCAATTAGTTTATAATGTTAAGCTTTATTGCATGCGTGCATGTTTTGAATACGAACGACGTTAGGAGCGAGTTTTCAAATTTGTACGAATGCAATAAAGCAACATTATACATTTGTTTATAACGAGTTTCATAGGATATTTTTTGTATATCAGCATTAAAAAATGAAAGAATCAAACTTAATTTTGCGAAACAACTTTCTTATGACGACTCGGGTATTTGACATCTGTGCGAGAAAACGTTGGTCGGTTGTTCCGTTTACCGCTACCACCTCGCGATTCTCTCTCTGCGTTTGGCTGAATGTGTGATGACACAATCATTCATGCCGTAAAATGCAAATTCGTCATTATTTGTTCCGTAAAATGCCAGTTTATGAACAACTGATTGCAACAGAAAAGGTCGCTTATAATGCTGGTACCCCAAAAAATTTCAAAACCGTTCAATAGTCCCACCAACAACGAACCACTCCCATAACATCTAAACGGTTCATGATATCGAAATGTAAGTTTGGTAACAGTAATAGTTAAATGTAATAACGAAGTGCATGGCCGGAAATTGCCGAACAGCCGAGATTCTCCAAACGTAGAGAAGGGTACGAGAGCGTATTGCCGTGAAGAAGGGATACGAACCGCTGGGGCCGCTTGAGTCACAATTTCCCGGCAGTTTCGTAAATAATATTGCATAAATATCATTACGTACTGGTTAACTATCAAATTCTGGTCTAATAGTATTAAAACGCAATACCGTCACCTAGGGAGTACATGACCTTGACGTCGGCGGTGGAGCTTGAGTACCACCGTGATCAGGAGAGCTATGGCGGCGCTAGCGTAGCTACAGGTAGGGCGTCCCTTGCCTGACTGGTCAAAGGGGAGGGGTCAGACGAAGAAGTACTCCAGAAGAGGACGGGGACGCAAGAAGAGAACATCCGGCACAGTGCGCTGAAGAGGATCTCGAAATGAATATTTAGGCAGAAATCCTACATTTCTACCGACGGATGAAGGGTACGGGTATGATCTCGTCAACGGAACAAGATTCCAAAAGAGATCTGGGCAGAAGGAGCTCAAAAGCTCGGTGAAGTCATCCTCCTAGAGGAGCAAACCGTAAAAAAATCCTGATCCCCCTAGTAGGGGGTTGGGATGACGGGCCAGCTCCTCGTCGTCCATGTAAAAACTAAGAAATGCTAAAAGGCCTAATCATGAGAAAACGAACGGTAACCGGAGACGAACTAGGCAAAGGAAATGGATAATGAATATTGGAACATGGAATACTCAAGGTTTGGAAAATAAGATACAGGAGGTTATTAAGGGACTTAAGATTTAAATATGGATATTACCAGTTTAAGTGAGACAAAAAAGGGCTCGGGTATAGAAGAGATTGGATCCTATGTTATAGAAGATATTGGATCCTATGCTAAATAGAGAACCTATATCATTGGGTGATTTTAATGCTGGAGTGGGAAAATCTGAGAGCTCAAAAGTCATTGGGCAACATGGGAAAGAGGTAGAAAATTCAAATGGAAAAAGATTGATTCAACTATGTGAACAGCGTGAACCTATAATTAGAAATTGCCACTTCCAGCATAAAGATGAGAATATGTTCACTTGGAAGATAAGGTAAGAGGAAGGAGATCAGTGATCGATTACAAAATTACTAGACAGTATTTAACGGGTAAAGTAATAGACGTCAGGGCACACAGAAACCCAGAATGTAGATCCAACCGTTACCTAGTGAAGGACAAAATTATGTTTTCACTCATTAAACAAAACGAAATGGAGATCAGAGAATGAAAGGAAGACAAAAATGAAAATAGGTAGGAAATATAATATAGCGGGTCTATCACAACGAAGTATAAGATATTTATTTCAAAACAGATTGGATAATTTACTGAATGAAAACTTAGTTGGATCAAAGGAGGAGACATATTAACACCCCAAAAATTGTCTCAAGACCTGGAGGAGAAGAAGAGACTGTATGTTCAGTACCAAGAAAGAAGAAATTGAGAGGAATATAAAATCCAACGAAATAGAGTTAGAAACATCATAAGAAAAGAAAAACAACAATCATGGAAGCGTAAATGTCAAGAAGTAGAAATGTACATAGGTGGAACAAAAACAAGTGAGATTTGGAAGTTCATAAAAGAGGTAAAATCTCTTCAAACGGGAAAGTCCGCTTACATAGTATATCTGTAAGCAAATGGAAAGAGTACATTAGAAAATTATTTAATGAAAGAAGATAAGATTTTCTTGGAATTACAGAAAAGGAAAAGATATCTCCGACAAGGTAAATTACAGAAACTGAAGAGAGATATAATCAAAGTGTGAGAGATGTATCAAAGAAATGAAAGGCGGTAAGGCGGTCCAGGAGAAATCCCAAGCAAACTGATAAAGGATGGAACACCAAAGCGAGTGCGAATCATGACGAAGCTAATAGGTGTATAAATAAAGGCGACATACCAGAAGACTGGAAAATGGCTTTTATAACACCAATATATAAGAAAGGAAGAAAACAATAAGTGAAAATTATAGAGGAATAGTAGTGACAAACACGTTCAGTAAAGTATATGGAAGATTATTAAGAGAATTAATAGAAGATGTACACAAGAAGTACGAAGAAGAAGAAGAAAGTGGTCTTAGGGCGGGTCGATCTTGCTTAGATAACCTGTTTTGTCTGTCCCAGATGATGCAAAAGAAATGGCAAGCAGGGAGAAAACTTCACATGGTCGTCCTTGATATAGCAAAGGCGTATGATAATGTGCCAGTAATAAAGTTGTGGGAAGTTATGAATAAAAGTAATGTAAATAAAATCTTAAAATGCGGTGAAGAAATTGTATACAGATCAAAAGGGAAAAGAGAAAGTTGGAAAACAGATGACCCAAACATTTCCTACATCAATAGGACTACGGTAAGGATGCTGTTTGTCACCTACCCTTTTTGAAATGTATGTTAATGCGATGTTACAGGTAAGAAAAAGAAAATGTGCTGGGATGGGAGTACCACTTGATGATAATTCAACACTCTATACCCTACAGTTCGCTGATGATCAGGTGCTGATGGCGCAAGAACCGGAAGATATTGAATATATGACTAGGAAGATAAAAGAAGATTATGAGAAGGAGCAGAAATATGGCAGCTTCCAGAACAGCAGAAAAGAAAATTGAGTCTTGGAAATTCCTCAATAGCTAGCTTCCAGCAATATCTAGAAGGGAGAGAATTAGGAATGAACAGGTTAAGGAAATAATTAATCTGCAACATGATATTATAGAGGAAATTGAAAAGAAACAACTCACTTGGTTTGGACATGTACAGCGAATGGACAAGAGAAGACTCGCCAGATGATCTTTAGAATGGTAACAATGGAATGGTGAAAGGAGAAAACGAGGTAGACCAAGATCAGGATGGAAGAACAGGGAAGACTGGAGAAGAAGATTAGGCGCCGGAAGACCGAAGTAGCGGTTAAGAACACGGAAAGACGAAAGATATTTTTTTTATCGCCGGAATATTTTAGCCGCGTCTACTAATAATCGGTCGCCTTGACACTAACAACCATTCAGGAAGGAGAACGTAGTCTTTTCAGCAAAAAAAACAACAACAGAAAAATACGAAATATAAACCTCGTGCTGTGTGAAAGATAGTTTAAGCAGGAGAGAAAACATCACTACTAAACATTTCTGCTATTCCTCATGCTGCTACGTGATATACTTATGCCCACAATTTTAATGTAACCTTTTTCTGAACAGCAAAATAATGAAGTCGGTGTCGTTGGCCGAATTGCTTAACTATGCTTCGTGAAGCCACGGAAGTTAAGCAAGTCGAGACACCACGGATTTCAGGACCGGTGGCACTCTGGGAACCCCGGTAACGGTGGCGAGCTCCTGGCCGAAGAGATAAAAAGCATTGACTTGCTGCAATGTGACGAAACAAAAAGACGAAAACTTATCGAATATTAACTCCAAGACTTGACTACAGAGATTAATACGCTCAATGTACCGGAATTGCCTGTAAGGCGTGCGGCACAAAATTTATTTAAATAGCCAGTTCTTCCAGCTATAAATTATAAGGCGGAAATCTTGGGAGAGGATAAGATAGGTCAATTGGAAATCACCGAAACAGATTATTACGAATTAATTCTCAGAGTCTCTAGATTCGCAGCAACTTTCAGAGTTTTAAGAGAGGTCGGTAGTGTAGGAGTTTGAAAATATTTTAAATGAATCTATTAAACTTTGGATTAGATTAGCAGGTGAACAGGCTGACACGCTTATACGACAGAGTTGCTTTATAGCGCAGTGACAGGAAAGCGACCAACGCTTATGGTCATACAAAATTAAACTCTTTCCAGAACGCCCTTGTCAGGGAGACGTTTCTCCGGAGATGGTTGGGAATAGGGGAATTCGTGAAATAGAACGGCTAATTACTGATCGACTTTCGTATATTAAAAGGCAAGATATCCTAACAGCGTCGGCCGATAAACGTTCACTAATGGCAACTATTAACAGTCTCACTCCATGAGTTCATGAATTCAAAGAATGTACATTTCTAGGGAAGGCTTCGACTATTAGGGAAACGGAAATTAGGAAGTGGGAAAGCAGCCCTGGTTAGTATGAGCGAAGCTAGACCGGAGTGAAACTAACTTTATAAGTAAAGAATTAAAAATTTAATCAGTAATTAAGTAAAGTTAGTAAATTGATAAGTCGATTAGTCATACATTAATGTAAGTATGTATTTGGCATTTTGGGTCGATAGTCCAACTTAACTGACCAAGTAACGGTGTCCCCATGCTTGGGCTTAATTTTCCCATGCTTGGGGCTAAGATCGACATGCGGCGAACGTGACATAACCTTGACCTTCCCCGTAACTAGCAAGATCCGTCTGCCTGAGCTTTTCTTCATCACACAGCTACAGAAACTGGAATGATTTCAAAGGAAACTACAACTCTACTTTTGCCACGACTGGAAATCGAACCCGGGACCATGCTAAGGGAATTCAATACGCTACCCTTAAGCCATCCTAGAGGACTCATTAATTAATAAGTGAATAAATAAGTAAATACATAAATAAACAAGTAAACCATCAAATAATTAAATAAGCACATTAGGGAACAAGTGGGATCGGGTGTCCGAAAAGTAAGTGCAGAGGCAATGGTGCGGACGATTTTTTGAACCACTTTTTGATTTCAGGGGCTGAAGAGGCCAAAAGAGAATGCGTGAAGGAGAAAGGAGAATGCGTGAAGGAAAGGAGAATGCGTGAAGTCCACACCATAAAATAAATAAATAGTTGAGGATGAGTTTGGTAGATTAGCATGTACTCATCTTCTGACAGTTGGTTTTCCTCCTTCACGTTTTTTCCGTCAGCTGCACCTTACGGTCTCTTTTCCGCGGCTGTGATGCGATAGAGAGACCAACCTGCAGACTGTAGGTACTGTAATGGCTTAAAAGGACTTCGGCTTAGCCACATAGTATCAAGTTATTTAATTTTTATGTGTAATAAGATCCTATTAAATATAAATAACACTGACATTACATGCTTGAACAATTACGATTACAATTGTAATTCTACAACGTCTAGTCAATGAAACTTTCTTGCTAAACATCTCACAAATCATGGGATCATAAGACAATTCTAAAAGTGTCATGCTTAGTTTAAAGAACATATTAGATGTTAGTCGCCGAAGGTTTTTCTTCGTACACCTGTCACAGTGATTTTTGAGAATGAAGGGATTAAAGCAAAACCCATGTATTGGATGCTTGATATTACTCATTGTGATAACTGCCTAAAACAAATTATGTAAAACTTACAGTAAACACGTTTCACACTTGGTGCACACAGACGCAGCGGACTGTATCAAATTAAACTGAATCTGCCGGAGAGCGCAGTAGGTGTTTCGTTCTAACTCTATGGCAGTAGAACCGAACTCACGAAAAGTTAAACAAATTCTGGCAGAAACCTTGACGAGGGTATTCCTCTGGATTTGCAGTAAGGGCCTCTTTTTGTAGTCTGAAAGCCGCGTGAAATGTCCGCGCTGGAACACAGAGTGAGGGCTTCCACTTTCAGACCCAGTAACCAATAACAAAGCGAAAAGAACACCATTCCTCCAAAGCTACAGGTTTAAATATAATCTGTACTCGTTCATTTAAAAAGGTTTTAAGATTATGCAGACTGTACATGTCTCATTTCGATATCTGCTGGTCGAAGCACTAATGTTGAATTACCCTCATAGCACACTATGTGGCTGCCCATGCATTCAAGTAATAATTTTTAATTTCGTTATTTATATCTAAATTTGAAACTTTGCGCATTTAAAGATCGTTCAACTGGGAATGTAATATTACCTTTTAAAATTTAATTTTTGCTAAATTTGTAAAATATCAACATTAAAAATTAGGAATTAAATAATGATGGATATTTAATAATTAATTGCAAGTATAAATGATCTGAAATAGCTGGGTTCGAGGCTAATCTCATACGATTAATCCATCAGGAGAAATAAGCATTTTTATATGTTATTTATGCGCATTATTTCTGAAAATTTCTCTTATCATAAGTTATAATATAATAACGTTAATTCTAACAAAAAATGAAGGCTCTTTTAGTTGCCCTCAGAACACATTCAAAACGTTTCAATCAATTTTGAACACTTAAGGTCAAAAGTGTCCGATTTGACGTGGTATGACTCTTATTTAACATTAATTATAAGTGTCATTTTTTAAACCATATTTATTGTTTCTTATTTTTAACTTTTGAGTATTATTTCAATCAGTTTTACTTGAAAGTTATAATAAGTAAAGAAATGTAAACAGAAGTTGAGGCTTTTAATTCGATAGAACTAATAACTGAAATGAAGAAAGTTTGTGAGTTAGTTTGTGTAAATTGTCTCAAAAGTTAATAAAGTAAGGCCAAAAATTATTATTATTAGATGCTCTAATCCTGCACAGGTTTTGAATTTGTCTGTTAGCATTCGAGTTAACATTCGAGTTAAGGCAGGCGTCTGCTGTTCAGAATAAACAAGCACTATGAAATAACAATGTATATCAATAGTAAAGCACATCAAAATACGTTTAATCTTCATTTATCCAAATCCTCCTGCATTTAAATTTTGGAACATAGACCCTAATATTTGCTGGAATTTAAAACAAGACAATTTACTAGGACGTCTTCAAGAGCGGGTCCTACCACATACCACAGAACATTAACAGAAACTGGAGACAAGTGCCCCAAGTTAGAGAAAATGAAGCGGTTATAAATGCTTTCCTAGAAGTTAACTAATCGTACGGCATATTCTTCGAACAAATGCTGTCATGATGATTGCGGAATGTCTAGTTTGAGCCGTAGGTCGTACGGAAGAATTGAAATGACCGACTCCCTAAAAGTTCTTATACTTTTGTAGAATATACTACACATAACGGACTGAAACAGTAAACTGGTCGAAGTTGACTTTTATTGTAGCAAAGCACTATTTCATTTTTCCTACAGAAATGTAAGGTAACGGCACCAGTTCAGTCACTAGTCTGTAAATGCCCGTTTAGAACAGAAAGAGGTAAACGATACAATACATTAAACGATAATATATTATGAATAAATAAATAAATAAATAAATAAATAAATAAATAAATAAATAAATAAATAAATAAATAAATAAATAAATAAATAAATAAATAAATAAATAAATAAATAAATAAATAAATAAATAAATAAATAAATAAATAAATAAATAAATAAATAAATAAATAAATAAATAAATAAATAAATAAATAAATAAATAAATAAATAAATAAATAAATAAATAAATAAATAAATAAATAAATAAATAAATAAATAAATAAATAAACAAACTTTTCGTAACGAAGGTCCAGTAATAAAATTTTTCCTGTCGAAAATTCGTCGTTTTCCGTGGCTCCATTTCAATAGTACTTTCTCTTCTTACTAAGTAAGCAAGAGGATATAAAAAAATTGAATAAATTGAGAATTTTTTTGCGTTATTTCAACAGAAAATCAATGTCAAAGTATCAATATACAACTGGTTTAAAAAAGATTACTAATCTTGTTCAACGTCGTCTCTAAAACTTCTAAGAAATGCGAAGTAATCAATAGTTCATTTAATTGGAGATCTTCGGAAGCAAACTAAGGGTAGTCTTATATTAGACTATGAAATATTTCAAAGTTAATGTAAACTGAATTTTGATATAGAGGTAGAATGAACATAATTTCAAAGGTAAGTATACTAACCATTTAAAGTTGCATATATGTTATTACCCATATTTATTATACCTTTACTACTCAACCATGAAGACACATCACTTTTCAAAGTACATTTAAATACATTCTGTCATTGTAGATACCAAGATGTGTTATAAACGCTAAATACCAGGGAAAAACAAAAAATAAATGTGCAGGAATTAGTGATATCTACCAGAACGAAAGAAGAGCTCAAGATATTGTTCAATTAGTTATATGAAATGTTTTGGCATCAAAAAATTGTATCCTATTTCTGAACCCGTATATATGAACGGTTGAATAAACATTGGCATTTCCACCCGCGTACTTTATCTACAACAGTGTTTGTTATCAAAGCTTAAAAATGACAATATTTTGTCATACGAATTTCACCTTCATTCAAATATGTATTTCCAAGGGAACAACATTTTTTGTGTGTAGTGAAATATGTTAAAGTAAATAGGTATTCAACAGGTGTTTCTTAGTTTGAATAAGTGAAGTTCCTCCAAAAAAATGTTTGTTAGGATAGTTAGTTTTTGGATAGTAAAGATGTTATCCCATAGAGAAGAGACACACGCAATTCTGTATCTGAAAATCAAATCAATTATTTTTTATTCCTTAAAAGCAACTAGTAAATATTTTAAAGTGTTGGTATAAGACAGAAAAAGTAATGGATTCGGCAAATGTTGGAAAATAAAAAAACATCGTTACATCGCATTAAACTAATACCCGACCCCCAAGAAACGCAGCATAAAAACGTAGAGTCAAACCACCTTCCTTTCTTTAACGTTACGTAATTTATCGACGACCCATCGCATTCTATTAAAAATATTTAGTGATATTGTAACGTTTCTCAGTGGTGAATTAAAACACACTCACAGGTATTATTTAACAAAAAAACGTTTATTCGTTAACAATGTCACACTAAAATTACTTGATCTATTTACAGATATTTTACACGGTCCTTGTGTTCATCACTTGATTATTTTTCTTACACACGACTCCGTTCTCTTGATTATTTATTTACACAGTTCACTTCTTCTGATTATTTATTTACACAGTTCACTTCTTCTGATTATTTATTTACACAGTTCACTTCTTCTGATTATTTATTTACACAGTTCACTTCTTCTGATTATTTATTTACACAGTTCACTGCAATCTGATTATTTATTTATACTGTTCCCCTTCTTCTACACTATCGCACAGTCCGATGCACTGTCCACAGTCCACCGCGCCGACCACAATTCCCTGCGCAGACCACAATTCCCTGTACTGACCACAATTCCCTGCCCAGACCACAATTCCCTGCGCAGACCACAATTCCCTGCACAGACCACAACCTTTCCACGCGACTCGCGAATAGCCTGGAACAGTCCAGTTCGGGGGGAAGGGGCCCCGGCAGATGACGCAATTCGCGCAGCGAATCCCGGCAGATGATGCAATATTCGTTACAATTTGTTTCTAACACATTACAACACTGATGCTTTGCAAAATATTATTTGGTTATGAAGGGTTAGTAATGTTAAAACAGTAACCATATTCTTTACATTTTTCTTCATTTAGAGCATAGTTGGCTACATAATATGGCTAAAGATCTTTTTATTACAAACATACATTGCAACAAAATAGTAAAGTTCGAACTTTATATTTGTTACGACGCTACACCTTTACCATTAGGGTGTCTGTGGTGTAACAGGTAGAAGGACTGCCGGGAAATCCTACGTACTTAAGTTGGAATCTCATCCGTGAGAACTATTTTTGTGGGTAGGAAACACATTTGTGGTTAATTATATAGTTATAATATTCGTAAACATAATAAATGTCACAGAACGTATGTGCTTTTGACGCGCCACTACTTACTTCAGTATGGTAATGTCTTTAAGAATCAGGTATAAATTGTCTGCCATTGCAATTCTGGATTTCAGTCCGACTATTTCTGGCCGCCTGGCGTTATCGCAACTTTCATGTATGACATACCCTTGAAGGTAGGCGTCTAAAGGGCCTGGAACTAGCTGCATAACCAAACCTACCGGACTGAGCTTGTGACAGAAAATAATTCAAACATAAAATGAACTTCATAGCTGCGCGTGTTTAATTCCTTTGCATTCTTATCGTGAATTTGATATCTTTCACAGATGGAGTACATTCTCTAATAAAAAACTAAGTGCAATGAATATCACGTTAATATTATTTTCGTAATAAGTTCTTCTGGACACAGCCATGGCAAATGTTTCCGGTATCGTGGTGTGTCGTAAAAGAACTGCAGATTAAAAGAAAGCGAGTTCAAATCCTAGCAACGCAGGCTAATTTTTGCCTGCACGAATACTATGTGAAGAGAGACTTATGTAATGCTGCAGGAGAAAGTGTAGAAATTACTAGAGAAAATGTACATCGCTCATTCAAAAAAGGGGATTGTTTCATACTTGTATATTAATTTCTATGCACAGGGTTGTCAAAATGCTTAGGTTTTAAGTGTTCTTTAACCTGAAAATGTATTTTCGAAAAATCTTTCTTTGTCAGTCCGTTTGCGTAAGAGTACTTCTAGAGTAACCAGAATTTTCAATAAAATTAATATTCATCGAATGAAGTGGAACTGGCATTGATGTCACGAATCCTCGAATTTGAAACGGATTAATTTTGATGGAACTTAACATCAAGCACCAGCATATTATTGACATAAAAATTGATCGCGGCCGTCTGCGGCTAAGTTTAGCATATTCAAGACTTGGGCAGCACTTATCATGACGAAACATCGCAGGCGGGGCCCCACAAACCACCGCAGCCAATCTTAAGGGCGGGGGGACTAACAAAATTATGAAGTAGAAGATGGCGGACGCCCCTAGTTCAGATGTAGAAATATTTTAGAATAAAAATACATGGAATGAAACAATTTTATGGACATGAAAATAAATTCATTGAAACAAACGTATTCACGCACCAGTTTTACCACATTATTTTTGACGAAAATACGTTGACACGAGATAAAATAACGCTAATTTTAGTCTAATTATTTTCTCATAGACATTTTTATTTCAATATTATTTTTCATACACAATCCATGAACTGTATAAAATATCCAGTTTACTATAGATTTTCTCAATAAGATAAACTACCATAATTCCAGATTTGCAATTGCAGGCTTATAAAATTTGCAAACATTCCATAAGAGTGTATTTCTCGAAACGGCAGAGGACTTCTAGTGAACCTTCTAGTGAACCATTGAATTAAATTCCAAGACCAAGTGTATATTTATCATTATATGAAGCAATCAATATGCATCTCTTGTCAAAATTGTTCTTTTGCAATGTTCAACTCAGGGACAAATTTGGGAGAGTACCCGGCAGTAATAGCACAGATTTCTCAATTGTTTATAAAATTGTTAATTGCAAAATTGTTAATTCGCGATTTTCGGTTCTATGACATCGGAGAACCCTTCCCACTTTAGAATTGCAAAACTTGAAAATTGTTTATAAATTAACAAATTTTACAATTCTATTCATTCTTTCATCACTATTACTCCTCAACAAGTCGCGAAATTCCGCAATCCGATCGGCGCTATCGCCTTTCTTTTTCGAGACACGCAATTGTTTATAGGAAATTAGCGTCTCATTGCAGCCCTCATTCGTTTTACAGACAATCAATTCCCTCTTTGCAGTCAAATATACAGTTCAGAACGGTTTGCAGTGTATCGCAAAATCGTAATGGATTCTTGTTCGGACAAGTGTTGCTAGTGGACGTTTAATACTTTAATTTGCATGCGTTATAAATAAATTGCCGAAACGCCAAAACTGTTGCCCTGTAATTAGAAATATAATATTTTATTTCGTGTTTGCCTACATTCTATTCATTGGTACAAATCGCATTCCGATATTTATCGTCTAGCGAAAAATCGATTATTAACAAATTATTTTGTAAAATCCACGGAATGGTGACACATAACATATTATTAATAATTAAAAATTTGTATCAATGAACTTCCTATTGACTGATCATTTATGTTGATAAATAGTATTTCTCATGCAGAGACAATTTTGCAAAGAAAATTTAAATAACACAATGGCCTCTAATTCATAATCAATTCGTGTTTGGTAGCTCGATTCGGTGACATTTAATGCGCACGTATACGATGAAGGCCTCAAAGGAGGAGTAATATCGCCATTGCCTTCGCCACCAGACATTCAGGATCACCTTGCGTTTCGCTTAAGTCTAAGGATCCCAGATGGGTTTCAAAAATTTTCAACATTTAAAAAAAGATTATTTTTCTACCTCTTTTTCAAAGAAGATTTTACAAGTAAAATTTACGCGACACGTACCAATTATTGTTTTGAATATTACGTATTCTATTGAAGTAATTCGAATGCCATTTAAAACTAATTTTTAACACTACACTGAAATATGTAATATGCCTGATAACATTAGTTACTCACATAAACTTCAAAGCATCCGGTAGTAATGAACTTGAAGAATTGAAAAAAATCCTTGACTCTTAAAACGAAATATTTATGTTATAAATATTTCATGTTTGTTCGACCAAATATAATTTTGATTCCCATTGCGAATATTCTGAAAGGCTAAATTGTTAAGAATATTATTGATTAATAAGCAAGTGTATTCCTCATTAAATGTTCTCTTCAGAGATTCATTGAAGAATATCCTACAAACCTTTTAACCATTTCTCCCAATATAAACAAATTATCTGGTAAATTTAATGACGCCGAGAGCAGCAGTTTTACGGCGAATGTAAACAGAAGCTATATTATTTATTTTGATCTTCTCTATTCAATAGTACGACTTGCATTGCTGTATATTCATCAGCTATCAAATAAACTGTTTATAAAGATATATTGCAAAGTTCATTATGTCGAAAGGATGGCTCAAAAAGCAATAGTGATAATGATATTATCTCTCAAGGGCAAGTTGAGCTATGGAAGGGTTCAGAATTCTGGAACTTTTCAATGTTCCTGGTTAGCGTGACTTCGACAGGAAAATTAAACGAAGGTTCATTTACTGATAAATGGGAAAAATTGTCGATGAATCTATTCACTTTCAGCAAAAAGTATTGCCATTTATTGAATGCCGCCCATATCATTTATCTTTCTCACTCTAGAACGCCTTTCAGATACGAAGAGACTATGCTCTGAGGTCAGGGTTAAGGAATATTTCTTTTAAAATTGGGTATTTACTTATCTGGAACAAATTGAGTGAGACGGAAATGCGATTTTTCAAACTTCTGGTAAAAATTTCAAATGTTGTTACCCACCTTACAAAGGTATCGTTGTAGGACACGATATTTTAGTGCGAGCAAAATAAATACACATTAAAAATGGCATTATAAATTACACCTGTGACGAATTAATATTGTCTACCAAATGGACAAATCCCAATATGCGAAAGTGAATCTAATCTAATGACTTCGCATTTACCATTTATTATTTTAAATTTCGACAAAATGCCTTAAAACTCACTTATTTCCGTGCTATTATATCGTCAATTGATAAATATTTAATGTATTGGTGAAGCATGAACATATACAAAATGCGATTAATTCATGTCCCCATCGGTGGTTTTCAATTATATAAATATTAGACTGATAAAATTAAAGAAACTACGTGTGAGTGATTTAGTTTATGATTAAAAATTATGGGCTCACTTTGTTAAATTAAAAACAAAATCATTTAATTAATTAAGGGAAAGGTAAAGGTACCCTCTTTATACCGGCTAAGCATACATTTTATTAAATAAGATGTTAATAAATTTATTGTTCATGCGGATTAACTTTCAAATAAAAAATTGAATCAAAATCAAATACTTATTTTTTTAAATATATAAATATTTATATTTTCTTTTGCATATCGTTCTGTTTAAGGACGGTATAACACATCCAAGGTATTTAAGGTTTGTTACTCGTTCTTTAGGGTAGTTTTCAATTATTATTTTGAGCGAATCATTTCCTTTCCTTTGATTTCCATCATATTGTTTTTTATTTACTTTCTCACCTATGTAAGGTAAAAACGTAACGTAAAAAATGGATTGACGGCAAAGCGTCTCTCTGCCTGTCCTAACGTGGTAAACGCTAGCGAGTAAACCGTACAGCCAATTTTCTCTAAAATACATAATCCTCCTTCCATTTGAAGGAACTCGAGTTTGAGAGTTTCAAAAGAATATTTTTATTTTTGAGGGTAAGAGAACACGTAAATCTCTTTCCACGAAATAATAAACTCAGTGCTGTTTAAAATAGACATTAGTTTTAGAATGAGTGCAAAAAATCGGGGAGATGATGAGATGCTAAGTTCTAATAAACAATTAAGTATCTCGAGAACGGAAGTTGATAGCACCGACCGGAATTTTGTATACCGTTAAAAGAGACTCAGAGGAGATAATAAATATATTTGAAAATTTGCAAATTTATAAACAATTTCCAACTTTTACAGATCTAAAGAGGGGAGAGTTCCTCGATATCCAAGACCCGAATACCGCGAATTAACAATATTGCAAAAATTTACAGTTGGATAAACAAATTTGAAATATGAGCTAGAACGGACGGAAAGGATCCGCAAATTGTGTCTGAGATTTACATTTAATATAGCAGTTTCACAGTTACAAATTGATTTCTAAAGTTAGTATAATTCGTGCCAAAATATTCAATATTTACTGGTCTATTGACTGTAATTCTAGACGGAAAACCCCCGCTTAATTATATTTTTTCGTCATAGCGTACGCGCAGGCAAAATCTCTCCTTTCAGAGAGAAAGGTGACGATATTTCCGCCTCACACGTAAATAATCGAGGACCTCGACGCCGGGAACAGCGTCTTTCCCGCCCCACGGTAGTTTGCGCCAATCACATAGTCACTAAGATTCTTACTGTAGCTATTGGAACGCCCCGAACTATCCGTATCGAAGAGCCCAAGTTTTTTCCGGACGATTGGGAAGAAAGATTTTCACCCGCCACTTTTCGTGAGTGGAAACTTTATATTAATTTACTGCGAGAGGTGAACATATATTTCTCTAAAAGTTTTGTGCAATCAAGAAGAGTATAAAAACCGGTCGACATCCATAAGTCACCATGAAGCATCTTGAACGAACAAGAAAAAGATCAATTGTACAGCATACCTCCGTCTTCTTCAAAATACGGGTACGAAAGTACCTCGAGTAGCGGCAACAGGGGTGCGTGTACACTGATGTAATCTTCTATAACATGAAGGGCGTGGCGGTGCGTGGCGGAACGTGGCGGAGCGTGGCGGAGCGTGGCGGAGCGTGCCGTGAGTCGCGATCGCGCCCACTGAGGAGCGCGGTCCTAAATCACTGCAGGTCTCCCGTCACAGCGCCTTTTTCCTTAGCCCTGCACCAGCTTGAGAAGGCCTTAATCAGATTGGGAGAATAGGGCCCTTTACAGGTGGATTCTTAGCCGCGCATCTGACCGGGACGTTCCTGACCATGAGCTAGAGCGCGCGCAGGCGCGTGGGCAGGACCGTGGTGCGCAGAAGTGTGGTTCTTATTTCTGCCATGCTTCTGCGCGCCACTCAAGAACGTTTCGAGTAAAATCGTCCGTGCCGATCTCAGCAGCGTTCTAGGGCGCGCTCTTGTGCGACGCGTGGATTTTCCGAGATCTGACGGTCCTCGCGTGCGTTCCACGCTCCTCGCTGGTGCAGTTATGTATGTTCTGATCGTGTTGCGTATTATCCTGTGGTGTTTATATAGTGTAAAGTGAATCAGATTACTATTTTTCGATTAGCTTAATCAGAAATGTCCGTTCAGGGTTATCGTAAAAGGAGAATTATAGCAGTGCTTGGAATTAGTGCCACAACGCTATACTAAGAGGAAATGGAGAAGAAAAAACGCAGTTTTGAGTAAAAGGTTACAGACAAAAATATGATCACATGCCGCTGTTGAAGGAATTAAAGGAGAACTATCCTGATGACTTCCCGTACCTCTCATTTTTTTTTATTAGAATGCACAGAACTTTAAATCTTCCACAGACTAGGGTACTCCTCATGTATGGCAAGAAACTCTCTCACCATAGCTCGGCTCCAGCAATGAGTATCCGCCATTTGAAAATACCGCCCGACAGGTCACTACGTCCACTCGCAACAAACTTCCACGTGTAAATGCGAGCCACGCTTTTGCTCGCAGCGTTCCGAACCGCGCCTTGCGTGCAAACCGGAACTTCCCTTTAGACGTGCGTTCTGAAACGAGTACCTGAATGGCTCGCTGCCCGGCGCGCGTTCAAGAAAGATGGTATGAAGCCGCCTAATGGGGCCATAAACTGCCATCACTGCCAAAACATTAAGCGTTTTCTTTGCTTCTACTTTCTACACTTCTTGTTATTTTCATATATTTGTTCCTCTTGAGGTACAAATATTTCGCAAAACGCTGAATATAAGAGATAGGGCATGTTCGCATGTGAAGAGGTGCCTCCCATGTAAACGGAAGCCGCTTTGTGGGAAAGAGCGTCTGGGCTTCCAAGGGACAACTGTGTAAATGTGGCGGACTAAATTTTGAAAATCCTAAATATTTTGAAAGTTCTGAGTAGCGAACACAGAGTTCTAAACTTCTCAAAAAGTTTTGAGAAAAGTTACTGCAAAATTTCGAAAATAACAAAAAAATTAAATTAAAAAAATGCTGCGCACTAAAGTCACAAAATTGAAAATTTTAAAGAAGAATCAATTATGGTCAAAGAGTTCTCTAGTTCTCTAAAACATTCAGAAAAAAAACTAAAAAAATAACAAAATTATTGAAACAAATAACTTCTATTTTACGAAAAATATATGAGAAAACTATATTTCATCAGGCGTGACCAGACTTCTGAATAGCGAACAACGAGTTGTAAAGTCCAAATACACTTATCGACCGACGTTAAACAAGAGAATTATTCATATTTTCATGTTCGTTTCTCTAAAAATGAAGATTTTAGATACAAATTTTGAAAATTATATTTCATCAATTCTGACCAGAGTTCTGGGTAGCGAACAAAGTGTTCTAAAGAAAGTTCCAAATCGCTTTTTATGTTCGACGTTAAACACGAGAATTGTCCAAAATTTTAAAATTTTACATTTTTGTCACAAGTTGAAACAGCTATATCACAAAAAGTATGATTCAGGAATATTTGGTTGTTGTTTTACATTCTAATTCTAATTTGAAGGTAATACGCCCACCTACAGGATTTATGGTCACTGCCAGATTAACAGGTTTCTCGTAACATTACCATGGAATTAGGGCTGGCTATACTAATATATAATATGAATTACCCGTTTATAGTCTAATTTTACAAAAATACGGTCTGAAATAAATCCTTTCTTAAAACAACAACGCGAGAGTTGATGGCTGGCTTTATTTTCCATACTGGTGCCGTATCTTTTTTGCTTCGCAGGATTCATTTTGTAGAAAATAAAACACAAAAACATTAGTTTATGAAATATATGAAGGTTATATGGCCGTAAGTGCTGATAATATTCTGGCCCATCAACGCAACATAATCCTCACTGCAGCAAATACAAACGAACACACCTACAACTGCAAAATAGGGGAACATCTATCAAAAATCACATTTGTTTGTATAATACGTTCTTTGAAACTCTTTTGTTTGCTACTCAGAACTCTGGTCGGAACAGTTAAAATATAATTTTGAACATATTTTCTCTATTATTATATTTCAGAAAAATGAACATGAAATTATTGAATAATTCTCGTGTACAGCATTGGATGAAAAAAAAGTATTGAACATTCATTAGAACTCTTTGTTCGCTATCCAGATCTCTGACCATTACTGATAAAATAAAAATTTAGGAAGAAAAAATTTCAAAATTATAACTTCGGAAGAACGAACATGAAAATTTTGAGTAAATCTCGTGTGTGACGTCGGACATGGAAAATAAAATTGGAATTTTTTTAGAACTCTTTTTTCGGTACCCAGAACTCTGATCAGAACTGATTAAACCTAATTTCGAAAAATGTTTCTTCTTAATCTTCAATTTTAGAAAAACATACATGAAAATTTTGAATAGTTCTCGTGTTTAACGTCGGACGAAAAAAACGTATTAGGACCTTCTTATGAACTCTTTGTTTGCTACCCATAACTCTATTCAGAACAGATGAAATATTATTTGGCACTTTTGTCTCACAAATTTTCAACTTCAAAAAAACGAACATTAAAATACTGAATAATTCCCGTGTTTTACGTTGGAAGAGAAAAGTGTATTGGAAGTTTCTATAGAACTCTATGTTCTCTATTTACAATTATTTTCAGAATTGATAAAATAAAACAGTATTTTCTCCCAAATCTTCAAAAACATGAACCTGAAAATATTGAATAATTCCCGCGTTTGACGTCGGTCGACAAAAGTGTATTTAGACTTTCTTTAGAGCTCGTTGTTCGCAACCCAGAACTCTGGTCACATCTGAAGAAATATAGTTGTTTTTTTCGGAAAACAAATAATTATTTTCAATAATTTTGTTATTTTTTGAGTTTTTTGACTGCCTGTTTTTGAGAACTGTATAACTGTTGACTACAATTGAGACTTCTTGAGAAATTTTGAATTTTCAGACTTCAGCCCGCAGCAGTTTATTTGACTTTTAAATTTATTTTCTTGTTATAATTTTCGAAATTTTTCAGAACTTTATTCTAAACTTTTTGAGAACTCTAGAACTCTAGAACTCTTTTTTCTCTACTTATAACTCTCAAAATCTTTAGGATTTTCAAAATTCAGCCCACCAACTCCACAGGCCTCCAAAGGACAAGGCATGGGAACCGCCGCGTTGGCGACGGCAGGAGGGAAGAAGCTGAGAGAGCAGCTTTTCAATGCAGGTTGGCGTGCCGTAGCCGGAGAGTCCACCGGGCACAATAACCACCCACTACTAGTTCGGCGCTAGGAAATGCTTGTTGGTTTGCAGTTACACTTCTATGACCTGTATACACAGAAATTAAAAGCACTCTATTAGCACAATTCGACAGCTTTTTTTTATTTCTGGGTTAATTTTCCATTTCTGAACAAGTATATTCATTTCTTTTAGAATAATAAACAATTTACATGTTTCAGGAGTGTTTATACGCTTCTGTAATTGAAATTTTTGCATAGGCGGTATGTTTTCAAACCAACTTTTGAGTGCTTGAACATTCTGCATATGAACAAGATTTATCCACTTTCCGTTACCAGGACCCGACTATAAGAATTTTTCTGTCAAAAATTCGCCGTCTCCCGCTGCCCGATTACAATACTTTCTCTTCTTACAAAGTAATTACAAGAAAGTAAAAATGCGACATCTTTTAGAAACTTTGTGTAGAATGGTTTAATGAATAGGGCTTCCTGAATTCTCTCTTCAAATGTAATCATTCTGATCCAACTCTAACCTCCCTCAACCCGAGAAGATTACAAAATACTCATGAGTCTAGGTTTAAAAGTTTAAAACATAATCATTTCGTAAGGTTTTTGGCCCTCATCATGTCCATTTCCGGTTGGCTGCGTGGTTCACAATCCCTTGCAAATTACGTGTGTTCGTCACTTCCATTGCCGTCCAACACATTATGTATACGGGAGACAACCATGCGACTGACGTTTGCGCGTTCATCACAGAGAATGTAGTTTTCAAGGATATTACGATACGACCCAGAGAGTTACAGTCCGACAAAATTCGCCAGTGTCTCCAACTAACACAGAATTGCTGTTGCTCTCACGGAATGTTTAAATACAAAAAATAAAAATAAAAACAATATCACGAGTGTACTAAAAAAAATTTTACACTTCTTTCAATGACATCCTTAAAACAGAAAATAAGTGAAAAAATAAATACTCAAGCAGTTTAAAAGAATCTCTGAACTGTTTATTAAACACTCGTGTGAATACATATATACATTAATTTATTCACATATTTAATACTTCTTAATGTACAAGAAGGAGTATTTCCAGATATTTTCTGCAGAAGAACAAAAAAATATGCAAATTATGAGAATCGGCGTCAAAAATTATATCAATATCAATTTCTGAGGAAATTGAGGAAGAATTAGATTTAACGTGTGGGGTTCATTTATTATTGATTAGTGAAATATATTTTAAATCTTGCACACCGATTTAAAAAGTCGATTTAAAATCACGTCTCCGACGTCAGTTGCTCCCGGTGTGGTGCAGTAATTGTGCGACGTGGGGACTAATTTGATCAATTACTGGGGAGAAGCTTAGTGAGGCCGACGCTGGTAGGCTGCAGAGAAAACGAGATTGCCTCAGTGTGTTTTACAATTGTACGAGTGTGAGTCAAATGGAAACCGAAATTTTTTACAGCTCTTTTTTTATAATAAAAGTTGGAACAAGTACTTTATTTTTTAATGTAGTTCCCCTACTTTTCGATGCATTTCTGCGCCGAATCGTGAGGGCATGGATACCTCGGGAAAAAATACCTCAAATGTTTCACCTCGGTGTCGGCCGCGAAATGTTTGCCACCTAAGGAATCCTTTAGTGGAAGGGAAGGCGTGGAAGGGGAAGGTGTGGGATCGGGAAAATAAGGTGGGGTGGGGGACTCCAAACGCAAGTTCTTGATAGTCGCCAAGGTTGCACGAGGCGTATGAGGACCCTTGTACACCGAACAGGTAGGGTATCAAATGATGTCACTGCAGTTCCTCTGACCGGGAGGTCCCAGGTTCGATCCCCGACGGCAGCATTTTCGACATTAAATAGATAGCTAGGTTCAATTCAGCCTCTTTCTGGAGCAGAATTCTACTAGCCGGCTGCTCTGATCCGTAGTTTTCCGTGGTTTCTTTGATCAATATCAGGCGAATGCCGGAGACGTACCCTAACAAATGGGCCACGGGCCGTGCGCGATCTTTCCTTCATCTTCCTTGCCCTATCCTCATCCCTTACTTTCACACACTACCACACATGTCGGGAGACCGGTCGTGAGCATACAGCTTGTCCAGGCTGGGGCGGTACCACGCTGGTGGGAGATACCTGGCTGAGAAAACCCCGTTAGCCGACGGTAGGTCAGCACCGTATCTCACCACCAGCATGCAAGATTACTACCACCTTTCGAGGAAAACATACGCACAACATTTACGGGACAAATTACCTTAGCCGTTGTTGCGCCCAAAATCGTTATTCAATCAATCATTTGTAGTCTCAAGACAAGGGTATCATCACCTTTTGTGTGGCTCGCTGCGGAACTTTGGCGATGTCGGGTGCACTCGGTTGTGGTGGTAGTGATTGATCCAGGACTCGTCTCCAGTCACAGTCCGCATGCTCCTCCTGAAGTTCGTAGCAACTCAGCAGCTGGCAGTGATCGTCTCGCTCTCCATTTCGGGCGTCAGTCGACGAGGGATCCATATTGCGGACCCTTTCCGGTATTCAACTCATCATCGGAAAATTGAGCAGAACCATGACTGACCTGAAATCGCGTCATCGATGGTGAATGGCCTATCCTACAGAGCCATCTTTTCCCCCGCTGCAATCTCCTCAGCAGTCACAACACGATGTTCCTGGCCTGGCCTCGGCGCGTCCGTCAAACTTGCCGTACCGCTGCTGAGTTTGCGATACACATGCAGCCCAATAGGCGTCAATGGATTTCTATTGATTTCGTGCCTTCAGAGTATAGGAAACGGCTCACTACACGCTAACTCTTTGGTGCAATCTAAGAGAGGGGCCGCCAAAATTGAATCGCGCGTATGGCGCTACTGGGTCACCTCCACCCACCTCGTCCACCCCTCCCACCCCGCCCACCCCGCCCACCCCGCCCACCCCGCCCACACAAACCACATCGCCCACCCCGCCCACTCCGCCCACCCCAGATGGCTGGGTGGGTGGGGTGGTGGGCGTTTGCACAAATAACTCCTGCAGGGCTCGCTCAAATAGCCACCTGCGTGTTGGGCGGCACCCGCGCGTGCCGCCTTATTACCCACAGACACGCGACCTACAAAATGCCTCTGTCCCGTGCGGAGAGCCTTCGCCCTGTTTTCTATCCCTCTCTCTCTCTCTCTCTCTCCAAGTCTCCTGGCTTTATTTGTTTATTATTGACACCTACACAACATCCTGTGCATTTGCGAGGAGAAAGTCCACCTCAAAAACAAATAACTGTGCCAGGACACTGCTTTAGTTGAAACATCCTACCAATCAGGGCCGGATTAACTCTTGAAAGGCCCCGGAGCGGTCTTCTGGCGGGGCTCTTATATAACGATTCTCTCCATCGTTCAATCTTGATTTTTTTAAGAATCCTGTTTCCGCTAAGGATCCAAGGATCGCGGCGGCGTCAGGGCGATAACCGAAGAACTAGCTGAGAAGGTCCTGGCGAACAAGAAAGAGGCGGCCCTAGACCCTAGTTGTGGAAGGAATGCCAGGTGGGGCGAGACATACAGCTTTGTTGAAGCTCGTCCCTGAGGAAAAAGGGTTTCAAATCACAAGAAATAAGATTTAAACTAAAGAATCTTCACTGAGAGTCATTTCTGGTCATAACCGGAGAAGAAATATGGAAATAATAATATTCGCTTTGACCTACTTACGATAGAAAAACAATTTTCTGCTCGCTGTCGAAGAACAGGCATGTATTGTACATAATACAGATAAGAATATGTATTTATATTTACCTTACCAAAAACAATATAAAAACTTCGATTATATTTATATTTTATAATAAAAGTGAAGAAGTGAAGTAGCCATAATCACATGATATTAATTTTATTTAATCTACGATAAAATTTATGTCATAACTGGTTTACATCCTAAGTGGCTGTTTAGTTTAGTATTTTGGTTTAGTACTGTTAGTACCAGATACTGATGATGCGAAAATTCTACCCGGAACTAATTTTGACATAGATTGTATAATATATTAAATAAAATTGGTACCATATTGTGATTACGATTATTTCAATAATTGACCTTTAATATACTAATACCTCATAAAGATTTCGGCTGAAACATCAAAGTTATATAACTTTGATTTTTTAAACATTTACATACTGGTACTGAAGCAAAGAAACAATTTCTGTTTTCTTTCGCATGCAAATGTTGCATTTTTGTGCGTCGTAGCGACGTGCGAGTAATTACTTGCTGTCATGTTAGTAAACTTATCATTTTCAAAGAATCAACATGTCGGTGAAATCACGGAACTCTAAAAATAGTATATTCTTTTAAAAATAGAGGACGTGAAACAGCAAATAATATGTTCAAAACGTTCCTAAAAACTGATTAATAAACAGGAAAGGACACGCCATGGAACTATTGGGGAAATATGGCCGCCTGCTAAATATTTGTCGGCAAAAACTGTTTTGAACCATCTCATGAACCGTTAAAATAGGATTTGTTTTCTAATTCTAATGAAACTGTGAATTTGCAAGCAGATTTGCCAAAGCTGATCGAGAAACACACGACCTGGACAACTTCCAAGTAGAAAGATTTCATTACTCCAAAATTAGTAGCACCGCTTGATGGGTGACAAAGTATGAGAGTTTCCTTGTATATTCTTGAAGCTACCATTGAGGTACTTGGACATAGAACTGACGAATTTTTCAATAATGAAGTACTCAATTCAAAGAATTCGTATGAGTAAGCGGAAAGAGCGTGCGGAAGCCATAAAAGTTGATTTTTAAAACGAGGTTCCAGACCATGTGACTGTTAACTGACATGGAAAAATGTTGCCTGATTTAGATGGTCAAAAGAAGAACGTCTTCTGATCGTGATTTCATATATGAAAATAAAGAAACTTGTTTCGGTTCCAAGGTTGGAAAGCTCTTCAAGAAGCGAACATGTGCAAGCTAATTGAAACACGATTGTAGACTGGCATTTAAATTGGTATTAAAAAGTGTGTTCGAAGTGAAATTCAGTCAAGTGACTACAAGCCCTGATAGTCGACTCTTCAAAAACTTCCAAGATAACTGGAAAAGTGTCGATCCTGATAAAGTACAGTGCTATTGAGTAAAGCTTACATCGTGCCTGGCTGTTTACAAAATTGACAATATGTTTGCGTATTACCAACCTCAACTGACCAAATAAATAGAGATGACTATCGATAGTTAATAAAGCTTTATGAATAAATTGTTAGACAGAGACATAGGAAGAAAATTTACAATTCGACCTCCAGGTGCCCTTCACCAGGCTCAATGGATGGCAACAGCTATTTATTCCCAGAAAATATTGTTTAGTTGAAAATTACGAACAAGGCAGCATTGTTAGATGTCTGCATGTTAATCGTGACATTCCACGTCAAGTCATGGGTTCAATGCATTTTGGTAGTAAAAGCACCTAACCAAGATGTCTGCTTTATAAGGTCAAGGCTTACAAAAATGTGATAAAAGCATCTTTTCGTTGAAAAAGAGCTTCAATTTTGAGTTTACAGTAGGGCTTAAGCGCCATTTTCTTAAAAACGGCTCCAAATTTTTCATTTAAAGCATTCAGTTATTTAGGGTAAATAGCAATAATGTGAATTTAATTAACAAGTCTCTATAAGTTAACAATTCTCGATTACGGAAGGATAGCGCTTCCAACAAAAAATAATATTTGTATCTTAAACCTTCTAGCTTGAATGTAGACAGTTCATGCTTCTATATCACTCTGAATAAACGGGATTACAAAACAATGATACTTTTGATTCAATTTTCTTTAAATTTTGCTCTTGATTGAGAATTTGAAATCGGACAGAAGTATTATTTCATTTTAAACTTAATTTTTCATCATAATAAATTCACCTTGAAGAGAAAATTGTAGTTAGTATAGCTAAATGTGTGACAATAACTGTCAAGTAACTTCTCGCAAACACTCATGGGTCATATCCAGTGACGCACCGCCATTCCGTAGCTTTGAACGACTTTTACTATGAAATGTCATGTCAATTTCTCTGGACGCAGCGCCCACGAATTCTAGGGGGGGTTGTTACCTTTCCCGCAACCTTGGCATGCCTGTAGAGAAACCACCCTTCCGAGTTCTGGTAAACTGCTTATCAGCGATGAAAGCAATGTCTAGTTATTTTGATCATACGGAACACAGTACGTGTGGAGGAAAGTTAACGCAGCCTTAGAAGATCATTAGTGGTGCTACAGAATAGCACAGACTTCCCCGTATTACTTTTCTATTTCCTTTCGTTTCGGCTAGATATTAACACTTGCCACATATTCTTACCAGCTGCCTTCTATCGCCACAAAAAGTTTTTTTTTAAGTTTTCTTAATTTTTCGATTTTTGAACAGTTGAACCGAAATATTATTTTAAGAATATTAAAGAACAGGAAAACTTCGTCCTAAATTGTAATTTTTATTGAAAACTTTGGAGCCGTCCTTATGAAAGTTTTCTCACAAAACAGATGAATTTTTGTGAAATTTTATCTGATATTATTGAAAGTACATGGACTCATTAATATAATAATGTAAACAAATCGCTGCCAATGTTATACGCTGGCAATATTAACGACGTGAGACACAAGTCACAAAAATTACATTTTTGTAATCACAAAAATCATATTTTTGTAGTTTTTGAAAAAACAAAAGGATATAGCAAGCACTATCCCTAACTAAAGTCTAAAGAAAAAAATGTGGTGTTTTTGAGAAATCTTTGAAAATGTCCGGGGAGATTCATGTAAAGTTCCCCCAAATTTTGAAGAAAATTTTTCAAAATCGCGGCGTCTCGAGTGGAGACAGATCGACTGTGGAATATCCATTTTGGTAAAAATCGTACGTATAATTTAGGGCACTAGTAGTGTTCTCAGACTGACAGACGGATGGACGGACCGACAGACGGACAAACGAACAGACAGACAAACGTTTTGAAAAAGAACAACACTTTTTCGGTATCAGGGGACCCCAAAACGTGTATTTCCTTTGAAATCTCGAAATCGATTTTCTGCTGCATTACATAAGTTTCCCTACGTATATTAACTACATACATTACTCCGTGCAATAGTACGTATGCGGGAAAGTAATGTGTGCGTAGTCAGGGGGAGTTGCCCATGCCCGGAAGAGCGCCAGTAGCTCGGGTGGAGCGCGGAGCGCGTGTGGGCCAGTAGCTCGTGCGGGCTCGGTTTGTCGTGCCTGCTCTTTTGCGAAATGCAGTCTATTGCGTCGATTCGCCTTACAAACCCAATGCTTCTTCTTGAATACTCTTCCGTTGTAACTTGCGTCTCGTAGAGTCTGCGGACTGTTTCTGTGAATCCAGTTCTCCCAGTTCTTGAAACTACCCACGGAGTCAGTTTAACAATTTTGGCGAGGGTTCCTGCTGATAATTGACAATACGTCTTTTATCTCGTTCAATGAGTATCGGGTTTCGGCCTCTGCCGCTTTTATTAATTAATCTGCCAACGTTCCTGAATGTATCGACTCTGCCTTGAATATTGGACTGAGATTTTTCCCACTGTCTTCCCAATACCTGATTGTGGTTTTCCCCTCATGGCTAAGTCACAATATGACTTCGTTCTTCAACTGTTGTTTCCCTTCCCCGAGCTATTTTCAATGCCTGTTGCTCTCCGTATATCTGTCCGTGGACTAATTTGTTTGCCAGTACATTTTGCGCAATAAAACATTTTAAAGGGTACGTTTCAATGCGCGCTACTAATGGTGTTCGAGGCCAGCCTTGCGTTGTTTGGGTTGAGTGGACTGTTTACTTTGGTTTAATTGTAAAGCAGTCCTGAATTCCTTGTGATAGTTCGTGCAGGGTGCAGGATGCTTTTCGGTTTCAGATATTAACAGACGAGTTGCACAACAACAGGTTTATTCACCTTAGGCTGTAACGATTGACATAACACACAATTACAGTTTCATTAGTTCACTTGCAGCTACAGACTTCAACTTGTGTACAACTTCAACTGTATAACTTACACAGTTCAAAATACCTATGGTACAAAATTTAACACCTTTTGTTCGAGTTATTCAACTTGAATTTGCGATACACAAACTAATACTTAAATTCGCGTAGTAAATTGAATTATGTTCAGTACCAACATCAAATACAAGATTTTATATAAAGAAAATTTTTACTACATTACGGAATCTGAGGCAGCGTACGCAAAACATACGTTCAATTGCTGTATTCAACTCGCATCGAAGTGCAAGAAACGTTTACTAGGGAAAAATTACGACCTCACGGCATCTGAGACAGCGCGCGCGGGATGTCCACACGCGTGCTGAATTCGACTGAGACAAAAGATTTGTTCACGGCGATGGAGCACCGCAAATCGTCTGCGAGCATGGTGCGTGGAACATTGATGAATCACTGATTAATATTTGAAATGATTCAGAAGCTTCGAGCAGTGGGGATGGTTGCAGTTCTACGATTAGCCGTCACTGCATACGCGATCATGTAATATTTTGAGGAAGCACCGTGACGTCACGGTCGCTTGCGACACAGCGTGCATGCGGAGGGAGGATGAGGCGCCGTGCACCTGAAGGGCTTCCTTTTTAAAGCTCTAACGGATGCAATTTTCTGTATGATTTTCTTGCTTTGCTGTGTAGACCCGAACAGATCGCGTACGTTCAATTCTGTGCAACGCTTATCTGCAGGTAACACACAAAATATTTAATATTATATATAATAATGTATTTTTCTGATTTCAAAATGCACTAGTTCTTCCAGGAAACTCCAAATATCAAAATTACATTTTTATCTCTAGAAATATTCATATGATAAAAATTCAACATACCATTAAAGGGGTACAGTAAAGGTGTACCTTCAATTGTAAGAGCTACTGTAGAATGCAAATATTCGGTGTTCGCAGGGAAGCTAAGTTCACTGAAGAACCGTGGTGAGCGAGGTTTCAAGTACAGAGACCAAGTCCAACGTAGCAATAAAAATAAGTGTAATAAAAATGAGCCTCAGAGGAGCGTGAAGTGGTTACAATAATGTATTGGGCCGTCTGTCCTGTTATCAGTGCTAGAGGAACCTAATATGGAAGACGCGAAATTTTATGAAGCTGTTACGTCACCATCGTTTCAACTCAACACACCTCGAATCTAATAAACAAACATTGCTGCCCAAGTTGCGTACTTCAAGATTACTGTCTTATGATTTTCTGGTACTTACCCGTATCTATAATCTGTCTCCTTGTTAGCGTTGACAACGGTTCAGAAGCCCTCTCGCAAATATACCTAAAAATACAGATAACTGAGCATAGCGCTTGCTTCGGACGCAACCACAATTAAAATAATGTAGAGAAGCAATATTTCTCTCGGGTACATGTTAATGAAAATAACCATTGCCGGTCTTACCTCAGGCATGTCAAGGCCGCGGGCAAGGTAACAAGCTTACCAGAGCACGCGGGCACTGCGTCAAGAGAAATTGGCGCGAGATTTAAAAGGAAATTGAAATTGAAATGAAAATGAAAATGAAATAATATATCAGTCAATTTACAAATTCTCATCTAAGAGGAAAATTAAACATTTTGAGTCGAAAGTATCTTGATTTTGTTATCGTGTTCACTTAAGATTGATATAATAGCATCGACTGACGTTCAGGTTAGGAGGTTTAACAGATCAAGATTCTTTGTTAAAAGCGCAGTCCGTCCGTAAGAGATAATTGTTAACCAATGGAGATTTGTTAATTTATTTCACATTATTTATAAATACAATAAATAACTGAATGAGTTATGGGCATGAAACAAAACGAAAAGAAAGAAAGAATTTTCCATCCAAACATATTCCTGCCCTTTGGCAAAAATGTTTATACAATGTAGAATTTAAAACGAAAATAAATATGAAATAGTAATAAATAATAAAGAATATTCACATATTTCAAATATTGAGTTGTTTGATAGAACAAATCTAAAAACATACTTCCGTATGCAGCCGTCATTCCGCACCTCGCGCCGCTTCGACTTGCGCGTGTGAATTTGAAGGGGAAAGAAGAGCGATGTTAGGGGAAGTTGCCTGTGTGCAAAGGAGCGCTGGGCTTCCCAGGCGGGCACGTAGCTCGTGCAGGCGTGGTGGGAGGTGGTGTCTTACGCAGCGCTTTACACTTGCGTTTAACCAGTATGTGTACGTGTATTTACCATTTCAATGCGTATCTTTGCCGTACCTCAAAACCTTAAAATATTGATAATAAGCAATCATATTAACGATAGTGCCTATGGTGAAGATTTCGCCTAGGAAAATAATTCTATGCAGAATGCTAGCCGCTGTTGCTTGTCAGTCATTTCGGGTTACAGCAGTAGAATGATGGCGCGCGTAGGATGACAGGACGCAGCGCAGCGTTGGGTGACCCTGAACACCGCAAAACGTTTCTCCTACGTCTGCATCTCGCCAGGCGCCGAGGTCGCACTCGAAGGAAAAGGCCGAGTCAGAGCGGTCTAGGCAGAGCGCCATGCACAACAGTATCACACTTATGCAATTGTTCATCGGCATTTCAATCAGCCTACAGATTCCTTTATCATATACGGTATAATTAAATTTCTCAATACACAGTATTTACGAAGAGGTGTAGGGAAGGAAGTGAGGGTGTTCTGTTACACAGCCGGGGGTTGGGGTGGCCCTGAGCTATTCCACAAGGTGAAAGCCCATGCCGAGCCGCGGGCACTTACCGAGAGGCGGAGGAGCAGCCGGACGCACGCGCACGCGTCGGAGAAAGCGGCGGCGGGGCGAAGGCGCGGGCGGCTGCGGGCGGGCGCGGGCGGGCGCAGGCGGGGCGCGGGCGCGGGCGCGGGCGCGGGCGCGGGCGAGGGCGAGGTGACGTATCCGCTTCCCCTTCCGCGTGGCGCCGTGCCGGGAGGCGGACCGCGTAGCGAACTGGCAGCGGCAGCGAGCGAGCCGGCACAAGGCGCAGAATAGCGCGCCACCCGCCGACGTCGCTTTGGGTTGCGGAGCGCGCGGGGGCCGGGGGGCGGGGCGGGGGCGGAGCGGGGCGGGGGCCGGGCAGCGGAGCGACGGAGAGCGCCGCGGCGCGGCGTGCAGTGCGACAGAGAGCACTGCCGTCTGTGCTCTGTCGCTCGACGGAGACGGCGGCGGCGCCGGCCTGGCGGCGGCGCGCGCACACGCCCATGAGACGCGCGGCCTCGCGCCGCCCAAGCGCCGCCCAAGCGCCAGCCACGGAAACATCCTAGGGCGGCGGGGCGCCCCGGACGAGCCCCGCTACGGGCGTCCGCCGCCATGTGGGCCCCGCGTCTCGCGCTGCACGTCGCCAAAAGTCAACAGCCACACCACTATTATATAGATGATATGTTCGCTGCGTTGCTGTAAACATGTTATACAAATCTTGTAAGCATTTTTCGCGATTTATCTACTTGCTAAGAATTGATTTTCAATTCATTTAACACTGTGAATGGAGACGCTTATAGAATAACACAGATAGAAGCCCCCCCAAGTTCATTTCGAAATATATTTCTTTCTTTTTTTCCTACCATCTTTCTTGCTTTCCTTCTTTCTTGTATTTTTGCATTCTTGCATTTTTACATTCTTACATGCTTGCTTACTTATTTGTTTGCTTTCTTTTTCTGGCATTTATATGTATATTCTTCTCCGATGCCCAGGATATCACTAGCCTCCAGGTTTAAAATTACTGCTAATTTTGTCATATTAGCATTTCTCATTCTTCCATTTATAAATCGAAAAAAAATTCCAACTTATTACTCAATTTTATGTGCTTTTATAAAGGAGTTGCTAGTGACCGCTGCAACACATTTGCGTGATAACCAATTTCACTAGAATTGATATTCAGTTATGTGAAATATGAATAGGTTTCATTTGTTTAATTATTCTCATGATTCACATTCTTATCAAAATGTTCATGCACTAATTCGAAATCTTAGATGAGAGAATTATCCGCACGTGTTCAGCGGGACTGGTTGTTTAGTTCACCTTGACTCTGGGAGTTCCAATGCTAAGTCCAGGTTGCGAGCGGAGGACGGGCAGTGTGTAGCTGCATCATGTCCGTCACCGTATCAAACCCCTGAAGAGGTTAGGGCCTTCAGAATGACGCATCACTTTCACGCTTCCAGAGTACTTCGTGGGCCGACGCTGCATCTCAGAGGGTAACGCTTAGTAAAGTTGGAGGGGTGAGCATAGTAGATGACAGTGGCGGCTCGTGCTTAGGTTGCACGGTTGCGCAGCGCCTTGGTTATCGAAAAATATCATAAAATATGTTAGGAATATACGTTTTCCTTTTCATTACATTCAATATCAAAGATATTGACGCAATATCGATGAATTTGAAATCAAAGAGCGTCCAATGAGCGCTTTCACCGGCGTTTGGTGCTCTTCCAGTCACTGCACAATGCCAAGCCCTTGGTTCTATTACTCTTTGACTCTATGCTTCAATTAAGAGCGTTTAGCGCGGCAACCTGCTTAGAGCAGCAGCTTACTGCACAGAAGTGTAGGGCTTGGGAAGGTCTTCTTCCTGGGTAGGGGGTCTCGTTGCCGATCAGCGAGACGTTGGAATACCAATTTGCGATCTTCGGCTGACACTGTCGGCAAATTAATTTTATGAATTTCGCTTGTTATTAAAAGAGCACAAATTCAGATCAGATACTATTCTTTCACTCATCAAACGAAAGGAGTTGCCTGATTTGAAGTCAAATGACTTCACATTGATCTTTCTTCAGTCTCAACATGTAGTTTCATGCCTTCTGCACTAATTTCTGTAAAAAATAGAAAACGACCAATTTTGGAGTAGATTGGATTTTCCACTCACCCTTTCAATTGAATTGTGTACAGAAATTCAATAATGTTTATCATTACTTTTATCTATCTTCAGTTACTCAAAATTTGCAAGTAATCTGTTCTGTAATTTCGGATTCAAATTCTCTTTGTAACTAAAATAAAACGGGATGTTCTTGGACACGCTCGAGATTTCTTTAAGTAATAAGCTTGACCAGCTTCCCTTCCTGACGTCTTCTAACCATTTTTGAAACGTAGGATTCGAATATTCTTCCATGATAAATGCATTCAACTATTTGGGTTTTCAGTTTCTTTCAGAAGAAGCGTAGAAATATTTCAATTTTTTAATAATCTGACTGCTTTTTTAATTTCCGCCAATTTAGACGAGGTTTTTGCACGAAATAATTTCTCTTGAAGGGTTATTTTGATTTTGTGTTGTATCACTCAAGGATATTACTTCTTTTTTTATTTTTATTTTACTAATCGGCATCTTCATATCTATTTGTGAATCAGCAATTTAGGTACGGAAAAGGATTGTAAAGAAATAATTAAAATCAATGAAACGTTAATAGGTACTAATAATTGTCCAAAGAGGTTGTGAAGAACCTAAAATTACGTACCCATTTTCGTATTACCCATAAAATATCCCAGGGATATAAACTTTAAGAAAATATTAGTATGTTTTGTCTCTTATATCAGCAAAGGTTTTCTTGCAATTAGACTTACCTACTTTTGCACTAGTCGAATGTAGCATGGTTATTTCTCTATCTATTTATAATGATTTGAAGCTATTTTGGGCGATTTAAACTTAGCATTTTTTTATTCAATGGTTTCATTATACAATGAAGTCTTTGAAGGAACAATTACACCCATATGATCAGGATCAGAAAGCACGATAGGACTCAGAGCATTGTCATCGATATATCTTTGATCAGCAACATGATCAATTTCTTCAGGAGGAAGCTGGCAAATTTCAGGCCATCAGAAAAAACTGAATCATTCAAGGCGAAGAAATAAGCGACAGCCTCGTCTGCAGTTGTAATTGTTTTCATTATAAATTTAAGGCAGTCAACAAATATAAAATTACTTACATACGCAATGCACAAATTGAAATAAATTCTCTTCAAGTATTACGGAAAATGATTGCAAGAAAATAGAGTTGATAACCGAAACGCACACAAGACAAGAGTGGAAAGCTGAAATCAGTTAGTTTGTTGTAAAGAGGGCTTTGGCGAGAGATAAAACAATAAAGCTCCATGACCAGGAAATCTTAGAATGGAACTTTTAAAATATGGAGATTATAGTACAATTGAATACCTCAAAAACCTTTTTCACAAAATTGAGTTAGTGGCGATATCCCACAGAAATGGAATGTGTTACATATCAGCTCTATACACAAGAAAGGTGACAAAATCCTTTGTGAAAACTACAGAGGAAATAGTGTCATCCCATCAATAGCTAGGCAATTTGCTAGTGTTCAAAAGAAAAAAATACAAAAGGGAATAACATTCAACGAAGAACAAAACGGTTTCAGAAGTGTGAGGGTATGTTTAAATCATTAATCCATTGATTATTAATTTTAATCCATTGGTTGCGCCAGATAATAGAGAAAATGGAATATACAATATTGACACACATATGACATTTATTGAATTGGAAAATGCCTATAAGAGTGTTCCCTGAAGTAAAATTTGGTCAGCAATGAGAAGGTTGAATGTTCCAGAAAATGTATTAATTTGGTTCAAAAAATGTACCAGAATACTGAAGCGTGTATTAAAATGGGAGGAAAATTACCCAAAGTATTAAAACTAACAAAGGGTTAAAACAAGGATGTAATTTATACCCACTTCTCTTTAATATATGCATGGAACATGTTTTGGAAACTTGGTACAAGAAATGTTCTCAAATAGGAGTTCTCATAAATGATTTGTGATTACATTGTGTACGTTTAGCAAATGATAAGGTCATTATGGCATCAGATACGGAAGATGGAGTTTATACTGAGAAGATTAAAATACGAAATATGGACTTAAAATCAACCTTTAAAGACCGAGTATTTATGCATCGGACGAGATGCCTCTAATATTAAAGTTGCTTATGACGAAATAACTAACTGTTCTAAATTTAAATATCTGGAGACTGTAATTACTGATGATGGGAAAATTGATGAAGATATCACTACTAGACTCGTAAGGGGCAGAAATGCAATCAAAGTTCTACAGGTATTATATAGAATAGTATATTATGACAAGATTCAAAGAGAATATTCCTTAGTGTAGTGGAAAATATTATATTACATGGAACAAAAATATGGCCTTTAACAAAATGCCTTAGAGGCAAAATTCGGTCAGTTGAGATCGACTTTATGAGATGATCTTTGCAGATAACAAGGTTGGACAAGATAAGGAACAAAATGGTATGGGAAGGAGCGGGGCAACTAGACAAAACGAACAAGAAGCTATGGCAATTAGGTTACAGAAAGCGCGATAAAACGAGAATAATAATAATAATAATAATAATAATAATAATAATAATAATAATAATAATAATAATAATAATAATAATAATAATAATAATTCATAGAAGCCATTGATTCAAGGAGAAACAGCCACTGCGCATTGGGAACAGCAGTAGAAACTGTCAAATTGTTGCAGTATTTCAAATATTTTTCTTTCTTTCGCAAGATTGTATTATTTCTCACTATCTACTTAAAAACAAAAAAAATCGTAATGTCAAATAAGCCATAAATGTTTCGTACACAAAAAGAAAACGATTCCGATAAGGCCTCCATGACACTTCAAACATTTTTAAAATAATATGATAGAAAACACACATAAAATGTGCATAAATATTCATCAAAAAAATAATTTTCTGTGTTATTTAAGAGAATACATTATTTGAATATTAGAAAACTGTGTTTTAATAACTTACTTGAAGCATGTTGCTAATTGAGGTCATTTCACATTAAAGGTTTACGTTCAAAATTACAAAATTGAAGATACACATTTTTGCCTGCGACAAAGTCTATTTAAAAAATCAACTCTTTAAAAAAGATCATCTACAGTATAATGAAAAAAACGAGCAGTTTTCGCATAATTAGGGCTTGAAATTATGTGTCAGCAGAGTAAATAAAAGTGTGACGTTTGTATATATGCTATTGTTCTAGAGACCAAAATGCATTGGAAGAACTAAAGTACTACAAAACCATATGGATGCTTGGGACTTTTCGATTTTTCACAATTCAATGTTGCGTTAACAGAGATAACAGACGTCACCATTTCTGTAAAAGAAATTTCATGTTTCCGTAATAAGATTTGAACTACTCAGTTGATTTTGAACTCATTTGAGCTACTTTTTCAGTTGGATTTTAACTTCTCGCACTTTTTTAAAAAGATAAAGTATTAAAATCGTGCGCCCGGAATTGGAGATTTATTAACAAGCAAGTCTTATTGCAGGGCACTGGTAACGAAACTGTGGATTAAGCTTGTTTTATATTTTGATGGTCATCAATTATTTACAGACATTAAATTAACAGAACCACAATACAATTAAACTTCACATACACCTGACATGACAACTAAAAGGTGACAGATAACAACTGAAAAGGCAGAACTTTGTTTTCGGCCCAGAAGCTGCAAGCTCTGAGGATGATCGCTGCGATCGAAACGATCTTAAGCTGAATAAAAAGTATTGATACCAGACAATATCTTTATTTATTTATCAGAACTGAAAAGGCGTCAAAATAACACATTCAACTCAAACTGTTATGTACACAAGTGTCCACAAGCCCCCGTTAAGTCCACAAGCCCCCTTCTATGCTGCCAATCGTGAAAAATGGTGGATCCACTTCCTCCGAAAGAAAAAAAAATGTCTTCGAGAAAACTGAGTTTAAATGTTCCTTCCGGGCGCGAAATTCAAACCGGCTGGCTCGTCACTACTGGCAACGGGGCTGGGCGTAGCATCGTTTCTGCGTTTCGTGAAACTGTTGATTTAGGCAAAGACCGCTTGCCGTATACTAGAATACTTTAATAGTGTCAAGTGTTTTATATGTAAATTAATAATTTAATCTATTAACTTTACTTAAAATAAATTTTTGTTATAAATTATAACTACGGTAGGCGGCAGCCAAATAATGAAGGCTGAACACGAACTCCGGCTTATGGGTATTAACAGAATTCCTGGATTGCTCGAATTATTTTTTCACGTCTTCAGAATGAACGAATGACTTAAGCTTCAGAGAGCCACGTACGATAAATGATAGTCCCTTGCAGTTTTCCCTTAATATAATGGCATATGCTTGCAGTGTTTTGCAGCCGAAATGTTTGTACATTAAAATATTGAGTTTTTGTTCTGGGAGCGCCGTTTGAACTAAAACTTTCATCAGTCATTTCGTAGAGACGCAGGCTGACAATTGCCCAACAGTGTGGTTCACAATTGCCCAACTCTCTGGTACACATTGGCTAAACTTTGTGGTACACATCAGGGTGCACAATGAAGTTAATCACGGACACAGTGTAAGATTAATTTACATTAATCCTCCACTACATACGTGATTAACAAACCAAAAATGGCTTACGAGTATGACCTACATGACTACTAACAAAATACTTTGCTAATATGATGTTAGTGTAAAAAGAGTAAAGAATAAGGAGAAAACTTATGATTCATATATCTGTTGCTCGGTCGCATCGTGGCAGACATTTGAACCAGCCCTCGCCGCACACTGCTCAATTGAAGAAATGAAAATTCGCAATTAAAATACGTAGCTGCAACCTGCAACGCCAGACAAACACCCAGGCAAAGAGAAATTCACCCCCCTCAACCATTTTCAAAAATCAACAGCTGCCAGAAGACGTTCCTTACTAAGGCTGAAGTCATTGATAGTCCACGAATAGTTACCACAAAACTAGTTACAAGTCGCCAGCAATCACTATCAACACTGCGCACTTCGCCAAGGTTATCGCAGTCACCACTACAATTTCACTTCCGTTTCTCTGCTCGCGAGGACTTGTACACTCCGCGATTCACCCTTGGGAGTCTATATGGGAGCCGCCGTTCTCGCTGCGGTGGCCGCTGCGTTGTCTCGGCAACGCAGGGCAACGATGCTGGTTGTCTCGGCAACGATGGGCAGTGCCTCGGGCTGGCTGCGTCACGTTACGACTCCCGAGCCGGGCGTCGCCGCTCGACCTGCCCCTGGTGGCGCCCCTCGGAAGCCACTCACTCCCTGCTGGGCGGCGCTGGTTGAGACGTGGGTCCCGGCCCTCCCAGTGTGCCGCCTGACCCGCTTCTGAGGGCACGATGCTGTACACACAACCCCCCTCCCCTCATATTGCGCACGACAGGGGCTGCATCGATTGCGCAACCTACTGCTACTGCGCCTCGGCTCTGGTTGTCCCAGAGATACTGTCTGCTTCACCTGCTGCAGCTCCGGCTGCTGTACCTTGTCCTGCTGCCGCTGGTTTCTCATGGTACCTAGACCGCCACCTGCTGCGTCATTATCTGCTCCTTCCGAATCACTGGGTTCCGATTGCCTTGCTGGTACCCGTCGCGAATGAAACCTGCTGCTACCTCCTCTGCCCCTTCGGCGTCCAGCAGACTTCCATGTGGGCGGTAGGTCCTTCCCCCGACTGGACCTTCAGTTGATCCAACTTGGGGACCAGAGGATGCTGTTGAGGCTCGTGGTGAATTAGCTCCTCCGGCTGTTTGAGGCTCATGGTCCCCGGCTACTCCGACTTCTCGCCTTCTTGCTCCCCCTCGACGTTCGAAGTCTGGCTGTTGCCAAGGGTGACCAAACTCTCGCAGTGGGGTGATTTTTCCACATCTCTGTAAACAAGGAAAATCGGTGCTACTGCCTGGTGGGAATTCTTCTGTTTCCGTTTCCCTGGTGTTCTCTAGATCCACTACCTCAAAGTGACGTTGTGTGATGAACTGTTTTTGATAAACCTCCATTATGAACCGCTATCTGTTTCAACCCTATAGCATCTACTTCTCTCATTCTTCCGGGAATCCACTTGGGCGAATCCCTCCATGTTCTTTGCATCACTTTCGCTCCTAACTGAAATTTTTCTTCTTGCTTTTTCCGTATTCCATCCGCGTGATCGCTGCAAGCCTCTCTTCATTGAGCTTGGAATCTTACCACTGCCTTGCCTATATACAAGTATTGTATTGTAAACAAGTATAGCCTTGTATTTACGAATCTGTAATATTTGTCAAAAGTGACTTACTGATCGGTGGGAACATATTTTCATGTAATACTGATATATATAATTACAACACAAGTCGTAAAATTCACGTTTATGTGTCAGTATAAACAACTCACTATCTGGAATCCACATACAATACATGTACGTTACTTTACAACGCATTGCCAGATGACATTAAACAACTGAAATCAGTTCACAAATTTAAGTTAAAAGTAAAATATTTTCTGCTGCATAATTGTTTCTACACAATTAGAGACTATACTGATTATAAAAAAGGAATCATATTAAATTTAAAAAAACAATAAAATTTATTTTAACAAAACTGTATATATATATATATATATATATATATATATATATATATATATATATATATATAGAGAGAGAGAGAGAGAGAGAGAGAGAGAGAGAGAATTAGTTTACATTTGTATTGTATAAATTTTTAAAAAATGTTTTAATAATATTGTAACAAATAATGTACTTCAACTTCCCAGCTTCCTGGTCAATGACCCTCATCTCGATCAGGTTTTTGTCCAGTTTCGCTGACCTATTAAGCAAATGCTGAGATGGCTCCTCGTACTTATCATTGTTAAAATAAACATCATTTTTCTTTCTGATGATCAGTATAGCCTCTAAATTTTGGTTTAAATGTACAAAAAAGGGTCTCTAACTCAGGATGACCATTCGGAAAATCCATAAAAAGATGCACCTCGATTACAAGAAGTGAGCAGCTGGACTTTAGGACTACAAGAAAAGCTTATCAAATAATAGCCCAACCCAAAGCAAAAGCCCAAAGTTCATCAAATAATAGACGAGTTGCGAGAAGAAATTAACAAGGGGCAAGTAATAATAATAATAATAATAATAATAATAATAATAATAATAATAATAATAATAATAATAATATGCCTTTATTAATATGGCGAGGCTCGGGCCATCAGGCCCGCTCTTCCGCCTGACCACATGTCACAAGTATACAGAGTAATGTATTAAATAGTAAAATTACTAAAAAGTAATGTTATCTAAAAATTTAAAAGTAATATAATCTACAAGTTGTAAGTAGTTAGTGGAAAGCAAACGTCATTTAAAGCAACTTATAAATAGACAACATCAGAGGTTAAATGGATAAAATGTTACAATAATAATTTTGAAATAATTTTAAAATCAAGTCTGAGATTGAAAATACAATTTGAATTAAATAAGATTATGTGCTTTAAATATCTGCGCGCTACGCGACAGCCTGGTATTCACCCCGAGCGACTGTGATCTATTAATACAGAAAGACACCATCACACGTCGCTCGATCCTGGAGGAAAACCCGCTAGTCGGGGAAAACCCACCAAGCAGACTGTGTCCTAATACAATGGAAACTAAGCTAACATGAAGTAACGGGTCTTTGGGATGGTATCCTCAGCTGCGGTCCATGCTGCAAAGGGTGGTTTTCTTGTTTAAAACCGCCTCTGCTCCTACGGATGAAAGTACAGTTCCGGCAGTATCAAACAGGTCGCAAGAAAGTAACATTTACAAAAGAAACATTAATGTTATTTCTAAAACATATTAATCTTAACAATCCTAAGAAATAGCTTTTATTTGACCCGTAATCTACAGTGATTTAAATAGCAAAATGGTGTATTTTACTTTGTAAAAAAGTCATGCAGGTGCTTCTTAAAAGATGTTAATGAAGAGGAGTTTTTAATATTGGGAGGCAATTTATTCCATTCGCGGGCTACAGTAATTGCGAACGATTTATTGTAGTAGCTGGTTTTGCTTTTTGGAATGCAGAGTAACTGGGATTTTTGAAATCTAGATGATTTAAGGTGTACAAAATAATTTGTTAAGTATGTCGGGGAACCCATTTTTAGCATCTTAAATAAAAGACAAAGGCTGTGATACAAGCGCCTATCCTTTAGTGTTAATATTTTGTGCTGTTTATAAACTACAGAGATGTGATCGTATTTTTTTATGTTATAAATGAAACGAATACAGGAATTTTGAGCCCTCTGTAGAGTTTGAGCGAGTGAATCTTTTAAATTGTTATACACAATATCCCCGTAGTCGAAATGAGGACACAGCAGGGTTTTTACCAACATTTCTTTCGTATTAGTAGGGAGACATTTATCGATATATCTAAGGGATTGCAAAGAAGCATAAACTTTCCGACAGACATTTCGGATCTGATATTCCCAACTTAAATGATCATCAAGAATTAAGCCCAAGTTTTTGACTTGTGTATGACGAGGTACTACAACATTGTCTATAAGCACATCAGGAACATATGAACCTTCAAGTTTCTTATGCATTTGAGAAGAGCCAATTATGATGGTTTGTGATTTTGTAGGATTTAAATTGAGTCCGTTTCTCATTGACCATTTGACTACAGATGAGAGTTCATTATTTAATTTATTTATTAGCATTTCTACCTGTGATGGTTTCCCGGAGATATAAATTTGCAGGTCATCCGCGTACATATGATGACTACATTCCGTAAGTTCGTTTGATAGGTCATTCATGTAAATTAAGAAGAACAGTGGACCTAACACGGATCCCTGAGGTACTCCTCGTTGGAGAGGTTTTGGATTGGAGTGCAGATCGTCAACTACTACAATTTGTTGCCTATTGTAGAGATAGCTTGCAATCCAAGAGATGGTGGAATCAGAAAAACTTAGATTTTTGCACTTCGCTATTAGGATGTCGTAATCTACAGAGTCGAATGCTTTACTAAAATCTAAAAGAGTTAATACAGTTACGAGGCCATCATCTAGCGCTTTTCGTATGTCTTCAGTTACTTTCAATAAAGCGGTTTGTGTGCTTCTACCTTCTCTAAAGCCGGATTGAAAGTTATCGAGCAGATCTGAGTCGGATACGTGTTTTACAATCTGTTTTCGAACAATTTTTTCCAGAACTTTAGACACTGTCGGCAATATGCTAATTGGGCGATAATTGCAAGACGCCGAGGTCAGTTCAGATTTTGGCAGGGGGCGAACATGTGCAAGCTTCCACGCTTGAGGAAAGGTTCCCGTTGTTAATGAGAAATTAATTAAATGCGTAAGTGCCGGAAGGGCAAATGGTAAAACAAATTTCAATTGTTTGGCTGTGATACCATCGGAGCCATTTGCATTTGATTTTAGTGAAAGAACAATTTTACTAACTTCTTGATGATCAACGTTATGGAAATAAAATTTATCCCTGATAGCAGGTGAGTTGCTCGAAAGTAAAGGCGGAAGAAAACATTGAAAACAGTTCAAGTGCCAGTGAAGGAAACTATCGCACTAAATATTCAGAATTTGACTAGGAGAAACAGGAGAAGAAGAGTCGAAATTGAACAGGAAGAAAAAAAAGGCTTCAACTTCTTCAAAGGAAATTGTGGTAAAGGAGAGCTGGTCAGTAGAGAATGTTTCACATTTCCTGAAGGAGTCCTCCCAGAAGGTTTGCGTCTCCAATTCTTCCACTTCAAATACGGGAAAGTTTGAGACTATTCTGAAAACTTCCTCCATTTAATCTAGGTAATGTCCATAGTTACCATAAGGTAATAGAAATAATTAATGAATTAAAAGAATGACCCACCTCCAGTTGTAACAAAGAGCAAAGAAGGGCAATATAAAACAAAATGTATATTGTGATGAAGATTTTAAGATAATGACTTCTATTTTAGAGAAAAATGGTGTAGAAAGCTTTAATTACCAAAATAAACAGAATAGGCCAATTAAAGCCATGATGTGAGGACTCCATGGGGAGGTTGATGCAGAGTACATCAAGGAAGCCCATCAAAATGAAAGCTTTAAAATAATGGATGTATTTAACTTGAAAGTCAACTAGTGGTGCTACAGAATGGCACAGACTTTCCCGTATTAGTTTACCGTTGCCTTTTGTATCGGCTAGCTATGCAATCTTCCTATGTATTCTTGCCAGCTGCCGTCTATTACGGCCCATAATACATTTTTTTGAAATTTTATTCAATTTTCTATTTCCTAATAGTACAACGGCAATATTATTCTAATAATGTTAAAAAACAGGAAAACCTCGCCATAAATGGTAATTTTCTTTGAAACATTTGGAGCCGTTTTTAAGAAAAAGTCCCTTTAGCGCTACTGCAAATTCGGCATTTCAAGCTCTTTTTCACAGAAAATGTTTGAGTTTTCATTAGACGTCGTTATAAGTACTTTAACTCAAAAGTACAATAGTGTTTACAAATTACTGGAAATGTGCATATCAACGACGTGGGAGATCTTTCAAAAATTTACATTCTTCCTCATGTATTAACACCGACAATAAGCAAACATAAACAGTATTCTCTTAGTAATTACTTAGAAAAACTTACTGCTGCTAAAATGTTGGCCCATTCCTTTTGGAAAGCCACAAGAAAAGACAATGGTGCAGCAGAAGGGCACAGATTCCCGTATTAGTTTTCTATAAATTTTGGTCTCGGCTAGCTATTCGGGCTTGCCACATACACTTGCCAGCTGCCATCAATCGCCGCCCAAAGACTATTTTTTTAAATTGTTTTTATTTTTCGTCTTTCGAATAGCAGAACGGAAATATTATTTTAAGAAATCTAAAGAAAAAATAAAACCCCGTCTTAAATGGCAATTTTCTTTGAAACATTTGTAGCCTTTTTTATGAAAATGGCATTTAAGCGCTACTGTAAATTCAAAATTTGAACCTCTTTTTAAAGAAAACTATTGAGGTTTTGAAAAACTTCATATGACGTCATTTAAAGCACTTCCAGTCACAAATGCAATGGTGTTTACAAATCGTTGGAAATGAGAATACTAAGGCGCGCGAGAAAATTATATTCTTCTAACTTTTAAAAAACAAAAGAATATAGTAATAAGGAGTTTATGTCACGTTATGGAGAAAATTTAGTACTATCCCTACCATAAGTTTAAAAAAAGTTTGGATCCGTTTTCAGAGTCTTGTTTTTGTTATATTTTTAAATTGCACATATTGCACCCAATATTGCGCGAAAAATACTAAATTTTTTAAAAAATGTACATGACTTTAATGCAAGAACTCACTATGGAGAACAAATTTTATTTCTAGGAAAAACCCTATCTTTAATTTTGTTGATAGTGATGTGGAGTGTGAAATAAAATATATTACTCCAAAAGATGTCTAAAAGGAAATACACGCTAATATTGATGCTACAAAACCACTCGGTGATGGTTTGATCACTGGAAAAATATTAAAAGAGCTACTGATAAAAGGACTAATAAAACTTACATATTTAATGGAATCAGTCGTACATATCTCAGAGATATTTTAGAGTTAAGCAAGAAAATGCCTATACCACATTCCGTGAAATTAAAGCAGGCGTCCCTCAAGAAAGCGTTCTGGACCCCATCCTCTACTTGATATAAACAAGTGGTGTACCCCATTATAGAGGAACATCAATAGCCACGTTTGCAGATGACGCCGCACTTTGTTATTGAGTGGAAGAAATACGGAAGAGGCAACAAATAAATTACAGATTGCAACAAACAAAATTGCTGAATGGACTCAAAAATGGAGCATAAAACCCAATGAAACCGTCATATCACGTAAATTTTGCCAATCATAAAAGTGAGACACTGCCAATAAGGATTAATGGCAAAGTCATTTCAGTTGTAAATACGGCGAAATATTTTTTTTTCTGCATAATTTACAATCTGTTCCTATCGGAACAATAAGCAAATGGTGTCAACGGATACATTTCAGACGTGAACATTTTATGACATTGAAAAATTTCATTTACAAAATCGGTATGGCAAATCTAAAATACTCTCTCTCCTCAGTCTATACACATGCTCACTGTTATCTAGAAGGCTTGTTGAGAGGTGATTTGGGTGGTTGTACAATCTTCTCTGGTATGCTAAGCTTTTCGTGGCGATTACTTCCTCCAGTGGGATGATGTCGAGGTCTCTGTATATCGTCTTATTTGTCACGTACCATGGTGCGTTGCATAGTTTTCTTAGTGTTTTAGATTCGAATCTTTTTAGAATTTCTAGATTCGATTTACTGGAAGAGCCCCACAATTCAATACCATAGGTCCATGTTGGTTTGATTATAGTTTTATAAATCTGTACTTTGTTATGCAAGGACAGCTTTGATTGTCTGTTTATTAGCTATGACAATTTGAGGACTTTAAGTTGCGCTTCTTTTCTCTTAGTTTTAATGTGGGTTTTCCAAGTCAGGCGTCTAGCCAAATGCAGTCCAAGATATTTGATTGTATCAGCTTCGTGGAGTTCTGTGTTGTTTAGTTTTACTTTTGGGCAGTTTTCTTTTCTTAGTGAAAATGTTATATGTTTTGATTTTGTTTCATTGACGGTGACTCGCCAACGATGACTCCAATCTTCGATTTTGTTTAGATGTTCTTGAAGATGTTGTGATGCGCAGGAGGGGTCTTCATTTGCAGAAAGAATAGCTGTGTCGTCTGCAAAGGTGGCTATTGTAGTTCTTTCTGTAGTTGGTAAGTCTGAAGTTGATATGAGATATAAAAAGGGTCCAAGAATACTTCCTTGTGGCACTCCTGCAGAAATAGGTTGGAATTCCGATAGAGCGTCCTGATATTTCACTTGAAATAGGCGATCGCAAAGATATGATTTGAGAAGTAAATAGTAGGAGTGCGGGAGAAGTTTTTTTATTTTAAATAGAATTCCTTCATACCATACCTTGTCGAATACTTGCTGTATATCTAGGAATGCTGCAGAACAATACAGCTTTTTTTCCAGGCTTTGGGAAATTGTGTTTACAATACGATGGGTCTGTTCTATTGTTGAGTGTCCCTCTCGAAAGCCGAATTGAAAGTCAGGGATCACTTCTTTAATTATAGGCTTGAGGCGCTGTAAGAGACGTTTTTCAAATACTTTTGATAGGACTGGTAGCAGGCTAATAGGTCGGTACGAATTAACGTCCGTGGCAGTCTTTCCTGGTTTCACGATCGCAATTATTTGAGCGTATTTCCATTGACAAGGATAATGGCTATTTCGAAGTATCGCGTTGAATATGCTTGTTACGAGTTCATATCCTTTACTTGGCATTTCCTGCAACATCTTGCCAGTAATAAGGTCAAACCCTGGACTCTTTGCAGGATGCGTGTGCTTTTTGATTGTTTGTTCGACTTCTCGTGAGTTGAAATGCTCTATAGGCAGAGATAACTGTAAAGGCACGTCCAAATATTCTAGCACTTTATTTTCAATAGTACTTACATTTTCTGCTGGTTTGAAAACTGAAGCAAAGTGTTTTGCTAAGCATTCGACCTTTTCTTCTGCGCTTCTTGCCCACGTGCCATCTTCTTTTCGAATTGGTGAGATGTGCTGTTGGGGTCGCTTTAGTTTTCTAGTTGCTTTCCAAAGCGAATAATTAGTTTCAGCAGTAGGTGATAGTGCTTGAATGTAATTAGAGAAAGATTTGTTTTCATATTCCTTAATTTGTCGTGTTAGTTGTCTGGCTGCTGTGTTATATTTTCTTTTGTCATCTGGTTGTCGTGTCGTCATGAATATTCGTCGGAGTCGACGTTTTTCTACCACTTTTTGTCTTATTTCTGCGGGATACGTTGACGATTTATTTATTGTTTCTCTTGGTGTTGCGGCCCAGGCAGCGTCTTGTAATGTATCAGATAGCGTCTTCGATGTTTTCTTCAGTTGTTAGCAGTGCGTTTGCAGATAGTTTATTGTTCACGTAATCGCGGTACTTGTTCCAGTTTGTCTTGTTACTTGTTAGTTTTAGAGGATAGTTTCTTTCAGATATATTTGAACTGATGGTCATTTCTACTTGGGGTGTGGTCTGAAGAAAGGTCGTAGCAAGATTTTACTTCTACTGTACCAAGATGCACACCTTTTGCTAAGTAGAAGTCCAGGAGGTCAGGAAGCTTATTGACGTCAGTGGGCCAGTACGTAGGTTCACCAGTCGATATAGTAGAAACATTAAGCCTGTTTGTTACTTTAAGAAGATTTTTTCCTCGTAGTGTGTTGAGTCGTGAGCCCCAATGCTGATTTTTTGCATTGAAGTCGCCTCCAGCTATGAATCTTGTTCCTAGTGTGTTTATAAAGTCTTCAAATTTTTGTTCTGTTATTCTATGTTTGGGCGGGCAGTATACAGATGTTATCGTCAGTAAAGCTTGACCTTCTGTCACCATTACAGATGTTGCTTGTATTTCTTCAGTTTTATACTTGTTCATTTCGTAATGTTTGATTGTGTTTCGAATTATTATAGCGGTTCCTCCATGCGCTGTACCGTCCGGGTGCTTGGTATTATATATATCATATCCCGGTATCTTTAAGTAGGATTTTTCAGTGAAGTGAGTTTCGGATATTAGCATAATATCTATATATTTTTCTTTGAGAATAGTTACGAGCTCTCTTCGATGTTGGATTAAACCGTTTGCGTTCCAAAGAATAATTTTAATTCTTGGTGCCATTTAATGCATCTTGGATATTAATGACGTCAGTAGGTTGAGCAAAGCCCCAATTTGTTCAGATTGTTGTTTAAGGATGCTTTCGAACCTTTGGAATGAGGTTTCTATTATTTTGCAGAGATCTGTTTGGTTTTGATTGTAGGGTACAGCGTATGTTGAGTTTTGGGAAGATGCTGTACGAGAGAAGGGATTGGGTTGAAAGTGGCGAACTGGGAGGGGAGGGAAATCTGAGGCGTTTGGCACTTTTTGTTTCTGCTTGTCGATGGTGACTGTTTCTTTTCTGTGCTTGTTACGTTTATTAACGTAATCTTGATACACCTGGCAGCCTTTATAGTTAGCTGGATGGCTTCGCGAACATAGCGCGCATGTTGCCGGCTGCCTTGCATCTTTTTTGCTTTCATCTGTGAAGTGTTCTTCACCGCATTTCACGCACCTTGGAGTTGCTTTACAGTATTTCTTTGTGTGACCATACTCTTGACAGCGATGGCATTGCACTGGAATTTTCTTTTTGTACGGTGCTTCAAATTCTATTTCTGCATTTACAAGTGTGTTGATATTGTAGATTTCTGCATTGTTTCACTTGGTTCTAAGTCTATAAAAAAGAGCGATAGCGGCTTTTTGCTTACTCGATGAAGTACATTGTGCATGTTACGAACGGTGTGACCCTTGGATTTGAGTTCAGCTTTTACTTCTTCTATGTTTGCTGACGGATGCAGGTATCGAAGCACTACACGAAATGCTCTATCTTTCTTTGGTTGATAAGTGTGGTATTTGGCCTCGGATTCGTCAAGTTGCTTAATTATTGCTCTGTAAGCTTCAATGGTTTTCGGTAGCACTTTTGCATCCTCGCTGTACATTTTGTACGTAAAATCCTCGTCTTTTACTTGTAGTTGAAGAAATTCTATTAATTTCGATACATTGGTAACACTTTGCACGAATATTGGCGGTATGTTATGATCTATGGGGGGCTTTTTAGGAGTTTCATCTTCTGATTTGTCTTCTAATACTGCATATTGATTTTTATGCGTAAACACTGGCGCACTAACATTCGAGGGAGTTGGTATGGGCTGGTCACTGTAGGCGTGCTTTTTTCTTTTTCGAGGTTGTTGCCACTCTAGGGTACTCACGGTTTTATTTGAGGTTGTTTCAGACGGCCCCGGACCTTGTAGTTGTTGAGTTCATTGCTGTGGTTGCGTTCCGTGAAGTTCCCAGGGCTGGCCCTGGTGATGTGCTGTATAGAAGCCTGTTTGATCTCTCATAAGTAGTTGTTGATTTATCTGCGTCAATTGTAAAACCTGATTCATTAAATATTGATGTTGCTCTAAGTTTTGCTGCGCATTTTGTTGTATTTGTTAGTTAATTATATCACTGTTTTGCCCCACGGGGCCACTTGCACCTTGACCATTCATTGGTGTTGAATTAATATCACTGAATTCACTGTGATGATTTAATGCTTCCACTGCTCTAGCGATGTGCTGCCCCGTATCAGGGGAGCCACTTGAAAACATTGTCACTACACACTGTACACTGAACTCGTAGAGTTGTACTCTGCTAAACTTATCTCACTGAAGTCGCCCGTGAAGGAGAGCGCTCGGCGCACGTCCGCTCGCTACCGTGTTCGGGCGAGAACTACGGCGAAATATGTAGGAATGACTTTGGATGCAAAGCTGCGGTGGAAGGAGCACGTCAAAACAAAGAAAGCGGAACTTAATTTGAAAATCAATAAAATGTACTGGTTATTGGGATGAGAATCTCAGTTGGCCGTTTATAATAAGTTACTAATATATCAAGAAGTGCTAAAACCAATAAAGACGTATGACATACAGCTTTGGGTTTGTTCCAGGAAAGTGCATGTGGTGAAAATACAGAAAATGCAGGATAAGATACTGCGCAAAGCGATCGATTTACCTACTTATATGCGAATGAACAGACTGCTTCATGACTTGAACATAAAGACAGTAGAAGAAGTCATTATATAGTATGCAGAAAAAAAAGAACAAGGACATCTACTGAGTCACAAAAACATTGAGGCATCCTAACTCTTCGATTCTTCTGGAAAAATAAGAATATTAAAAAGGAAGAAACCTACTGACCTTCTGTAGTTCGATTTATTTCCTAAAATGAACTTAAGTGATCTCTGACGATGGCCAAGTGTATCACAAAATCAGTTAGTATGTACTCGTATATTGTTAGATCTAACACTTGTTACATGAATTGGAGTTGTGTTAATAAATAATTTATAAAAAGTATAGTCTCTAATTGTATAGAAACATTTGTGCTGCAGAAAATATTTTACTTGGGACTTAAACTTTTGTATCGATTTTCATCGTTTAATGTCATCTAGCAAATTGTTGTAAAATAATCTACATGTACTGAATGAGGATGTTTTGAAAGTAAAATTCTCAACTGATGAATATGGTTACTACGTCGAGTGTTATAGTTATAGACATCGGCATTTGCTAAAAATATATTCTCACCCTAAGTAAGTCATTTTTACCTGATTCGTAAATCAAGAGACAAGGTTCCTAGCTTAATAAAGAGAGGCTTAGAAGAATCATGTGGGTGGAATTCTTTTTTGTAATTACAAAGTCTGGAAGCTATTTGATGTTTTTTCCTCATATATTATGCCTTATCTCAGGCGGGAACGCACATGAGCGGAAAATACGCAACGAGCAGTATGCAGGCTGACTAAATTTGAAAGAATTCTGAAATATTCTGATATTTATAGCACGTACGAAGCGTTTAACGTGAAAATGGAAAATCCTCATTGAAATGATTGAAAAGAGAGTGGCCGCAGATAAATTAATGTTTCATTAGTGTCGCGCAAAGACATTGTTTACTCAAATGCAGTCTAAATACTAGGCCTCGAAGCCTAATGTTCTACCACTTTGTTTTGACTACATGCAGAACTTGACAGTACCTATGGTTTCAGTTCAATAAACCTATTATTATCCTCAAGTATATGTCAGCGTGTTCGCGATTCACAATGTAAAAGAAAACGATGCAAAGATACAGCACGAGGGCGAGGCCAAAAAAGGGCTTAATGAAGTACAGTAGAACCTCGGTAATCCGAACTCCGCCAATCCGAAATTTCGGATAATATAAACAAAATTTGGGATGGATGAAAAATAAACAAAATAAATAAAATGTTAATTTGTAATGTAAAGAAATGATTTTATAATTACTGTAGAACCGAACAACTAATTATTGAAGTTTTTGAAATTAAACGTTTATTGCACCTTTAACTACGATGTATATCACATATTTATGTAAGAAATAATTTTTACTTCGAGGAACTTGCAAAATCAACAATCTTCTTTTGACGTAAGGAACTGAATCTACCTGATGATACGATGTGATGTGATGATGCGATCACTACACTACGTTGCCATTCCATCACATCCCAAGCTACGTTGCATTGGTAATCCTATAGATATATTTGTATCTGTACGGTACATTTTTTCGGATAAGCCGAAAATTTCCGAATTCGAACAGACCACACCCCCAATTAGTTGGGTTTACCGGGTTCTTCTGTACGTACGTTTCTAGCGGACTATTTGAATAATGATGTTCTGACAGGAATAGAGGAATTGCTTATTTACTCAGACAATTTTGGGGCCATAATAAAAATCATCCCCTTTAAAGTCTTCTCTACGTCTTGACAGATCTCAGAGATTTTTAAAGAAATAAGAATATTATTATTCAGTGATAAGACACAGTTGCTTGCCTTGTGATCGAGATTTTAGTCTTGTAAAAAGATCACTCAAAAGATTCAATCGACTTTATACAATAAAGCAGATCACTAAAATAATTTTACACAGCGTAAAACGCCTTGACAAGCTTTTTTTTAAGAAAATGCATATCTCAGAAATACTAGACTATAAAAACGGGTGGCCTGAGTATTATACAAAGTCCCCAGTGTCTGAGAAAACCAAAGGGAAAGCTGTAGGGAAAAACAAAACAAAATGTATTTTGCCATCTCTTCCTTTGTACATTGTTCATACATTTCACAATTCTGAGGAACAGTAGTAGCTCTGAATTTCATTAATAGTCTGATAAGCAGCACTGTTAAACTTAGATCAACTCCAAATCCAATAATTCCAATTCTCCCGAGGACTGCACATACCGAGGACTGGCACATCCGAATCTCAAGATACCAATCCAACAGAAAAAGTAGATGACGTTGTGAAGCTAAATGAGTTTATACTTGAAAAGTACAGAACTTTTGCTAGGAGCTGACATCCTGGCCTACCAAAGATAGTGAGGAAGAAGACCAGCAAAAATGATTGTCACTTCAATTTCATGTTCAGAATTTTTTCTTGAGGAAAAACTATTATAATCTCCTTAACTCATTGAAATAAATGATTTTCTTAAAAATGTGAGTGTTACTGATACAAAAAAGGAAGATCTATCTTCATTATATGATTTTTCCGTTCATGGAAGAAGGACATAAGCAGCTTTTGAAAATTCGCCAATATTAGAATATTGTTAGTTATGGCGTAAAAATGTTCTGTTATGTTTAAAGTAAGGTCTTTTTTCATTAATTAGGATAATGTAAAATGTTGCAGCCAATCGTGGATTTCTGCCGACTTTTTTTTTTTGTTTTCTGGAAAGTTAATGAAAATGGACTGATGCTCTTTCTTTACATGAGCGCATTCATTTAGTAGAAATTAGCATAATTCCGCGGAAACGAATTTTGGACCGTCACGAGACACAATAGTCCGGAGCAGCCCTTCTGTCACGAAGAGTCTCTTTAGACCTTCGATCGTTGCCTCAGTTGTTGTCCTTCTACTGCGTACGGAAAGGTCAGGGCGTCCACTAGCCCAAACCACATTTTCCTCCAAACCGACCCCGTAAAATGTATAAATTCTCTCCCGTGGCTCCCTGGGTTTGGACATGCTTGCCAGTCTCGCCTTGGTGTCGCTTGGTTTGTTTGGTAGGCCTCACGACTTCTTGTTAAATCTTCTTATAATCTCACCTATTTATGGCGAATAACAATGCTTCCTAGTCAGTTGCTTGGTATTGACAATTCCCCAATGTCTCTCATCTAACAAGTTCAATACTCTTCTCCTCAAAGCCTTAGGTAACACGACCATCACTGCTTATTCTTCCGACAATAATATAACTCCTGCTGTTACCGACAGCCTATCCTGTTTCTGGAATCAATTAGGCTTGCTCCTCAGCACCTTTTGTGGCCACCCATTTTGTGCAATTCCCTTACTCTCTTAGCTCTGTGTCACTTCCATTGCAGCTACGATGGATGTTGCTGTGCTGGGAAAAACTTGAAAGTCTGCCACTCTTCTACAGCAATCTGCTGGCACTACTCTTCTGCTCCATCAGATTTCACACGTGGCCCTTCTGCGAGCCTGGAGAGGGCCTCATCATTGGCATGTTCAGCCTGTAGTCCTCAAATGTTATAATCAGATAAAAAGAAAGCCCTCCTCTGCGGCTTCTTCACTCTTCCTTCCAATAGTTTTTCCGGGTATGAAACAGCTGTACTAACAGTGTAAAGTCTGTAATTATGTGAAACTCAGTACAATGCACGTACTCGTTTGACGTTTTCATCCCAAACATTACTGCCAAACTTTCTTTTTCAATTGGTGAATAATTTAATTGGTATTTATTTAATGATTTTGATCCAAATGTTATCGGTCTCTCTACACCATTCTCATCTTTTTGTGATAATATCGCGCCTCCTCCATAATCTGACGCGTTTCTTGCTATTGTCGCGACTCTTCTTGGTACATAATGGTTCAGTTGTGTCGTATTTACCATTACTGCTGTTAATCGTCGTAATGCTTTGTTGCAATCTCGGGACCACATAATTTTACATCTTACTTCTTTAGTGCATTTAGGGGTTCTGCAATCGCTGAGAAATTCGATATGAATTTATTATAATAATTTATTTTCTCAATAAGTGCTTGAAGTTATTTAATATTGGTAAGGGCAAACTTTTCTTGATGGCTTCCACATGATGTCGTATGAAAGTAACACCTGACCCATTCAGCTCGTGCCCTAGAAAATGACTTCCTGTTTGAAAAATTCATAATTATACCGATTAATTCTTATTCCACTCTTGCTAATCACTGGCAATAACTTCCTTAAATTGAATACAAGTTATTCCAGATCCTTCCCTGTAACAGTAATGTCATCTAAATTGTTTATACGCCCATTTTCTTGTTACGTCACTTGCTCCAGAGCTTTTTGGAAGATTGGAGTATTTTTTTACTTTCTTGTCTAACGATAACTGCAAATAAGCATCTTTGAGATCGATCTTCGTGAAATTCTGTCATACTACCAATTTATAAAATAAATAAATCTACTAGCTTGGAAGTGGGGTATTGTTCAATTCCCATTTGCTCATTTAACGTGGTTTTAAAATCCCCACCAACATATTCCGCCATTGGTTTTAGGTATCGTTAGTAATGGAGTTGCCATCTACTAGTTGTTACTTACATAATAATTCCGTCTTTTTCTAGCCTGTTTAACTCATTCTTTCCTTTCACCCTAATTGCCCAAGGGACCAGTCACGCAGCATAAAATTTGTATTTACTCTTTTCTTTTAATACCAGCTTTGCCTTGAAATTTCTGTAGTATCTGAAAGCTGGTATAAACATCTCTCCAAATTCTTGCTTCATTTTGTTCACCATAGTTACCAGTTTACTTTGGCTCACGGTATTCACTTAATCAACCACATTAAAGTCTATCTTGTTAAAACGATCCAGCCCTAGCACATTCATGACGTCATATCTGTCTACTACTATCATATATAAATCAACCTTTCTATTTTTATTACCGGGTTGCTCTGTGATTCTTAGCAATTTTTTTCCATCCTACCCATTTCCGGTGTACCTAATTTCTTGTAAGTTTCCAAATGTATTAATGTCACAGTCGTACCCGTATTCACTGTACCTGCTGTTTAGCAATTTGCAAGTCTTTTACCAATCTAGTCTCCTCTACTATTAAGTACTTAATCATTCCTCTACTATTCACTGCCCCAACATGCATCTCTCCTACTTCCTGTTCTTTCCTTCTTCCAACTTTTTTTTCTTTTTGTTTTACCTAGCATACTTCCGTAATGTTGCCTACTCTACCATCACCGTTCTGCCAATGCAGGAAGACATTTAATTTTAAAATTCATATAGTTTCCTTCTAAATTTTCATACGTGGAATTTAAATCGTCTGTCCCTTCTTTGTTAAAGGGGTGTTCTCATGAGTGAAATTTAGTTGACTGATTTAAGTTGATCAACAAAAGTTGAATGAAAACTGTAGAGAGAACATTTTTTTCAGTAGTGTTGATAGTTGATCAAGAAAAGTTTCATCCAATTATACTTTTGTCGTTCTAGTGATGAGTCATCACGAATTGCTTTCAAGTTGAATCGTGACTTCAAACTTGCGAACTAGGCAGTCAACTTCTCTCGAACTGTGTAGTAGGCTTGCAACTGAGCGCGGTGCTCGTGCGTGATATTACTGAAAATTAGAAATTTTTGGAAATATATAAGCATGATTGTGATTGGAATAACCGATCGGACAAATATAGAAATACAGATGCACTAGGAATTGTTTTGGATTTTTTTGACAAACAAATGGAAATTTCTGGTCTTACTATTGCTTATCTGCAGAACAAAACCAAGAATATTAGAACGATGTATAAAAAAGAACATTCATTGGCATGAAAATCCCTAAAACGTGTAATGGCAACAGAAGAAACATACGAGTCAAAATTGTTTTGGTATAAAAGAGCAGATATGTACCTTAATGGTGTTGCAAATACAAGGGATGCCTCATCAAATTTAGTAAGTATATTTTTCATTACTTATTTTTTTCATTCTCTAATTATTCACATCGGCGTGTAATGTGTTCATTTGCTAGGGTAACCCCCCATTCCCGGAAAATATTCGGCATATTCACCACGCAAATTAAACGCTAGAGTGCTTCGTCCTAAATTAATTTGCAACTTAATTAACCACGCGCTTTGTTATTTTGTGTTCTCCAAGAACCCGTTGTAAAGCACCTTGTATCCAGATCGTCAGTATCAAAGTGACTGTTGGTGTATATTTTTCACCCGAATTCATTTTAACCCATTATACCAACCATGCCAATTTTAACCAATATAATGCTGAAGCTGCTTTAACAATTAGATTTATTCTTAGATTTATTCAGTCAAAAAATTAGTAAAAACTATATGTGACGTAACGGAGAAAAGATTCCGTTCACCTTGGTAATTCCAAACGCTATAGGTCGTTTAAATACTCTAAATCTAGAAACCAAAATTCCAAATGCATTTTCAACAATACGACGCTCTTGAAAAGCTATAGTTGAAGATTTTTCTCGAGGTTAATTAGTACTTCTTCCAAAGGGTTTTAAAATGTAGGGTTTTGAGGGGAAAGAATCGTTATCTATAACTACTCCATCTTTTGGAAAATGTAACTTGTTCCTAATATCATCTAATGCTGCATTCTACGATGATTTGGAAAAAACGGCAGCATCATTTGCTTGATCATATGTAACTACGTCGAAATAGCAAAATAAATAGTTTGTGTTCATGCAAGCAAACAAAATTAAACCATATGTTCCTTTGTAATTAAAATACTGTGATCCACTGAGAGGGGCATTTCGTATTACAAGAGTCATTCCAAGTAAAATTGGCCGAAATTTTATCGGCCCTCTCCAAATTACACGCTCACACTTTTTTCATTTTCATCTGAAAATGAGCAGAAATGTGCTCATTTGTATTAGTTCATTGTATTTTAATTTTATTTTGCATAACAGAATTTAACGGTTTTTGCCCTATTTCATAGAGCACTAAGAAACAAAATTGCATAAACTTGTAAAATTAAAACAAACAATAGATATTTCGAATGCACTTTAGCGTTTGTTATAAATGTCTCCAGTGATTTTGAGCATGACCATTCTGAAATATAAAGTCAAAGGTCAAAAACGTGATTTTTACTCAAAAATTCAATACCAAAATACTCCATTTTTATTTGGCTGAATTTTTGGGAAATTAAAGGTAATGGATCATACTATAACATATCGCAAAATCGCATGTTTTTTATGTTCCGAAATTATCCTAACTTGAAATTGATATTCCAAATTTTCTATTTCGCGTTTTAAGAGAACTTGATATGTAAACGTACTAAGACGTAATTATTTACCTAATGTTATAATATTTGAAATTATATATTCATATAGTTAATAATCTTATAATTGATTACATTTTAATACGTATTGTAGATGACGCCACGTGATTTTGTGAAATCCATACGGTTCTTTCTTAGGTCAAAGGGTAAAAAATAATTTTTTTAGATATTTTCAAATTTATTTTTTAAACAAGACGATTAAAATATACCGAAAACCTAATATTTTAACATAACAATAAAGTGGAGATGTGTTTTTTACAGCCCTTTTAATATCATTTCAGACGTCTTTAGTTTTTCGTAGTTTTCTAGCTTCACCCTTTGGTGGGGGAAGGACTAGGATGATGGTGGAAGGTTGGGTGGTGAGAGGTGACCGTGGCAGTTTTGAACCATCGCAACATTCGCCTTATGACCAAAGGAAACCACGAAAAAACCGCCGGTCAGGACGGCCACCCGGGAATCGAACCCGGAATTTCCGACTGCGAAGTCAGCGCTCTACACACTGTGCCACTTCACTTGGTCACTAACTACTATGAAGACATAAATAATATTTAAGCTGATAAACGACATCGAAATTTTGTCAATCTTAGCGTGTGCCTGAAAGAACTTCGCTTGTTTGGAAAAACTGAGCTAATAGATCTTAAAGTGAGTAACATAAATTAATTATTGATATATTATTAAGTATAACGAAACTAATCCAGAACAGGCAAATTAAGGGTCATTTGATAAATGCTGTTTGCTATCTGACATGGCTTGCTAAGGTAGCCCAGACCGCCAACCTCTGCCCACGTTCGGCCTATGGCTGGTACTGTGGTGGGCGAAGAGTGCAGGCCAATAACACTTTCAAGTATTAGTTAAATCGTGATTAAAATTTTTGTTAAAAACGATGTGCAGTTAAAGGAACAGATTTCTCAAAGCAACTTCGTATTGTTTTCCGACACTTAAAACAGTGGACTTATATCGTACATTTGTCAATAACATCTTCTCGAAACGCTGATACGCCTTGAATGTGAGCATTTTGAACACGTCCTGATTGCATGGCAACTACTCACACACAAAATTCAAAAATAATATTTTTTTATCATTTTGAGTCATCATCATAGTTTGGCATTTTACTCGCAAACGTGAATTATCTACTGACCTATGGATTACTGTATTTACGGGACCTGCGCCTTAGAGCAACAGCTTCTTTTGCCAAGAAAGTCACGCTCCGCCAGTGGCCTCGAAACGACCTCGCCTTGCTAATGAACGCGATAAAACGATCGCTGCGAGCTCTTCAAAGGATTTCTTCAAGTACAGCAATATCGCGGAAAACAATAGCACGTCCATGCACTGAGCCTTTACGCAGTAGGAGTCGCAGATGGGAGTTACGGCGTTGATGGTGACGGAGGGCTGACGGCCGACGCGATGGATCGGTTTGCAATTGTAGGGCGGAGCGCGCATCGACCTCATTCCTCGGCGGAGTAGCTGGACGTGGTCGATCGGCGTCCGCTGGGCCACGTGCCAAGGGGCGCCGACCCCGGCCTCCGCCAGGGTGAACGAGTAGAGAGTTGCGTCTCTCTCTCTCTCTCTCTCTCTGCAACGGCAACAAATCATGAGGATAACCAAATTTTTAGGTCTACAAGTGTACATTGCGATCTTTAAATCTTTCAAAATTCCGTAAGTTAGAGTAAATTTTCAAAAATGTAATTTTTTGGACTTTCTGTCTGCTTGCTTTATGCTGTCTGTATGCTTTACTGTATGTCTGTATGCTTTTGCTGTATGTCTGCTGTATGTTTGCTGTATGTCTTTTGCTGTTTGTCTGTATGCTATACTGTATGTCTGTATGTCTGTATGTCTGTATGCTTTACTGAGCACGCACAAGTCATTCCTTAATGTGTAATTGTTTCGTTCCAGTGTAGGACTGGAACAAAATAAATAATTTGCTGAGGCAAAAGGATGTGACATATAACACGCACGCCGTATCTAACAGAACGGGAAACCATGGAAGACCGGAACTGACAGTAATGTTGAGATAGATTCCTCACCATCTATCTATCTATCTACATTTTTTTACGAGGGGAACTGTGGGAATCTTCAACAAGACGAAGAGGCACTCCTGAACCGCACTCCTGAACCGTGTAAGATTTTTACCCACTAAAACCACAAACCCTTTATGTTCCTGGCGTTATCCACCCTGGAACCGCAATTATGCATTACTTCAGGATGGTGCCAGCTGTATTACTTCGAGATGCTATTCAGGTTCAGCTATGACTGGTTTCTTTCGTCTTCTTCCTTCTTCTTGAGAATGGAGGTGATTATGGGATGGAAGAGAGAGAATGGAGAGAGGAAATGGAGAGAGAATTGAGAAAGGAGGTGATCTCTATTGCTCTCCACTTCTCCTTGTTACAGATCATTAGTGTAACCATGTTTTCTGGTGAGACATTACACCCGACCTCTCATATCATGCAATGCCTTAGCGTGTCCCATCTCGGGCAATGGAACAGCATATGTTCGGCGTCGTCCATTTCATGGCTGCAGTAGACGCATACCGCGTCTTCTGTCTTTTTGAATCTTTTAAGGTATGCCTTAAAACATCCATGCCCTGGGAATGACTGAGTTAAGTGGTATGTCACAGACCCGTGTTTGCGGCTTATCCATTTGGATATATTCGGAATGAACCTATGGGTCCATCTGTCGGCATCCTCTCTGTCTCAGCGTTTCTGCCAGCGGTGCATCACGTTCACTTTAGCTTTTTTTTAATTCGCTATCCGTATCTTGGTGCTTTCGCCTTTCGTTGCCTTCTTGTTCATGGAAGTAGTCGTAGACCTTTTTCCTTTCTCGAGCAAGCAGGTCAATAGGAGGGACGTTCGCCAGAAGAAGAACAGCACTTCCGGATACAGTTCTATATGCCTATGTTATGCGTAGAGCTCTTTTCCTCTGGACAGACTGCATTTTCCTTCTCAAATTATTGTTTTGAAGAGATTCTGCTGAAATCGGAGCTGAATAGAGCATTTTGGAGTGAATCACACTCATAAGAAGTCGTCTCTTCTTGTCGCTGGGGCCCCTAGTGTTCGGCATCAATCTTGAAAGCGATGCTGCTATACCTAGTGCTTTTTCCATCGTCTCGGTAACGTGTGTTCCAAAATTTAGCGTCCTGTCAATTTTCCTTCCTAGGTAGCAAAGGCTCGTGCGACATTGTATTTTTTCCTTGCCTATTAGGAATGTTGGGTTGGAGTAGGATCGTCTGTCGGTGGTAAGCAATGCTTCCGTTTTATGGGCTGCCACTTCCAGCCCTTTGCACGACAGCCATATCATCACTCTTCTCACGGTGTCGTTCACGATGACCGATGGGCCGATGTTTCCGCCGTTACCACTATTATTGCATCGTCGTTGCGAAGCCCACTATTGAGACATTTTGCGGGAGTTTTATGCTCAGTAGACTGTCGTACATAATATTCCAGGACCAAGTTGGACACCACAGGTCATTTCGATTTCAATAGATTCTCCTTCGCCTTCATAAATTGTCTTTCGGTCGCTTAGGTAGCGCCTTATCATACTGGTGAGGTACTTTGGGGGGTTCTTCTCTATCAGAACCTTTATAATCTCCTCCCATTTAGCCGCGTTAAAGGCGTTCCTGATATCGAGCGTTACAAGGACACAGAATTCTTTTTTGCTCCCTCTTTGGCTTCTCTGGCCTTTACTATGACTTACTTTTGATGGCGTCGACAGTCGATCTACCTTTTCGAAAGCAATTTTGCATTTCCGACAGACCATGTGTTTCCTCTAGCCATGTCTGTAGTCTTTGCAGTATTAGGCCCTTGAATACCTTTCCCATTACGTGTAGTAGGCAGATTGGTCTGTAAGATGTAGGCTCGTGTTGTGGTTTGCTGCCTGAGATCAAGTTTCTGCTTTTTCCATACGCTGGAATGCATGAAAATGTCTTTTTCCAATTTCAGAGATTGTTACCCCCATATCTCTTAGAAGATCAGTATGTTGACTCAGTGTTCTTATGCCTGGTCATTCCTCCCTGGCATTTTCATCAACTTGGGCGTTCAGCGGGCTCGCCAAAGGGCTCAAGGTCCCTTTTTCCGCTTACAGCTATCAGCCTTAGAGCTATCAGCCATTTCCACCCTGGTTTGTAGGTCATGTACTCTCTTGGGGCGCTAGTGTCAACAGGGTGGCAACCGCAACGCCAGGGAGCGCTGAAGCTACAGTAGTTGGTCAGCCACTGCTAGGGAGAGCTAGGTTAGCTTAGCTAGGGAGGCCCGGTTAGCGCTGCCGATTGGAAGGGCGCTTCAAGGTCACGCCTTTCAATGGCGGCACAAGAGGGTGGATGGAAAATTAAATATTCAGTGCTATCTGAGAGACCAAGCAATGATCCCGGATCATGCCGTTATTTCCACACTTAAACATCGCTTTAGTGATTTGCGAGGACTTACCTTGGGTCGCTCCTGCCAAGAATTCAATTGTATCTGTTGTTTGAAGCGGCACCTCACACCCAACGCGTTCGCACGGCACGACCAACCTCTCCCTCTATCTCTCTCTCCATATATATATGTATAACCTCCATAACGTCTAAAACCTAAACGATATTGAAACAATCTTCATGATATTTAATGTAGGTTTCGCTCTATAATGTGGAATCACGGGGTAAGAAATATGGAGTAGAGATATTGTTGTTTAAATGAAACTCTTTTACTCATCAGCAATGTGGATGGGACACGCACACATATATTATTTATTTATTTAATAGGTAATTATTACAAACAAATTAGCTTACTTGAACCTATGTGGCTAGGCCGAAGTCCTTTAAGCCATTACAATACCTACATCCTTTCGCGTTCTAATCTTTCGAATTCTGGTATTCATCCCAAATGGTCTCTCCATCGCATCAAAGCCGCGGAAAAGAGACCATAAGGTAAGGCTCAGGAAAAAACCCCTGAAGGGGGAGAAACCTGCCGTTAAAAGCCGAATACATACTAATCTATCCGACATTTATTTTAACTATTTATTTTCTGGCGTGGGCGTCCCGCCGTCTTCTTCCAATGCTTGGCCTCCTGAGCACCTGAAATCAAACAGCGCCACAGAAGATCGTCCGCACCAGCGCCTCTGCCCTTATATTTTCGATTCCACACACACACACACACACACACACATATATATTGTGACGTACCTGGTGGTGCCGGGTATCTTCACTGCAATATAACACTAAGAGAGGGTGTCTTTTACGTGAATGGGTCCTAGGATAAGTCGGTGCAACGTTGGGGAAGTTATTCATACATAGAAATACAATTATGACAAGATTTATTTTAAATCAAAGTTACTATTTACATAATCAGACACCGTTTTTATACTCCGCCTTGGTACCAAGATTAAGAGTAAAATACAACTTTCATACCTTCGGGGCCCCGTTTGAATACCTATGAGGTTCGTCGAGCCGCTCGTGCCGACAGGGTTGTCGACCTCTGCTACTGCTGCGGGCCGTCGGCAGCAGATGGCGTGGTGATCATCCACGGCTGATACTCCAACAATTCTTCCCCGAACAGGATCTTGATACCTCGGCTGCGCACCTTCCTCGAATCACTGTCCATTAGTGGGTTTAATTACACGACCCCCGCCTACTCCGTATACTGGTCACAGTTCTGTACCGCACGCTTTCAAGAATGCTCCCTCCGCACCAACTAATAAGAGCGACGTCAATTATTTTACCAACACTAATCTTTTACTATACTGATACTTCTAATGTTCTGTTTACATGTCCATTACTTTGCGATTCCTAATCACATAACTATGTCGCGTATTACATGCGTCCATTCACTAGCGGAGAGCCCTCGCTACACGTCCGCACTGGTCGCCGCTCTGCTAACGTCTCTCCTTCGCCGGCCGCACGTCGGCACATCCTTCGGCGGCGGCCGCCTCAATCCAACTCACGAACTTTTTGCACGTGCGCGCTGCCACGCTTGTACCCGCCGTTCTCACGCTCGCCTCCCGGCGGGCACCGGTGGCGGCGGCGACCGTTGCCGGCTGCCCGCTGCTCGCAGCGCCCGGCGCTCGCACCGCGCAGTCCAGAATAGCTATTGAATTCTTACACTAATGATTTAATTAGTGTAATGAAACACATATTCTGGGTTTCATCACCCCCCCCCCTTTCTTTTTTTGAATTTTTCCCGCTTCTGGACAAAATTCACACTAGTAACATCGTCACTGCCGATGGTTGCACTCTTTTGCATATTCCTCGACGCCCTATATACACTTATAACTTAGAATCGAATTAACATGTGATTACTTGTATTAACACTAATATTACACTATTTACACTTCACTATTTTCCATACATGTTGACCAGGTTTCCGATTTGAAGCTTGTGGTGTCCTACTATGTTTTGTTTCTTGTATGACGGTTCATCCCCATTTTGCTGACATTGATTTCCTAAATCACAGTTGTAGGACATAGCTTCCAGCGTGTTGGGCACATCTTGGTAAGTATCGTCCCATTTCCAGCTACGACCTCTTCTACGTTTGTACCAATGGTTGACTATACCATCATTCTTCCCTCGCCCCTGACTTCGCTCCATTTTGGACCTGCCTACATCTCCTTCATTCCCATGCTTTGGGGCGTCTGCAAAGGTGACTTCGTACCTCTCCAATATCTTCAAACCCCTTCCTAAATCGGTATGATCTGCTCTGCCCAGTAAGCTCTGCACGGTGACAGGATACTGTTGCGTAAACATGCAACTAATTCCTTGATATTTTATAAGAGCAACTAATGTTGTTGGTTCCATAATGCTCTTCATTCTGTATCCACTACTATTTCCCGTGATGTAGTTGTAATGGCTATTCCTCTGGTCGCTCTTGATGTTTATTTGAGTTTCTTCGCTCCGTTTTCGTACGGAAATCTTGTCTTCAAATACCTTTAAAAATTCCGGAAATATACCAAAATTCTCTGCCCACGTCCTGGCGTTCTCTTCTAAAATTGAGTGTAATAACTGGACCTTATATCCTTCCAATATGTTGTTTGATGCTAGGTGCCGTTCTCCTGCTCGCATAACTGCCTTAGGGTTTTCCGTCCCATCTCCCAGAGATTTCATCGACTTTGGAGGCATAATTGGTGTCACCCCATACTTGACACTTGGCGACATTTTCCCGTCTTCTTCCTGTTTAAACTCTTCTTGTACTCTTTTCTCTTCGCACCCTTGTATATTTTCCACGATTTCTTCTTCTATTATACGCTCCATTTCTTCTATTTTCATTTCCATTTCTTCTTCCATTATTAACTTCAATTCTTCCGCTTTCACTTTCACTTTATAAACATCCTCCTCGGTCTCGATTTGGACCTCCACCGTTTTGCCCTCCGCTGTCTTGACTTCTTCATGGATTTGGTTCGTCATCCCCTCGTTTCTATCTGCTACCGCAACCCTAGCATCTACTTGATGGTATGATTGAAATTTTAGCACATCATCTTTCCTATCCAGTTCCTCCGCTTTCCTATTCTGTTCCTCCTCGGATCTCTTCTGTTTACCTAATTCTTTGCTCTGTTCTTCCGCAAACTTCTCAATCTGCTTCTCCGTAACTATTTTATGTTCGTCTGATTTCCTACTCTGCTCATCTAATTTTCTATTTTGTTCTTCTGCTGTCCTCAGTTGTTCTTCCAAAGATTCTTCGGCCACTACACCTGTACATGCTTCGTATTCTTCGTCCATCCCCAAGTCAAATCCTATCGCCTGGCTCCCCAACTCCACCACTTGCCGTTCTAGATCTATATTTGCTCTGTGATCGACCAGAAAATCCGTCCCTATGATTACCGAATACAATAATTTTTTGACTACCAGGGCCACCATCTCATATACTTGGTTGCCAATCTTGGCTCGAAACATGATTTGTTTTGTGATGGGGCTTGACTTCTTCTGAGTGGCTCCAATCACATACGCCCTATTCATAGGCAAACACATTATCTCTTTTCCTTTTGCTTTTAACTCCTCATACATTTCTTCTGATACTACTGTAGTCGTGCACCCTGTATCCACTAAAGCTTCTTTAATTATACCTTCACATTCTATCGATATCGTGGGACATTTCCTGATTCTGACCGCTGAGTTCTTACATCTCCGCCACGGTTGGGTATCGTAGGTTACCGGCTGCATAGCGTTTATGGAGACCGCGTTTACATCATCGATTTCCGCGTCCGCAATGGGGCCACCTATCACCGCGGACTCTATTAGTTTAAATAGTGTCCTTGATCACTACTTGTGCTAGGCTGTGCTAATCGGTCGGGTGCATTCCCGCCCCCGCCTCGCGTCTCCGTACGGTTTGAATTAGATCTGTTCCAGTCCGGTCTCTGGTTCCCCGGCTCTGGTCTCCATCCGTCTCCCCCTCTTCCGCGTTGGTTTCTCTGGTAATCGTTGCTCCTATCATTCCCTTGCCCCTGGTTACGTTCCGATCTAACCATATTAACATTCCCTTCATTTCTGTTCTTTGGTACGCCTGCGAACGTCAAGTCGTACCCTCCTAACACATTCTGGAATCTTTCCAGGTCGGTGTGCTGCACACTACGTAAAAGATTCTGCACTGTGACTGGGAACTGTCTCGTCAATACACATATTATTTCCTGATCGCTCATCGGTGGGGATAGCGTTTTGTATTCCATAATACGCCTTGTTGCGTATTCCCGCAAACTTCCCATGGACTGGTTGTAATGATTATTCATTAAGCTGATTTTAAAATTAATTTGAATTTCCTCATTCCAATACCGCTCAAGGAATCGATCTTTAAATGCCTTTACTGATTCGGGAAACTTATCAAATGTATCGGCCCATATCCTTGCGTTGCCTTCTAACATTAAATATAATAATTGTATTTTACACCTTTCCGAAGTATTGATAACATCTAAATGTCGTTCTGCTGCCTTCATAAATATGCATGGATTCTCTTTCCCGTCACCTGAAAATTTTAGTGATCTTGGAGGGGTAAATGGTACCGTCCCGCTTGCTGCGATTGGGGATGCCTTGTATTCTTTTATTTGTTCAATCTCTGTCCGTAATGACACGACCTTCTCCTCGCATTCCCTCTTATTCTCCAGCATTTCTTCCTTGACTACCAATTGTATCCTTTCAATTTTCTCGTCCTGCTTAGCGGTTTTAATATCTAATTGCTGATATAGCTTATTCTCTAATTCTCCCCCCAGATTGATTACTTGGGATTCTAATTCCTTTTTCTGTTTCCCTAATTCTTCGGCGGTCCACTGCTCGTGACTTTCTACCCGCTCCGCGATTTTAATCATCTCACTCTTCGATAACTCAATTTGTTCTTCGGCGCGTCCTATTCGCCCCCCTATTGCATCTAATTTCCTATTCTGTTCTTCTGCCAGCTTCCTAATCTGATCTTCTACTTTCCTATTCAGTTCTTCAGCCAATATTTTCTGCTCCTCAGCCGACTTCCTAATCTGCTCCACTGTGAATATTTTCTGCTCCTCAGCCGACTTCCTAATCTGCTCCCCTGTGAATATTTTCTGCTCCTCAGCCGACTTCTTAATCTGCTCCCCTGTGAATATTTTCTGCTCCTCAGCCGACTTCTTAATCTGTTCTTCTGTTTTCCTGCTCTGTACATCCATTTTCCCATTCAGTTGTTCGAGCATCTTCATCATCGTCTGCATAATACATGAATTATTATCTTCTCCACCCCCCCGATTTGGATTTTCTACTGCCTGGTTCATTGAAGTTGATGTAACTTGCACATCTTTATTGACGCTGTCCCCTGACGTATCGTCCAACCGACTATCAATACCACTATCCCTGCTTCCCGATGAAATGCTATTATCAATTCCTACATCTATCTCCCCTACTGCATCCGCCTTCTCTTCCCGGTCCAACGCGATATTTTGCGCCTCCATTCTGTTGCTTTGAGCTGTCCAATCGATTCCCACTACACTAGAATACCGCACAAATTTTCCTCTTGCCTCACCTACCAACGATAACACAGTTATCCTATGAAGTAACTATACCCGCCACAACACTGTATATTCTTCGTAAATGGTTTAATTCACTCCTATTTCATTTACTAATCAATAACGAGCAACCCTCGTTCACCACCAAAACACAATAACACTAAGTCAGTAGCCATATAAATCTCCACTCACCTACCAATGTATAAACATACTCCTTACAATACCTATATTATTACCATTTACACATATACACTGCTAATAAACTTATTAATACTATTACACAAAAATGCTTTCGAATTATAATAAATCCCTTATTAATTGACATTACTTTTCAACGCACTTATTGCTATATTATGTACATAATCATCATTCACATTTGCATGTCATATCTCCTCCCTGAATTTTCCTCAATAATATCATATAGATATTCACAACAAATATTCACACTGCTGGTATATATTTCCCAACCTGGTATCTTTTCTAATAAATTCCCCACACTTTACCATCACCAATAGATAATGCACTACTGAGTGATTGTTCCCAGCAAAAAAACAATTTTGTGCATAATTTGTACAACACTATTAACCACCTTTATATTCTCATAAGAATTATTACTACTTCCCCATTTCTTTGATTTCCATGTTATAAAAAAAAAATTGCCAAGCAGTTCAAGTATTATTAATATGTCTTACAAAATTTGGAATTCTATTACATTATATTATTTGTAACATGTACATGTATAACCTTCATAACCTCGGTAACTACAATATTAACTATATATTGGATGCTCACAAATAATTGCCTATGTCAGCCCGCAATTAATTACGCAACAACATTTTTGTAATTAACAACATTTCATTATGCTTACTTGACTTGCGCATGTTTTTGCTAACACATGTATTGTTATTTTTTTTTTTTGTACTCTATAATAATACACTTTGCACTGCCTGCTTCTCATCTATACCCTGCATTACTATACATCAATTACATGCACATTATTTTCCAACATTTCACCAACTTTCCTAAGGCCACATTTCTTAACTATACGTTTTCCACTTGTTCGGGCGCCAGCTGTGACGTACCTGGTGGTGCCGGGTATCTTCACTGCAATATAACACTAAGAGAGGGTGTCTTTTACGTGAATGGGTCCTAGGATAAGTCGGTGCAACGTTGGGGAAGTTATTCATACATAGAAATACAATTATGACAAGATTTATTTTAAATCAAAGTTACTATTTACATAATCAGACACCGTTTTTATACTCCGCCTTGGTACCAAGATTAAGAGTAAAATACAACTTTCATACCTTCGGGGCCCCGTTTGAATACCTATGAGGTTCGTCGAGCCGCTCGTGCCGACAGGGTTGTCGACCTCTGCTACTGCTGCGGGCCGTCGGCAGCAGATGGCGTGGTGATCATCCACGGCTGATACTCCAACAATTCTTCCCCGAACAGGATCTTGATACCTCGGCTGCGCACCTTCCTCGAATCACTGTCCATTAGTGGGTTTAATTACACGACCCCCGCCTACTCCGTATACTGGTCACAGTTCTGTACCGCACGCTTTCAAGAATGCTCCCTCCGCACCAACTAATAAGAGCGACGTCAATTATTTTACCAACACTAATCTTTTACTATACTGATACTTCTAATGTTCTGTTTACATGTCCATTACTTTGCGATTCCTAATCACATAACTATGTCGCGTATTACATGCGTCCATTCACTAGCGGAGAGCCCTCGCTACACGTCCGCACTGGTCGCCGCTCTGCTAACGTCTCTCCTTCGCCGGCCGCACGTCGGCACATCCTTCGGCGGCGGCCGCCTCAATCCAACTCACGAACTTTTTGCACGTGCGCGCTGCCACGCTTGTACCCGCCGTTCTCACGCTCGCCTCCCGGCGGGCACCGGTGGCGGCGGCGACCGTTGCCGGCTGCCCGCTGCTCGCAGCGCCCGGCGCTCGCACCGCGCAGTCCAGAATAGCTATTGAATTCTTACACTAATGATTTAATTAGTGTAATGAAACACATATTCTGGGTTTCAATATATATATATATATTGAAACGCGGGGCGTTTCTGTAAATATATTAAAACGCGGTGCATTTGCGTCAAATACATACGTCTTGAATTGCGCGGTTACGGCAGCGAGCAACGGACAACACCAGGTGCGAGAAGGCGGTGAGACCGGGCGAGACGGCGACGGTTAGTGTGGAAGTAAACTCGAAGGAGAGCGGAGTGGTTTTGATGCGCTCAGTGAAAATCGAAGTTAAATTACGGAAGAGACATTATTAAAGAGTGAACCAAGTGTGATAGTGACTGGTAATCAATAGTGTAAGCTGAGGAAGTCGAATAGGTGCTGGGAACAGTGGTGATAAAGTAAAACTTACAGACCGCGTGGCCGGTAACGGCAATGGTTAGTGGCCACGTGCATACGTGATTGTGAAAGAGTAAATAAAGTAGATCTGAGAGGTTGTGCAGCCAGGGACAACTGGGATATCGAACAAAAGGTAGGTGGACGGTGATATAGGGTATCGCACACCAGATCTGAAATACCCTCACAACGGTCGGGGCCGGAGCAAAGGTATTATCGTGTAACCGACGCGAAGAGCTGGGGGACACGGGCCTCCGAGCGAAGGTCGACCATCAGACGGGCTCCGAGTCGCGCCGAAGGCTGCCGACCGCCGCCTCCGGAGAGCATCCGAGAAAAAACGAACGATTCATGGAATTTAAAATATCGTGTAATTCGAGCTCACGGGTATAGTTTTGGTACCAAAACGGGAAATCACTTGATTGAAAATGATGTACTAATTTGTGATTTCAGTAATAAATTATTTATTTGTTTGAAAAACTGATAATTGAGTTTTTTCCCAATGCTTTCACCAAACCCTCAGAGGACCATTAACGAACAAAAACACCTGTCCCTTCTAAACATAAATGTAGTGAATAGTACCGCATTGAAGGTACGTCACAAGATATTGAAACGCGGAGCGTTTCTTTAATTGATTCGAAACGCAGAGCATTTTCGTCCAATTACGCCTATTTCGAATTGCGTGGCAACGGCGGCGAGTAACGGACGTGACAAGGGAACGGGTCAGGCGCGAGAAGGCGGCGAGACCGGGCGAGACGACGGCAGCAGCAGTGTGGAACAGAACTCGAAGGAGAGCGGAGCGATGTTGGTGCGCGCGGTGAAAAAATGACAAAAGGATGTTAAATAATGTAAGGGAAGCTATCAAGAAGTGAGTTAAGTGTGACAGTGGTCGAAGTGTGAGTGTGAGTGAAGCTGGTGGTGGTCGAAGTGGCGTCAGGAACAGTGGTGGAAAAGGCAAGAACTGTAAGCCGCCTGGCTGGTAACGGCATGGGTAGTGGCCACGTGCCTGCGTTATTGTAAAAGGAAGGCGAAGGAGAACTGGTGGGTTGTGCCGCAAGAAAGCATCGAGATAAACTGCAAGGGAGAGGTGGACAGTAATATAGAAGTAGTGCCTACTCGATTTGGAAGACACGTACAACGGTCGGAGTTGAAGCAGAGGTATTGTGTAACCGCCGCAGAGGGCCGGTGCCACGGGCGTCCACGCAGTCAACCGTCCGAAGGGGCGCCGAGTCGCGCCGAAGGCCGCCGATCGTCGCAGCCGTTGGGAACCATCCGAGAAGAAACGAACTATTTTTGGTATTCAAGGTATTGTGAAATCTAAGATCTAGGGTATAGTTTTGGTACCAAAACAGGGAGTAATTAGGTTGAAATTGATGTATTAAATGTGTGATTTCGGTAATAATTGCTTGTTTGTACAAACAAAATTATAATTGAGTTTTTCCAATGTTCTTGTCAAACCTTACGAGACCCATTCACGAACCAAGACACCTGTCCTTTCTAAAAATAAATGTAGTGAAAAGTACCGCAAACAAGGTACGTCACAATATATATATATATATATATATATATATATATATATATATATATATTCTAACTAACCCACCTCGACCCAAACTTACCACTTTCAACAGCAGCACGCATGAACCGTAAGCGGGTTATCAAGATTTTGCTCGTGAAGCGAGCTTTAAAATCTAGGGAGCAGGATCTTCAGGGTGCGAGAAAGGTTTGAACCCTTGACACAATAAAATCACACAAATTGCACACAAACGAGCGTATAATTTACTCATAAACGTTTAGTGGCAGAAGTTCATGACAAAAACCAAGAATATAGAATCACACTTTTATAAAGAATGAACCAAACCCAAATAGAAACCTTTACAACACACACTCATATGAATGAACACATATAATGTACACCAAAATTGATACTCTGAAATAATTACCCTAATCTACACTGGGAATTCCCTTGGAAAATTAATTATATCTAAATTTATGCTATTCTAATTACATTGCACATGAAACCAAAATTTCAATTTACAATCTCCTGCTTCAAAATATTACATGCAAAGAACAAAATGTGTGCAAGTGCACTACTCTCATTTACAATTTAACTGTGTCTGGAAATAGCAGAATAATAAATGTCCTAAGTAGAATGTTTTATGCAGGCAATAGTGCATCAAAATGTCTCCTACTATAATAATGCAATTTGTTGCCACCCGTGTCCTCAATTTCTTAACACTTTCCTATACTAGTTTTTCCCTGCCGACGTGAACTTGACCTATTTTCCGCGCCCTAACCGTTACCTCGTGGACTTCCCACTTTTGGCCTTGATAGTCGTGCGCTGGTCTCTGCGTCGACGTCGTTCGGTCCCAGCTTCTGCGTAGTAAGAGACGGGATTCGCCTCTGCCGTCGACGCTGTCTTCTTGCGTCCTCTTCCGTTCTTCTTCCTAGTCGGCCTCTTCTTCATCCTCGACTGCTACCGGCGCCTCTGACTACGCCCACGTTGCGAAAATGTCCCTTGCACTTCACCGAATACTCGTGCAAGTTCCTCGCTCGTTGCTACTTCTACTTTGCTAAACCAGAACTTTCAATGCTTCTTTCACAACGGGTAACTTTTACTTCCCGTGTCATTAATTGAAGAAATACTTTACTGAATCTGCACTATCTCGCGGTCGACTGACTAGAACGTCTGTTCGACGCCGAATACTCCTACCTAATAGTAGTTGCAGCGGCAAACAATATCTAAGCTCATGTTAACGAAAGTTTTGGCTGGGCGATCAGTGATCAACGCGCTGCTGGCTCGGCGATCGGGAACCCAAAAAGAAGAGATGCTTACCCGGCGAGTGGTGGCAAGAAGAGAGAGCTTCCGCTTGCGGGTTCGCGTATTTATCGTCCGACGCCTGCGGAAATTCTCAGTGGTGGGGCTGCTTCCCCTCTCTCAACCCTTCACAAGGAAAACGTTGCTCGCTAGTTCGCCTTCGTTTAGTACGGGCAACGGATACCAGGCCGCGCGTTTATGAACCTTTACTTTCCGCGCCTGCTATCCTCGCTTCCTCCGTAGTGTTCACGCATACGAGACGGTGGTGTTATGGGGTTGCACAATCCCATAACGCCACAATATATATATTGTGACGTACCTGGGAAGCGGTACTTTTCACGATTATGAATTGTAAAGGGGACAGGTGTTTTTCGTGAATGGGCCTCTAGGGTTTTGGCATAACATGGAAAGAGAATTTTGTTATAGATTATTTTACACAACTAAACGTTTTATTGATCATCTAATACACCTGAGAAACAATATTTACAGTCCGTACAGTCCGTAGGGCGGTAGTGGCAATGGCGGCAACGGCGGCGGCGGCGGCAGGCTTCGGCTGACCTCGGAGCCCGTCGGAGATGCGCCCTCCCTCGGCGACCGGTCCCTCCAGCCCCCACGCGACTGTTGATGACTTCGCCTGGGCGCCGTCCCAGCCGTTATGAAGATGACACACAGATATGGGACCGAATGGCGCAAGATCGATGTCCGTCAGGCTTTCCTGCTCCTTTCGGTTATCCTCGTTAGCTTCGCAATGAATGCGTTCGGCACCGTTCCCTACTGTTTATTTAAGCACGGAATCACTGCACTAACCAAAACCGGCCACGCGGTTCACGATTTTCAATTATCTCTCTCAGTTTCAACGCGCAATCTTAATTCCACCAATCGTCCAATTGCTGACAAGTCCTAAGTACACTTGATTCTACCCTCGAACGTCATTTACTCTAAACTGCACTGGAAAAAAATGGCTGATTAATCATTGGACGCGTCACAGCCCCATCCGTACCCCGTCAATCGCCTCCTCGCACTGCCGACCGTTGCTCGCCTCACCGGTTCCCTCGATTTTTCCGTTGGCGGCGGCGGTAGCGGCGTTACTGCGCTGATAAAAATGTATTTTATTTTAATTTAGAATGTATCGCTTTTGGTATTTCCAAATACAGAAACGCTCTTCGTGTCTTTCTCTCTCTCTCTCTCTCTCTCTCTCACTCTCTCTCTCTCTCTCTCTATATATATATATATATATATATATATATATATATATATATATAATTTTTTACGAAACCCCTCTTGCTGCCACCATAACTTCAATAGAATAGCCCCTTGGGATGGTTCGCAGATATCGTGCTCTTGCGAGCAAATATCTCAGATCTTTTGGGGTGTTGAGATCCAATCCAAGAAGAAGACATAAATCCGTTAAACTGGGTTTAATGATTTTAAAACAAACACTTCGTCCCTTACAAATCACACCAAATTAAAAAAAAACACAAAATTTGAGACTCTTTCAATAACATAAAATCTACTCACAAAATAATCACCCTAATAATTACTGGGAACTCCTTTTGTAACTCTGCTTAACTAAATCTGCTACCATTCCTATTTACACTGAACATGAACAAAATTTACAATTTATCATTTTTCCTCGATGTTACACGTAAAATGTGTGCAAATGTACTCTCTTTACACAATTTTTGCTGTGGCAATGAAAAATAATAATGAATATGACCTATTTACAATTTCTTGTAGGCAATAGTGCTTCAAAATGGCTAGAAAGTTGAATATAATTATTTTGCTGATAGTTGAATATAACTTCTTCATACGTCATCTTCATGCGTCGTGCTGCGGACATAGCGCGCAACAGTACTGTAGGCTGCGGGCGCGCCCTTTTCAAACTGCGCCGCGCTCACTCACCCGGTCTGCCTCTGGCGTTCTCATGATGTGTGGGCGTGTGGGACGAACGTCGTCACTCGAGTTCGTCACTATATATATATATATATATATATATATATATATATATATATATATATTCACACACTAGCGGAACCACTAGCCCCCAGACGTTGTTCTGCCATTTATATCCCTCTTTCTCCTTCCCTCTCTCCGTCTCTCTCCCCGCCTCTCCGTCCCTCCCCCTGTCTCTCTCTCTGTCCCTGTCCCTCTCTCTGTCCTGTTCCTGTCCCTGTCTCTGTCTCTCTGTTTCTCTCTGTGTCTATCTGTCTCTCTCTCCGTCTGTCCTCTCTCCGTCTGTCTCTCTCTCCGTCTGTCTGTTTCTCTCTCTCCGTCTCTCCGACGTCTCTGTCTCTCAATCTCTGTCTCTCAGTCTCTGTCTCTCTGCCTCTGTCTCTCAGACTGTCTCTCAGACTCTGTCTCTCAGACTCTGTCTCTCAGACTCTGTCTCTCAGACTCTGTCTCTCAGACTCTGTCTCTCAGACTCTGTCTCTCAGACTCTGTCTCTCAGACTCTGTCTCTCAGACTCTGTCTCTCAGACTCTGTCTCTCAGACTCTGTCTCTCAGACTCTGTCTCTCAGACTCTGTCTCTCAGACTCTGTCTCTCAGACTCTGTCTCTCAGACTCTGTCTCTCAGACTCTGTCTCTCAGACTCTGTCTCTCAGACTCTGTCTCTCAGACTCTGTCTCTCAGACTCTGTCTCTCAGACTCTGTCTCTCAGACTCTGTCTTTGTCTCTGTCTCTCTGTCTCTGTCTCTGTCTCTCTGTCTTTGTCTCTATCTCTCTGTCTCTTTGTCTCTGTCTCTCAGACTCTGTCTCTCAGACTCTGTCTTTGTCTATGTCTCTGTCTCTGTCTCTCTGTCTTTGTCTCTATCTCTCTGTCTCTTTGTCTCTGTCTCTCTGTTTCTTTCTCTCTGTCTCTCTGTCTCTGTCGCTCTGTCTCTTTCTCTCTGTCTCTTTCTCTCTGTCTCTCTCTGTCTCTTTCTCTCTGTCCCTTTCTCTCTGTCTCTTTCTCTCTGTCTCTTTCTCTCTGTCTCTTTCTCTCTGTCTCTTTCTCTCTGTCTCTGTCTCTCTGGCTCTGTCCCCGTCTCTCCGTCTCTCTCTCATCTCTCTCCGTATCTCTCTCCGTTTTTCTCTCCCCGCGTCTCTCTCTCTCTCTCTCAGTTTCTGTCTCTCTCCGTCTCTCTCAGTCACCTTTAGTTGGATATTCTGCACGACTCTGACCAGGTAGGGTAATATGGATAAGAACTGGACCAGCAAAATTGTAACAGAATGTTTAAGAATATCTCATCTTTTAGATTACGATGTGAGAAACTCTTCTTTGAGGCGTTCGGCCTCAAAAGTTTAGTTTTTAATGCCCTAGAACGCTTCGTTTTGCAGTTATGTAATGATATAGATTCAAAAATGCTGCAGAGTGTGGCAGGTGGCTTTGATATGAATAATATGAATATTTAGTTTTGTTCTACAGCGCCATTTAGTGGAGTAGCTATAAAATTAACAGCACATAAACCTTCTGGAGAATGACACGTAGATGAGTCAATTGTCATCGAGGTCGATCACACGGTGTCAGTGTTAACCGCTCTTATATACACCAAAGAGAAATAATACTCATCATTTATGTTTATACCGCTGTGAACCGTGGCTATCATTTAAACAAAACTGGATTTGAGGGGTCAAGTTTCAAAACGCGACTTTTCTACCTTTGGTGAAAAATGAGATATTGATTTCAATAGGGGTCCGTTGCGGTTATGCGTTTTCCTATAAAATGATTTGCAAGGAAACGCGTTTTTTGTTCACTTCAGACGTCTTCATAATAATACGTTAATATCAGAATCTTACTATAATCTACATTTCGTTGCAAAGTAAAATCTTTCCAGTACAGCAATCAGAGATCCTTGTGTCACCATGTTTTTGCGCCGTATTGTATCAAAATGAAAATTTATCATTCTATAGAAATCTAACTGGCCTAAGCATTGATCAAGCTGATACTGAGAATGATAAGTATTGTGAAAGCTAGCAGTTATGGATTGCTGATCATATTAGATGAAAAATGTAAAATGAAATAAAGAAATCAGAAGGAAATAATACTCTTGTAAAAATGTTTAATGAAAACAAGTTCGTTTTCATGAGTTAAATACGTTTTCACCAAAAATACAAACAAAAAAAATAAATAAAAATTTCAAAATGAGACTTTTCCACATTTCTAGCTCAACTTTCTTCATAATGATCAGATTATCTTCAATTATCTAATACTATTGTTTTTCTCAAAGACTGCAATTTTCTCAAAGACAAAATTATTTTAATAAAATACTGGACCTGCCATTCTTAATGAAAGTGAACACAGAATTTGACGTTCAGGCTTTACGTTTTGGTTCATTGTCCTGCCTTCCTACGTCGTTATTTCTTCTATAAACCCTAATTCTCCAACTCCAGACAAATATGTGCACCTCTGCAGCATGGTACTCCGTCGACTGTATTTAATAGTCTGTTGCAGACTTCGTTTTCTCAAGTGCTCGTTGATTTGCTCCATATCCTAGTTCTGCCATCTGATTGCCACGAGGTAAACTTGTTCTCGTCAGCAAATATAACATCGACCATCATTCTGACCCCCTTTTCACATACTGCTTCGCGATTTCCAGCCTTTTCTTTCTATTGAACTCGCTCATTAATGGCTCTTTTCTTGTTCCTCTTCCTGCAAACCCTTCGTTTGTCAACACTTTCCTTACAGTTGCAGGTTGCACTTTCTTTACACATTCTTCTAAAAAATCAGCAGCAATTTTCGGGGATTCTTCCTTATATTCGTCAATAAGGCACATCTTTCTTCTCTATTAACACTGTGTGGACAACCGTTTCGTCCGGCCCGAACCGGCCCGCGTTCTACTCTATCCTTTATTTCGTATCGCTTTAAGATGTCGTGGCAGTTTTGTATACTTTGTGTCAGATTGACTATTTTGCCAATTTATCTTGTAGAATAGCCATTTTCATAATTTTACATCACAAGATATCGCAGGTCTAAGTATTTCATCCTTTTCGACCTATAGTATTACATTCAGCACAGAAGAAGAAGTGAACCGGACTCTGTAACACTAGAATGTTAGGCGATGTGTAGCTATAGTGACTCAAAACAGATAACAAATCTGATATCAATTTTTTTTACCGAATTGACTGAATATTATACTTGGGTTTTAATTCTTGGCGCGTGAGGGCCTGTCTTCACGATGGAAATATCTCATGGTATTTCACGGCTTTCTTGGTCGTGCCGCTAGATGTCGCATGATCGCCAGTACTGCTTGATACGGTCGCGTAGTATAAAATGGCAGGCTTTATGGAGATTTTGAGCAAACTTGCGAACACATAAAATTTCTATCGCTCTCTAAACATTCAATGTAATAAAATATTATCCTTGGAGTGTTCTAGAGTGCATGTACTTACCTTTCACTTATCAATATTTTGTTGTTGGTAAAGTATTCCAAATCAATTACGATACATGAGGATGGCCGAATATTAAAGTTAGACTGTAAAGGGCTCTATTCGAAAAAAGGCAAAGATAATTAACTTTTTTGAAAACAAAAAAATACAAACAGTAAGTCTACAACATATTACTCCCCCCACGATCCTGCATTGTTGAGCGATAGCTACATTTTTATACCGTAAACTCTTGAGAAATTATGAGGGTAGCCCATAGTTGCTGAGACAGGGGGTATAAATACGACATATACCCACAGACACGAAAGCAGCTGCATGATTCAAAATGAGCATAAATATTATTAAAAATCAATTTAAACTTACTAATTTCACAAGAAAATTATGTGGGACCAATTCTGTCATGCATGGAAACGAAAAAGAACGTTTAGAAAGAGCAAATATTTTCCTTATTCTTATGATAAACTTATAAAATGTCTACCAATAAATAAAAATCGTAAGATAGCAGAGGATATTCGTACAAGTATTCAAGAGGAATTCACCAAACTTTAATATTAGTGTCATGATAAAGGATTACGTATAATGATAAGAAAACAAAAGTACTGTATATTACTACCTCGCATTTTCTCAGAAAAGAACCAAAAATCCTCTTTTACAATATTAACTGTGTTCATAAAAAGCATAAGATATGTACATGTGGTTAAACAATAGATATTGCATACTCAATTAAATATTTAGGGCTGACCATAGACAAAAACTACTCTTACTTACATCTGATATTAGCATTGAATAAAAAATGAAGAATACGCATGTGGAATATGGAAGTGCTTTTACCTATATCTGTACTATAGTTGTAAGCTTTTTATATATTTATTTACATCCAATTCTCGTTTAAACGTTTTAGATAATCTAATTTCACACAAACTTTTACGTAATCGTAATGATATTTATTCAATTTAATTCATTAAAGTTGCTCCACTTAGCTACCCTCACCTTCACATTCATATTGTACAATATTGCATCCTTTATTTAATATAGCTAGCTTGCTGTGGTTTATAAAATAACAATGGTGTTTGTTGTATAAACCACAGCGGGCTACCTATATTAAATAAAAGGACGTAATATTGTACTTCATCAATTCATTTCAAATAATGCTTTATTTCCCGTACCGACGCTTAGGCCATCCAACATCCTCAACTGGACCACGGAAATTCCGTTATGCTCCTTTCACAGTCTATCAGAGAAAGGAGGTATCAGTCGGCAACGAAACTGGTGATTTTAACTTTACTCAGAGGCTTTTCATAGGCTAGAGGATCTTTTATCCGCTGAAATCTACAACACGGGACAACAGACTTTTCTTTATTTATGGAAAGCTCCTGAATCCTTTCATTTTTGTATCTGTTGGATTATGTTTCTACTGTTTGTAATCACATTAAGAGATGAGAGGTAATTAAATTTTATTTATGTTAATGGTTATCTCACTATTTGCAAGAATATTGAGTGATTATTTTGCCTGCCTGATTCCAGTACTTACATTTATTGCGTAAATCGGTGGATCGTCTGTACGGAGCTAAATTATTCTGGAAATATATCTCTTAAATTGAGATGCGGGATTGGATTAATAAAAAATAAGCAATTTAGTAATAACATTTACAAAATTTATTGTGATGAGCAAATTGTGTTGATACAAGTGTCTGTCATCTTTACAAATATAGACATTTTCATTTGTTTATCGCTTTGTTAAAGACTTCAACCCACGATTATCATACTTTTGAAAATATCGTTAATTTTCTAACAAATTTAAAGTTTGATATTAACTTTAATTTTAATGTTGATTGTAACTTTAAGATCTCTTTTTTATTATTCAAGTTTAGGTTTGTTTATGCACGCATGATTTTACCCAAATATCATGATATGAGACATGTATTTTCAAAATGACCTTGAAGGTACTACTATTGTTTTTTTCTTAACTAAAATCTGTGTCCGTGATCGCGGTTCGTATGTAATGATATCTTGTAGTCTCAAGTTCCGAAATCCTGGAGTTCGAGTATATAAAAGTTCTACAAATAATATTTCTTTCTAATCATCCCGCTAAAAAATAGTTATTTAACTCAGCAACAATGAAACTATTTCCATTGTTAGGTGGAACTTTTAGTAAGAATCTCGCGCAAGTTTGAACACGCTCGGGTAATTTATTAACTTAGAAGGGCTATTTGTGTTCTATTAGTTGTTGTTCCTCTGCCAGTAACGATGGATTTTAAGAGAGCATTTCAGAGCTATTATTTTATATGACTTTAAGGTTGGCTTAGATAAGAAATCATGCCTCGAGAGATTACAGCGTGCGTTTGGCAATGGTTGCCCTTCACAAGCTACTGTCTAGCGATGGTTTACCGAATTCAAGAGGGGAAGGGACTCTGGAAGATGAAGACCGTTCTGGCAGGCCCAACGCAGCAACAACGGATGAAAATGTGCTGAAAGTGGAACATTTGCTAATATATGTACGTATGCGCTTATATATATATATATATATATATATATATATATATATATATATATATATATATATAAGTACGTATATATGCGTACATATGCTCTGATTCAGGAAACTTTAAATATTGGATCAGCACAAATGAGACAGATCCTGGAAGAAAAGCTTCACTTTAGGAAGCTGTGCTGTCGCTGGATCCCTCACAATCTGTCAAATGAACAAAAAAGGGCGCGAGAGGATTGGTGTCGTGAGACTCTGGAGGAAGATCAAAAAACATTTTTAACATTGTGACGGGTGATGAAAGCTGGATTTATCAATTTGATACAGAAATGAAACGGCAGTCATCAGTGTGGGTCTTCCCAGATGAAAATCCTCCAACAAAAGTGAGAAAACCCAGATGATTTGTTCTTTTTTCTCTGCCAGTGGCCATATTGTGACAGTGTCATTCAAAGAACAAAAGACAGTCACTGCAAGACGGTACACTACATTTTGCTTACCCAGATTGTTTGAATAGCTGAGAAAGAACCGTCCAAAATCAGGTTTGCGTGGAATCCTGCTCCACCATGACAACGTCTCATCTCACACAGCCAGAGCAACAATTGACTTTCTGACAGAATCAAGGGTTAAAACACGGTCGCATCCACTCTACAGTGCAGACCTGGCTCCGTGTGACTTTTTTCTTTTCCCTTATGTGAAAGAAAAAATTCGAGGTCATCCTTTCGAGTCAGCTCAGGCTGCAGTGACTGCATATGAAGATCAGATTCGCAGTATCTTTAAAGAAGTGTGGCGATCGTCATTTGATAATTGGTTTAATCGGATGAAACGTTGCATAGAGTGTGGCGGAGAGTACTTCGAGAATATGTGAAGGTAAGAACTTGTTATCTCGATTTTAAATAAAGTATTCCCAAAACGTTTGTAGTGAGCCTCGTATATATATATATATATATATATATATATATATATATATATATATATATATATATATATATATAAAGATCATCATTTTTCTACAATCCTAAAATGCAACTAAATATTTGAACTTTCAATACACTAATAACTACTATTTACAATTTAAAAACTTTTCAAATGTTTGCGGTAATGACACAGATGAACATTCCTTAATACCACATAAGTTTTACACACAAACACGTTTGATGTCTCCACAAATATGTTCAATCCAGACTAACAGTAGGTTATATATCAGTGGCAATGTATTTTCGTGGTTTTAGAGAACAATTGAAATGCCACGGTTTTAATGATGAAACAAAGCACAATGATTTTAGTGTTATTAACGTAAAGAGTTTTCTCAGAATTTACAAAATGTCGTTTATATTGTTTTCGTTTTCGCCCATTCAAATGTGGGTCAAATTCAAGCGATGGCGCGCGGCGCAATTTTAGGCGATTGATATGACATACTGATATTATTCGGAGTAAGGTTCTTAAAGCAAATATATCAAGCATTAATGTTATTTAAATTAGAATTATTTAGATGAAAATTAACGGAACTACATATATTTAAAAAGTGTCAATCTCTATAGTTTTAATGTAAAAGGTTTTTTTATTTAAACCAAAAAAATTACAATCTATTTTTTTACAAAATAATAAGTAAATATGATGTTGTAGAATTGTTGTGTCAATGATTTCCAGTGAAGGTATCCCCTCGGTACTCTTCATCTACTTCTTCATACTATAACAAAAAGCAAGTATTATTTTCGGCTGGCTGCAAGTGGGGTAGTTTATTATCTGAGGGTAATGTTTCAGTTATTTGTTGAGAATCTATATGGGAGTTGTAGGGGTGAGGTTCTGGTTAGTCGATGGATATCTGCACTATTGTCTAGGATGTTGAGGGCTAGGTGGTTTGGATGGTTTTCAAGGCGCTGGAGATAGTGTGAGCTGATAAATTCTATTCTTTCCAAGACAGTGGGCATTGTTAAGTCCTTGTGCAGTGCTGCATTTGTGATGAACCATGGTGCTGCCGCGATCATTCTTAGGGTCTTGGATTGAAATCTCTGGATGATCGAGAGATTACTCTTGCTGCTGTGCCCCAGATCTAGATGCCGTAGGTCCATATTGGGATTATGATAGCTTTATAAATCATCAGTTTGTTTTCCAGTGATAGTTTTGAGTGGTATCCAAGTATCCAGTATAGTTTTCTTATTTGAAGTTGTACGTGCTTTTTTTGGCTACGATGTGATGCTTCCATGTTAGCCGTTTGTCTAGATGTATTCCCAAGTATTTTTCACTTTCCATCTGTACTATTGGATTGTTGTTGATGTGGACAGTAGGGCATTTGTTTTTTCTCAGGGTAAAGGTTATATGGACTGATTTATTTTCGTTGATTTTTATTTTCCAATTTTTGGCCCAATCTTCAATCATTGTGAGATGTTCTTGTAAATGTCTTGATGCGACATTAGGGTCGTCATCCGAAGCTAATATGGCCGTATCATCTGCAAAAGTGGCTATGGTTGTTTTATCTGATTTTGGTATATCAGTAGTATAGAGCTGGTATAGGATAGGGCCGAGTACACTACCTTGTGGTACTCCGGCCTTGATTGGATGAAATTCAGATAATTCATTTTGATATTTGATTTGGAATGTGCGATGGGATAGAAAAGATCTGATAATGTTGAAGAAGGCATATGGTAGAAAAATCTTCAGTTTAAATAAGATTCCATCGTGCCAGACTTTGTCAATCGCTTGGGCAATATCTAGAAAGGCGGCTGAACAGTATTTCTTTCGACGGTAGAATTCTGTTGTCTAAAACCAAATTGAAGATCAGGGACTAGGTTATTGGTTGCTATGTGAGGACGTATTCTTGATAGAAGAAGTTTCTCAAATACTTTGGATAGAATATGAAGTATACTGATGGGACGATAGGAGGAGGGTTCATGTGGAGGTTTCCCAGGCTTGAGAAAAACTTGAATTTGGGCTACTTTCCATTGCTCCGGGTAGTGCCGTGTTCTTATAATACTGTTGAATAATGCAGTAATTATAGTCTTGCCTTTTCGTGGTAGTTCTTTGAGAAGAGGTGTTGTGATTAAGTCATAGCCAGGAGCTTTTTTGTTTGATAAGGCGTTTATGGTTTTGGTAATTTCTCTGGGAATGAAGTGCGGGATTGGAAGAGTCATTTGGTTTGGGGAGTTAAGATAATCTCTGATTTGTTGCTCTTGGTTAGTATTTATAATGGGATGAGTCTGGAATACATTAGCAAAGAATTTGGCAAAGGTAGACGCTTTCTCTGTGGGTTTTTTAGCCCAACACTTGTTTTCGTCCCTGATTGGGGGATTTGATTTGGTAGTTTTTTTAGCTTCCCTGTGGCTTTAAATAAGGAGTAATTGCTATCTTCTGATGGGGTAAGGTTGGTTATGAAATCTTGAAACCTGTTGTTGTTGAATTCGTTTAGGAGGCATTTTAGTTGCCTAGTTCCTCTGTTGTAGTTGGTACTGTCTTCAGGATATTTTGAAGTATGCCAGATTCTTCTTAGTCTTCTTTTCTCGGCTATTTTGTTCAAAAGAACTTTTGGATATTTCACGCAGCCTTGGGTGTAGTGATGTTGCGGTGTAGCGGTCCAAGCTGCTTCTTGAATATTTTGTATTATATACTCAGTCGCTTCGTCTATGTGGTCAGCTGATTTTAGTGGTAATCGGATGTTTGTTTTCATAGATATCTGTTTTCTATACAAGTTCCAGTTTGTCTTTCTGTTCGTTAGTGACGCGGGAGAGGATTGTAGAATAATTTTGTTGCCGACTGTGATAATTATTGGAGTGTGGTCTGAGGACAGTTCGTGGGAAGATTCTATGATACAGTTAGTGGATGGGATTCCTTTTGTTATGAATATATCAATTACATCTGGAGTTTTGGTTAGGTCGGTAGGCCAGTAGGGAGGTTCTCCTGTAGGAATGGTTTCTAGCTGAAGTGAGGTAACTGCTTTCTGCAGTTCTCTCCCTGTTGGGGTGATGAGCCTGTATCCCCATTGCGTGTGTTTGGCATTGTAGTCTCCTCCCACCATGTACCTATTTCCTAGAGACTTAAAATAGGTTTCAAATCGTTGTTTGTCTATTTTGAATCTTGGAGGGCAGTAAATGGCACTGATGGTAATTGATCCACTCCGGTCCATAATTTGTACATTCGTTGCTTGAATATCCTGTTCCTGTACAGCTTCCTGTTCTTGATGTTTAATAGTGCTTTTTATTAATATTGCTGTGCCACCATGGGCATTGCCACTAGTGTGTTTAGTATCGTATAAAGTGTAGTTCTTCAGTTTAAAGTAGCTTCTTTCTGTGAAGTGAGATCCAGAGATGAGTAGCATGTCTATTTTGTTTTCGTTGAGAAATATTTCGATTTCTTGGCGATGATTTACCAAGCCGTTGGCGTTCCAAGCTGCAATGCGAAGGAATTTAGGCATTAGATAGTTTGGAGACAAGCGACGTTATGAGGTTAATTAGAGAGTTTATTTGTTTACTTTGCTGTATTAGTATGTTTTCAAATCTCTCAAAGGAGTGCTGTATAATATTCATAATGGAATGGCTATCGTCGTTGTGTTGATGTCTTTCTACAGGCTTTGATCGCGCAACATCGGCCCATGTTCCTGCATTTACATGTCTGCTTCTTGAGTTTTCGTGAGAATAAGTAGTTTCAATGTTGCTGTTTTGTGTCTGCACATGCATCTCTTGTTGAAACATTCTGTGTTTACTTGAGTTGTTGTACCCTTTCCTTTTTAGTATTTCTTGGTATACTTGGCAACCTTTGTAGTTGGCGGGATGATTGCCTTCACACAGAGCACAAGTCGGTTGACTTTGCTTTTCTTTTAAACACTTATCTGGGTCGTGTTCTTTTCCACATTTAACACACCTATACGGGTATGCACAGTACGACCTGGTATGTTCATATCTCTGACAATTTTGCATTGTACTATCTCGCGTTTCAGGCACGGTGGATCGAAAGCAACAACACAATTTAACAGTCGGTTAATTTTGAACACGTCTTTGTTGTTAGGTTTGGGCTCAAGGTCTACAAAAAATAGAGGCAGAGGTGATTTAGTTAGTCTATGGCGGACATTTATAATGTTTCTAACTTTGTGGTCCTTTTCCAGAAGCGCAGCCTTCATATCTTTTACATCTACCGTATGATGTATGTGTCGCAAGACAACTCTATACGCACGTTCTTGTTTCAACTGGTATGTATAGTATACGTGACTCTTGGCTGATAAATGTTTTATTATTTCCCTGTAGGTGTTTGGAGTTTTCGGCGTTATTTTAATTTTGTCCTTTGCTAGAGATTTTATTTCGAAATCTTCTGTTTTTAAGTCTTCCTTTAAAAACTTGATCATGGCTGGAACATTATTCACATTTGGCACGAAAATTGGAGGTACAGTGGTTTTGGAAGGGTTTCCTCATTGTTTTCTGTTGTGCCTTCTATACCAAGAGCACTGAATTGATTCTTGGTGGGAACTGTATATACACTAGTATTACTATCGCAAGACGCTGTCTTTTGCCTTACCCTTCTATTAGCATCAGGGTCGAGTACGTCAGGGTTCGGTCTTTTTGACCGGGCTGGTGTGTATATTTGCCATACATTCTGCGTCAGGTTGACGGGAGCAGATGAATCATGATCCATGCCGTTGCTGTCGCTGCCTGTTGATTCTTCGGATGACATTTCTTGAAGTAAACAGCTTTCCGGGTGTCAGTAGCATGCAATCGCACTACATGCTACTGATCCTACCCGAAAGTATTTCGGTAATCGACTGAGTTTTAGTATAGGTTGTCTTTTGTTAGGTTGATTTGATTATGAAGAGGATGAAACACCGTTATGATTTACAACTGTAACTGTTCACTTAGAGCTAGTGCGCACTGGTTATTATCGCTAGACTTTTCCTTATCTTGGCGCCCTCGCGGGCGAGCAAGGTAAGACACTACGGAGCTGCGGGCACGATCCGCACACCACAGCGGTCAGGCGAGTACTGTGTTAATGTAAAAGTGGCTATATTCAGACTATACTTCGATTTTTTTAACGTGGAGTCTTAACGTCACACACGAAAAAGGAAGAGGGAAGGTAGATTCCAATAGGGAGCTGCAACGTCACTACAGCTCACATTTTACGGCTCTTGATTGGAGTCTGCATTCCCTCTCCCTTTTTGTGCGTGACCTGGAGACGCCTCGTTAAATATATCGAAATGTCATGGAGCATACTGCTCGAGTCAAATAATTAATGTATGATGATCATACAATTGTTGCGGAATAACGTGAGCACCACATCAGCCAAAAATCCGTTAATAAAAATACGATTCAATCATATTTATTCGTTACATGGAGTATTAATGGAATTTATGGCATATGTAAATCCATTTTTAAAACAGTTTTATTGGTGTCGATTTTTCGCTAAGCCATTGAATTCTATTTTTTGTACGGCATATATATATTGAAACACATAATGTGTTTCCTTACACTAATTAGAACATTAGCGTAAGTAATTAGTATATATTTTGGACTGCGTGGTACGTACGACAAGCGCGGCGAACAGCGGTGGGAGCTAGCAACGGTCGCTACCGCCGCCGTTGCCGCTGCCACGAACGCAGCGTGAGAACGAAGGTTACGAACTGAGCAGGGCAGCGGCGAAGATTTCAGCCGTTAAGTCAGTCGCGGAGAAGTGGCCGGTAGATACGGACGTGTGGTGAGGAGCTCGCCGCTTTTGCATGGACAAAGGGAGCATGCGGTGTGTATTATAGAATAGTAGCCAATGCAAAACAATAGACACGTGAGGTTGGGATCGGGAATGTTATTAGGATGAGAGATCCGCGCCAAGAGAACAATCAATCGCGCTTGTATTAGTTGTCGTGGTATGAACAATACCGGAACTGTGTGGTGTGAAACTGAGGCCAGCACGTGCAGTGGCCGCGTGTTAAGAAATTAAATCAAGCGACGGAAGATAATTAGAGAGAGGTGCGACACCGAGGTACCAGGAGCTGAATCAGGAAGAATTCAAGAAACCACCAGCCGAGGCGACCGCCACACCATCAGCCGCCGACTACGCCCAGCTGCTGCGAAGGTCGGCGACCCCTACCGACGCGAACCGTGATCCAAGCATCGAAGGTATTGGTTGGGGCCCCAAAGGTATGATAAAACTTGTATTAAATCTGATCTTGGTACCAAGGCAAAGTGTATTTGTGTTCTAATTCATGTAATTAACAGATTTGGTTTGTGAATAAATCCTGTTTATGATTGTACCACATTTATTAATTAAATTTCCCAATGCTATATCGACTCCTCGTAGGGACCCATTCACGAAAAAGATACTCTCCTTTAGTAATTTCTTGCAGTGAAAGTACCGGCATCACCAGGTACGTCACAATATATATATATATATATATATATATATATATATATATGTGTGTGTGTGTGTGTGTGTGTGTGTGTGCGAGCAAGCTCCAAAACACTACAAACTTTATGTGAATTTTCTACAAAATAGAAAGAGAGCGCCGGCGCGTATAATCTCTCCATGACGTCACCCTCCTGCGCGTGCACTCAGAACATTTGAGAACGGACAAAGGTTTAGAGAACCAATTACGATTGAGGAATTGAGCAGAGGCCCATAAACTCGCGCAATCCCTTACAAACGGCAAATGAAAACGCGAGGGCAAAATTAAAGGGAAGAATGAGCCACGAAGAATAGAAGCGTCGTGAAACCGAGGAGAGGTGAAGTGCGAGAGACACTAAATAACATCGGAGCGTCCAATACCCACTTTCGACCAGAGACGGAGAATAACAAAGTTAATAGAGTTCACATCAAGGAGGCCGTGCGTATACAGCGTAGTATTGAACTATTTCTAAGTGTTCTAAGTGTGCTACTCATCCAGCAAATTTTGATGTATAAACATAAACTCCATCGTCCGGTTTATTTATCAAGATAACAGATAAGGTCTGCAATTGCAGTTGCTAATCTGTTAGATATAGCTTCTTCTGAATAACGGAAACCTAATCTCCCACCGAACCAATAACACCCAAGCACGTGCGTCGGAGATGAATACCAAAACAACAACAGAAGACTCTTCATTCAACAAGTTATCCACCACCTACACTAGCCCCAGAAATCAACATACCCAAGTAAGAAAATCTTATTCTAATGCAACTACATCAGACGTCTTTCCATCAAAAGACCAAGCCGCTATTATTGAGTAACAAGAAGTCTTATCCATAAAATATTATATTAGTAAAATTGTAACGATTGTAAAGGCCACATGTATTAGATTTACATTCCACATATCAATTAACAGAATTTGTTTATTTTTTGCCAACCAGGCTATCTCTGACAGATTCATAGAACATAATCCAACAATTGAAATTAAGAACTACAAATTAGGTGTTAGACCGTTTATCAGTAAGCACAAAATAGTAATAATTTCCAATGTATGCCCAGTTCTACCGCATGAAGTAATAGAAAAGGAGCTAAATGACAGTGGAATCCCAATATCAACTGAAATATCCTTCATAAAAGCTGGTATTAGTGAACCTGGTTTCTCCCATACAATGAGTTTCAGAAGGCAAGTTTATACAGCTCCTGAACATGTAGTGAAACTACCAACCTCCACCTTAATATAATATAATATATCACACAGGATATTCTTCACTACAAACAACATGTCATGTTTTATCTGCATAGACAGTCATCATATTGCAAATTAGTGACCACTGAAGCCCCTAAATAATAATTAATAACGGAAGAATACTCTCACCAAGAATACAACCGCTGATAACACATCTTTATCATCTCAACATGAAGCTCCTTTATTCAATAACCTACAGTTCCCAACTCTTCAGAAGAGAGTCCACCCCACTGATTCATCATCACGAGAATCACAAATAATGAAGTCAGAACTGAACACCAAAAATCTCAACCAACAAAAAAGAGACCAGAAGAAAATGAACCACTTAAAACTCAAAACATCACACAAAAGAAAAAGTAGAAGAACAAATTGCACGAATGAAAAGCACCATAGATAATAATCAAGACAAATTTCCATTAAAATACATAAATTTTTTATTATTTTTCGACAATAGTTTTGGTTCCTGGGAGGTCTCAATTGTAGCCAAAGAATTCACCAATGACCTACAAGCTATAGTATTAATGATGAAAGGAACGTACCCTCTTCTTACAGACAGAGCAACAAAAAATAGATTTACCCGAATAACAGGCAGACTCAACATAGAAATTCTTCAAACAGAATATATAGGTACTGACAATACAGATGAACCAGGGTAAACAAGAATAGTATATAGTCTATTAAGCCATCTTCCTTCCATTCTCTCACATAAATAATAAATACAAATTCAAACAATATTTCAATATAACTCAATGGAACATTAATGGATTGTACCCAAGATTTCAATATTTAAATTTACTTCAAAATAACTAAAATCCAGCAGTAATATGTCTCCAGGAAACCATCCTGAAAAGCAATCAAACTCCTGAACTAAAAAGTTACAACTGCTGCCAAACAAACCCTTCAAAGTTTGTACATACCAGAGGAGGAGTTGCCATCCTGATTAAAAATAACTTTAAAGCCGAAACACTTACCTTGCAATTAAATTATGAATTTATGCTATCAAGATAAACCTCCCATATAATATCAAAATATGTAATATTTATTTATCAAATAACCATCCCATAATTCAAGAAGAGGTTGAAAACCTGATCAAACAACTGCCGAAACCATTTATCTTAGTAGGAGACTTGATCAACCACAACAATTTATGCGGATCTAACCATACCGATAAAAGAGGTAAGATTATTGAACCAATTCTAGAAACCACTGCAATGATGCAATTACTAAATGATGAAACTCTAACATACTTTTCAGCAAGATCCGGTTTTCAAAGTGCTATCGACTTTTTGATCTGTAGCACCTGAATTCTTTGCAACATAAAATGGTTTTCAATAGATTGTTTATATAATAGTGACAACTTCTAATGACATTGGTAACCAACAGCTGCACTACTAGCCAAGAACAACTCTATCAACCAATTAAATGGCAATTCAACATTACTGATTGGTCATAATACAAAAATCATTTAAGTCATCAAATTAAAATTCTTGACGCGGTATCAACCAATTCTCAATTCTCAATTAACCCAATATTACAAATATTTACAAATATTATATGTCAAGTTACGAATACTAACCTACCTAGAGTAAAATTTGAATGTAATTCGATGAAAAAGACTGTACCATGGTGAAATAAAAATTGTGACTAAGTAAGAGAAAAAAGGCCTTCAACAAATTTTAAAACATAGGAAAGAAGAAAATAAAATAATGTTTCATAAAGTAAGGACAAAAGCCAGAAAAAACATAAAAGTGCGTTGCAGAGAATCATGGCAAAATTTGCTACTCTCTTTTTATCAAAATACAATGAACACCTGGAAAGTTTTGCGCTTTCAAGGCAATCATTCATCATGGACTCCCAAAAACCATAATTAATATGGAAGGCAACCTCACAACTTCACCCATAGACTTTGCTAATGCATTAGCACATACTCCAGCAACAATAATTAGACAGAAAAGTTTCTACAGTACAAAAATTCCAGTGAAGATACAGAAGTCAATAACCTGAATGATTTAAATGAAGATAACTTCACTCCACATCAGCTTCTCTAAACTCACTCTTTAATACGGCAGTATTTCAGTCAGCTTTAAAAATGAGTAAAAATACCAGGCCAGACAACATTCCTATACAACTGATTAGAAACTTACCAAACATAGGATTTGAATACCTATTACAAATTTACATCTCCATATATGTGCATCCCATACATTTCCAAACATATGGAAACAATCTATAGTAATTCCATTGGCGAAATCAAATAAAGATAACATGTTGCCAAAAAATTATAGACCTATCTCACTAACATGCAACCTATGCAAACTGCTCGATATGCAAACTGCTCCTCGCCGCTGCCGTGAGGTACGCCGTCGATGCCCGGACCAGGCGTTGCTAGCTCCCGGGACGCTACTACGCCGCCTGGCAGCCCGGCCGCCTTGCTAGTGGGCAAAGGGGTGAGGCGAGTCGCTGCGTTGCCTGACCGCGCCGACACATGACCGCGCCGCGCCAGACACCAGGGCGAAGGGCCACCGTTTCCGTTACCGGGATCAAGGCCGCTGGGAAGGGCGCCGTCCTGCTTCAAAGGACGGACTCTGGACTATGTAAGATAAGATAGATGTAAGCTAGTTTTAAGAAGTATTATAACGGGAGGTTTCTCTCATAAAAAAGGAGTATTTAATCCACCTTTGACAATGTAGCTGTGTTTCAATGCAGTACTAGAGCGCGAATAAGACCTATCACGCGTGCATCCATTTAAAGAGTCTACATACTGAGCAGCCGGGGCAACGCTGGATCGCCGTGTCCTGGTAATTAGATTAGTCGGGGCAGCCACACGGATTGTGTCTTTACAATATCGAAAACGCTTATGATATGATTTGGATGCACCGCATCATAAAAATCCTCATTGAAGTAGAATGCCAGGGACATATATTACATTTTATATATAATTTTTTAAATGACAGATGTATTCAACTACCAAGATCATCTTTCAGAACCCATAGAGATTCAAAACGGAGTCCCACAAGGATCCGTCATGAGTGTCTCCCTATATCTTATAGCCATTAACCACATGATTTCAACCTTACTCAGACTAACAAAAATACGAGCTTTTGCAGATGATATCACACTTGTATGTGTTGGAAGAGCAATGTCAATGATTGAAGTTCTCCAAGATGGTTTAAACAAACTTGTAAGTTTTGTAATACATCTGGATTCAACTTTTTGAAACCCAAATCAGTGTACATGATATTGGCAAAACATTCTAGAACAATCCCTGAACCCAAACGTTTACTAGGAAGCAAATAACTAAAACAATGTAAAGAAATGAAATTGCTGGGTCTTATTTTTGATACCAAACAGAGATACCATACAGAGAAAAGCGAATACGTTTACCTATAGAAGTAACGCAACAAAAAAGTCATGGGAACCTCTAGAAACGAGAAGAACAAAGGCGAGGCTTTGCGCTCTTTATAAATCGTACGTAGGTCAACCAGCTTGGAAGAAAATTCAGATTAGACTAGAAAAACCAAATTATTTCGGCCGAAGCGATCACACCCACAAAATTCGAGAAAGGAAACAAAATTCAGATCTTGGGAAGTTTTCCTTTTGTAACAGAACAATTAGAGATTGGAACAGTTTACCTGCAGCAGTTTTCAAAGCTTTTCCTCTCAGTGTCCGAAGTTTTAGAAACAAATTAGAACAAGATATTAAATGAGTATGTGCTGTGTAGTGCGGTGAAGTGCTGTGAAGTGCTGGTCAGTGTAATTCAAAGCAAAAAAGTGTAGTGTAGTGAAGTGAAGTGAAGTGCGATGAACGTGATCAATGCACTTTTCAATGCTGCTTTTCGTCTTGTACTGTATTGTGCGGTATTATTATTATTATTATTATTATTATTATTATTATTATTATTATTATTATTATTATTTTTATATTTCTTAGTATTATTATTATTATGTAAGTGTTGTAATTTTTGCAATTATTGTCATTAACTGCCACCGGGTTATACCCAATTGCAGTTCTAATAAATGTAAATGTAAATGGTCATGGAAACCTTACATAAGGAACCTAGTCATTCAACGTATCAACACCCTGAAAGCTTTATGCTCCAAAACTTGGGGGCTAAACAAGACATGCTAATGAACACGTATATATCATTTATTCGAGCAAAAATTGATTATAGATGTACAATATACGATTCATCCTAAAACTCCATCTTACCTTTATTCAATTCTATACAAACAACTTCAATAAGATTAGCAATTAGAGCCTTCCACAATAGCCCAGGACTGAGAATTCTAGCAGAAGGTCACGAATTACCGTTAAAGTTAAGAAGAGAAATTCTAATCCTTAATTATGCTTCATCAAAAAAATAATCGTATGTTTTAAAAATAATCCTATGCACCATGAGCAAATATCAATAGGATCAACAGAACTTCAATAGCCTACCAAAACCTTCACTGTATAGTATAAGTACTATCAAGAAAGATTTGTAACTTAAAGGGAATATCTCAATGCCACGTCAAACCACCCAGTTCCACCATGGGAGAAACTGAAATTTATAATTGATGACCACATTCTGAATGAAATGTATGGCGAAGACAATAGTCCTAACATTGTGCACAAAAACTTATTCAGAGAATTATCGCATAATTAGAATTATCACATAATTAAAAATTCTAGAGCATATTTCGGAAATGTTTATTAAATTATTAATTGCTGAAAAATTGTTAATTCGTTGTGAGACATCGGGAGACCCTCTTCACTGTAAGTTAGCAAAAGTTGGAATTAGTTTATACATTTGTTTATGTTGCCATTTTTTGTCTCATCTGAATGGCGTTTAAACGCGATACAAAATTCCACAATCCGATCGATATTATTATCTTTCGTTCTCGAGATATGTAATTGTTTATTAGAAATTAACATACCATCCTCTCCATTTTTGTCACTCTTTTTATTTGCTCATCGCACCAAAGTATACCGAAAAAACTGTTGTGTAATGTCTGGCTTGGTTTGCCCGCTACATAAGCTTAATGCTGAGGACGGATGTAATATGGTCGGGCCTATGTCGTGGGTAACTGTGTCTCGGGGCAAAATGTTTGTCGTAATCATTTCCTCGAAAAAACAAAACTTAGATTTAAAATATCCAATATAAGCAAGAGTAATCTCTCGATCATCCAGAGATTTCAATCCAAGACCCTAAGAATGATCGCGGCAGCACCATGGTTCATCACAAATGCAGCACTGCACAAGGACTTAAAAATGCCCACTGTCTTGGAAAGAATAGAATTTATCAGCTCAAACTATCTCCAGCGCCTTGAAAACCATCCAAACCACCTAGCCCTCAACATCCTAGACAATAGTGCAGATATCCATCGACTAACCAGAACCTCACCCCTACAACTCCCATATAGATTCTCAACAAATAACTGAAACATTACCCTCAGCTAATACCCGCCAGATTATAATACCTTTTCTCGTTACAACACGAATAGATGAGAAAGTAAAAAAAGTTTTTTTACAATATGATGCAAATCAAAGGGACCTTCCTTTGAAACAAGTAACAAACTTTCAATATCATGAATGTATTATACCGGCCTTAAACAGGATGATTTGGGAGTGGGAAGTTTGGTGAAGTAATAGTGTTCAATTATCAGTATTTACTAAATTTAATATTTTAGCAACAAATAAACAAGGTATTTACTAATAATTTTGCATCTCTGGTCAAAATTGTTATTTTTGCGATATTCACCTCAGAGACAATATTTAAGGATCCTCCCGCTCCGTACATCGCACGTTTCGGTATTGTTTACAAAATTGTTCATTGTTGCAAAATTGTTAATTCGCAATTTTTGCTTCTTGGGTGACAAGGGACGCTTCCCTCATCAAAATTGGAAAAGACTGGAAATTGTTTATAAATTTGCAAATTTCGAAAAAACATAGTATCCTCTAAACGAGATGCACAATTCCGCATTATGATGGGCGCTATCGCCTTTCGTTTTCGAGATAAGTAATTGTTTATAAGAAATTAGTTTGTCATGACACCTTCCATTTCTTTGGGATTCAATATTTTCGCAGTTTTTCACAAATCGACCCTTCAAGCCGTTTTGCAAACGCAAAATGCATTTAGCGGCACTCTTTTTCCATCCGACCCTGACACCACAATGCTATTTGAAAGTACCTTCAGAATGCAAGTCGATTCATTGCTTATCGAGTCAAAATCATGGAAACTTGTGTTCTTTTCAAATGTTCTAAATACCTAAATGCCAAGAAGCTCGTCTTTTGGGAACGCATAAATTCTCTGGGCATTTGAAAGAATCAGTCATTTCAATGAGGAACCCACTACCTGATAATAGTCTTAACATCAACAGTTTCTTTAATTTACTGTGTTCTTTAAATGCGACTCGTGTCTTTGGAAAGCAAACATCAACACTATTATTTAAATTAATAATAACCATTTTTAGGATGGATAATTGTATTTTCAAAGTTTCGCCTTCGAAACGCGTCTGCAAGCACTTCTGGAGGCATTAAGCGCTAAATATAATCCTCTTGGAAATCCTCTTGAAAATCCTATTGGAAAACTGTAACAGTGCTTGTCAAGCGGAGTAAGGAGACATGAGCTGTTACCCGCCTTTGGCCAACAGTCGAAGACATTTTCCATACGTACCATTGGGCTAAAATACACCGAGAGTCAGGATTCTCATTCGTAACTAAAAGGCTAAGGGCCAAACGCGCGGTTACTTTATCGATACATTTTGGATGTTTATCCTTTTTTTTCTTGTGTTTCTGATTTTTATTCTTCCTGCAATTTAACCATTTTTTCTCTAGGCCTGGGGGGGGGGGCCATGCCTCCCCTTCGATTCGCCACTGCAAGGACATCAGTAACATATTAATTTGAAATGTTTTGATGAATATGTCATATTCTAGATTATGTACAATGATTATGTACATTTACAAATTTTCATATTCCAGATTATGTACTTTGATTTTAGGGCATTTTTAAAGCATTTTAAGAGCATTTTATTGATTATTTTCGGCAATGTTTTAGGTCATCAAAATCCGCTCTCTACTTATGACAAATCTATATTTCCAATACTTAAGTAATACAAAAGATATGAAAATACGAAAAAAACTGGAACAGTTTTGTGAATATTAGGAATATGTTTCGTATCTTCAAATACTTTGACCCCCTTTCCTTCCCCAAGCGCACGCTAGCTGAGGGAGCGCTGGGTGACCTTCTGTGGCGGGCTGTTACATTCAAAATATCCGTTAAGCACTACTTGCAAAAAATCACAATAACTAAAAAAGTGCTTATTTAACATATAACAATATGTATATAATTGGATTCGTCTTTTTAAGCTCGTTATGATTAATCGAAAAATATGTAAAATTCTATTTAAAAAATAAAGTTACCTCAAATATCTCATAAAGTACAAGTGATAAAATATAAATAAATACATGTATCAATTAGCTCCATTCTCTCATGCACTTCCGTGAAATCTGCATTGCAATAACTTTAATCGTTCAAAAGTTATAGAAGGTGCTAAAGTTACGCGACTGTTTACTGACTGACACCTGTATATGTGGCAAAATGGTCACGCTCTAAGAACAACAGATTCAAATGTATACATTAACTACAACAACACATGTGTTCAGAAAAGTGAAGAAACAAATCAACAAATATTTCCTTCCTGATTTCTTGCGATACTGTGCCTCATCTTATCTTTGTTACTTTATAAGTTTCAGCAGTATTGGACAACATTGCGTCACGCAAACTGATAACGCTTTCCCATTGAATGTCCTGGTGGAACCAATAAGGAACTTGAAATCACTACAAAAAACTATGTCACTCTTCTTGCAGAAATATTTTGAAAACATTACTTTTGAAAACATCACCAAAACACTCAGTTTCGTACAGAAGAAAAGAAGATTCAATCTTAACGCAGCTAAAAGCTCAGATTGTTGCTTCTACAATTTTAAATCATGAATAAGATCGTTGACATCCTCTTAAGACAAAATGTAGTTCGTTTGAGTCAGAAGAGACTTGAAATGTTGTGTCACCATCGATATCTCCGTCTCTCCGATACTATCGCCTGAAAGTTCGTTAGCATCCATCTTCACTCACGATCACTGTCACATTTCTCTCTATAACATACAGGCCTTATACCAAGGAGTAAATTACGATATTTCACAGTTTTCTTAGTTTTGGAGGGGATTGCAACATTTTTTGTCAAACAGAAATAATATTCTGTGTGACCTGTTAGTTCCGTTAAAACATGGGAACAGCAAAGGGCATGTGTTGTGTACCTTTTAACCACGTGAGGCACATGACACACAGCATTTCAGGCCCTGGGCGCAACCGAACACCCGAAATCTAGTGTTCTTCCTTATCAGGGGATTAAGGTTTAGTTTTTGCGATCAGAGTTAACTCTCCTCAGACACAACAAAATCAATTTAGGCTAATTATACTGTGATGTGGTTTTCTTCTTGTAAATTAATACAAAAAGTTAATTGAAATTGTAGATTCCCATTTCTTCGCTTTCTCATTTACAATTATTTTCATTACGGTTTTATCAAAAAATGTATTCATTATAAGTGAATTCCTGTACCTGTGTCCGAATGAGCATTACTGCGGTGATCTAATGAAAACTTTACTACCTAATCAAGTTGAAATGCATACTTCCCTAAATGAACTCTTTTGAGCTTTTTTCGGTAGAACGTCTTAAATTCTCTCAATAATATTCCCATGACTGTGGTTTCTTCTGATGGCATGCACTTATGACTGGTGGAATGATGTCTTGAAGTATTGTTATTACTCGACTTACTGGTGTCCTACAAATACGTATTTCCTCATTCTTCCCCTTTATGATTCCTAGAAAATTCACATACGGTGTCATCATCTTCTTAATGAGACACATCTTTTATAAATCTTCTATTTGCCTTCGCACCTTCGTTTTAAATGCTAATTACACGTGAAAACAATTTTGTATTTAATGGCTTCTCCTTAGTCAGTTCATTATTTAAAAAAATATTTAAAATGCCTACATATAGCGCAAAATTATGCAAAAACGTCTCATATTTTCGAACAATTGTACATGACCTTATTTCATGATTTGTTTTAAAGAAATCTCTTCTTCAATATTTTAGTTGCAGGAACACGCCCCAAAAGAATTGTACTTTTAAAATTTTTGAAAAATTGGAGATTTCAACAAACATGAGACCTTTATTTTCGTAAGCGCTTTTTACGCAATATAAGGACAAATATAATATAATATATATTACAAATATAATATATAATCCAAACATTTTGAGCCATTTTTGAGAAAATTTCGACATTTTTCAAGGCTTTCTGTAAAAAACCCTAATATATCAAAATATCCGGCTAAAACTCCCAAAGCCTTATGATCGTTCAGATCGATCGAAGATTTTCAATTTTACAGAAAATTGGCTGAACGGTTTAGGTGATAGCGTTTCCCACAGACGGACTGTATGCAGTTAATCGTTTTTTCAGTATCAAGGGCACACATAACATGGATTCTGGCTACACCACGGGTCAGGGGAAGTAATTTACTATATATAGTCTGACGAACCCTACTGCAACAACTCCCAAGCAACCGTCTGTTGGGGGACCTCGCAGATATCGTGCTCTTGAGAGATAGTAATATCACGTTTTCTTCCGGGCTCCGTCCCTCTTCTGCCTCCTACGCCGGGATCCGTCCTCCTCTGCGTCGTCCACACCTGGCGCCTTTTATTACGCCGATTATGTGAATGTTGCTCGCACCGCACTGGATAACTCGTGCGTATTTCGTTCGTACAGGTCTCTCGCTCGCACGGTCCCAGATTTCGTCGCTGATTGCCACTTTACTAGACCTCAGCACGTATTACTTCCCTAATAACGGGTAGATTCACTCCCCGTGTCTTTGTCCGAAGAAGTACTTTCTTCCAGAAACATACAAAATTTCGCGAACTGCTGACTAGGCGTCTCTCCAACGTCCAACACTCCTACCTAGTAGAAGAGTTTGACTGCTCGTGAGTTCACGTGCAGAAAAATGCAGAAAAATGTAGAAAAATGCAGAAAAATGCAGAAAAATGCAGAAAAATGCAGAAAAATGCAGAAAAGTCGTACTTGCAATTCGTGTACCGATGAAAATAAGTTTTCTATAACTCAGAAACAAAAATGACTATATTTCAAATATTGCTAATTTTGCGATCTTTAAAATTTATTTTTAAAATTTATTTTTAAAATTTATTTTTAAAATTTATTTTTAAAATTTATTTTTAAAGTTTATTTTTATTTATTGATGTTAAACTTTTACTCATCTTTCAACTATTTATAGTTAAAATGACGGGAAGAGATTCTGGAACTCAAGAAAACGTCCGCAGATAATCTTTTCCCCCTACGTTACATAAGTTTTACTGTTTTTTTGTCTGAATAAATCTAAATCTAATAAATATATAACATCGTGTCTACAATGTGTAGTATTCTTTGAATTAAGTTTGTTCTGAATGAGTTTACCTTTCTGTACTTTTCGTAAAAGTTATTATTGATTTTTTTAAATTTATTGTCTACCTGTTCAACATACATGTTTTTCAGGGTTGTGAATAGAATCATTTATAACTGTTGGTTTATTTCCTAACTGTGGGTGCCCTAGACGGATGCGATAAATGTTTGTTTTTTTTAAAAAAATAATTTAAATTATTATGGAAGTATATTGAGAGTACAGAGAATGATCTTTGATATGATTATTCGATGAAGGTTATAATATTTGAGGACCATTTTCTGCTATTTTATGGTGGTCTGAATCTGTCTTTAGGGAAGCGTGAGTTGATGCGTAAGTTCGGTTCTGCTGTGCGCCCAAGGTTGATAATGGAGGTCCTGGGAGATGAGGGGAGTGATGTGAAGAAGTCTTCGGACAGTTTTGGATGTGTTCTTTTATTGTCGGAATTTGCAGTTCGTGGTGGATTTGCTTGTTCGAAATGAACCATGGGGCTTTAATTATATTTCTTATCGCTTTATTTTGTATAGTTTGTAACATGTTTATATTAGTTTTTGCTGCATTTTCCCACATTGGGCATGCATAAGTCATAGTTGGTCGAATTATAGACTTGTAAATTATCATTCCGGTCTCTATTTTAAGGGAAGATTTTTTGTTAATTAGTGCGTAAAGTTGGGAAAGTTTTGCTTGTGTTTTAGTTCCTGTTGTGTAAATATGTGTTTTCCAGTTTAATTTTGTATCAAGTTGCATTCCTAGATATTTGGCTGCTGTATTATTTGCAGCCCAGGGAATATTTTCGTTGCTCAAAATTAACTGCGGAGGGGTGAGGGGATGTCTTAGGGTGAAAATTTTCGCCTGTGTTTTATCTGGATTTATTTTAATTCTCCTATTTTTAGCCCATTTATTGAATATGTCAAGGTCGTCTTGTAAGTTATTCCTAGCGGTCATAATGTCCTCACGCTTTGAAAAGAGTGCAGTGTCATATATGTATATATATATATATATATATATATATATATATATATATGTATATATTGAATAATACCGGTGATAATGGGGACCCTTGAGGCAGTCCTGCTGAAATCTGGCGTAAGGATGATATGGCCTTGTTAATTTTGACTTAGAACTTTCTTTGATTTAGAAAACTTTTAATAATTTGGAAATAGTAGTCTGGAGTGCCTCTTTGTCTTCATTTGTAGAGAAGGCCTTGATGCCACATTTTGTCAAACGCTTTGGTGATGTCCAGGAATATTGCGATAGTGTGTTGTTTGGCATGGAGTCCTTGCGCTATATATTCGGTAAGCCGTAATATTTGATGTGTTGTGGAGTAGTTAGGTCAAAATCCAAATTGTGTGTCTGGGATTTCAAGTGTGTTTGTCATGAATTTTAATAATCGTTTTAATATCAGTTTCTCTAATAGTTTCGACAAAGAGGGGAGTAGGCTTATTGGTCTATAGTTCGCTGGATCTTTTAGAATCTTTCCTGGTTTTCGGAAGGGTAGCACTGTTGCAATTTCCCAATCGTTGGGAAAGTAACCTATTCTGAATGCTGCGTTGAATATTGCTGAAATGCGTGCTATCGAATTGTAATTTAGTTCTTTTAGAACTTTATTAGAAATAAAGTCGTATCCTGCTGATTTCTTAGTTTTTGATTTTTTGATTTCTTGTTTAATTTCTGATGGGGATATGTACTATATATTGATTAGAGCTGTATGTAGTGGTTTCTGATTGAATTCCTCTACTCGTTTATTAAAGTGATCGTTTTCGACTGGGTTTGGGTTAAACGACTCTCCAAGGTATTCAGCTATAAGAGATGTATGGTAGACCACATATGCCTAGATAATGGGTGAATTTCTTTTAGAAAAGTCTGAAAGCTTGCATATCTATGTTGGTCTAGTTCAGTTTTAACTAGTCTCGTCAGTTTGTTTAATTTTCTTTTTAAGTCTGGTCGTCGTGTCATTTGCCAATAGCGTCTTAAATTGTGTTTACTTTTAATTAGGTTTATTATTTTTATTGGAATTTGTTGCTTGTTTTGGGGTTTGTTATTTTGAGATATGTGGTAGAATTTGTGAGCGATCCTTGTATGTTGCTTACTAATCGTTTTACTTCATTATCTACGTCCTTTTCAGATTAAATGTTTTGCGGTTGTTTGTAGTTAATTTTTAAATTTTCCCTGAATTTAAACCAGTTCATTTTACCTTTTTGCTGTTTATAATAAGATGATAGATAGAGAGGATGAAGTGATATGATTACTGGGTTGTGATCCGAATCGAGTTCAGGAATTACTTTTTCGTATATCGGGAAATCAATATTTTTTGTGATGAGGATATCTAATATGTCAGAAATTATATTATTGTTGTAAGAGTAATGGGTGGGTTCTATTGGAGCCAGAATACTTAAATTGAGAGTGGTAGCTAGATTTAGTAAATTTTTCCCTTGAGAAGTTATTGTGTTGCATCCCCAATCGCAGTGTTAGCTATTAAGGTCACCTATTAGCATGATATTATCGTTATTTCCAAATATTTCAGTATATATTTTTCTAGGGAATAAGTTATTAGGAGGTTTATACGTCGTTATTATGGTTGTGTCTTTGTTATTTATTTTGGTCATTCTCGCTTCAGCTGCGAGCCAGTGCAGTCGCTCCGCCAACAGCAGCTAGAATCGCTCAGTGTGATAGTGCAGCGCAACATCACGCCAAACGTTAAGTACATTAAGTTCGTAATAGTGTTCAGTGACCAGCTATTCAACTACGAGTGCTTAGTAGCTGAATGAACCACAATGTTTTATCCAGCACAGGGCGAGTGGTTAGTGAAGCCCTAAACTCATTATATCATACGGAAGAGTCATCAAATGTGGTTCCCGACGAAGGCAACGTAAATCTCACCGACAGCATGGAATTCATCGAAACACCGCCTCAACGCCAACACTTCGCAAGTAACAACTACCAATTCGGGGTCGGATCATCAGGCCAGCCCGATGAACAATTGCATTCTCAACAGTCAGCCGCTTCAGCCCAACCGTATCAAAACAAGGTAATGTCGCAAGGAAAGCGAGCCAGCGATAACGACAGTGATAACAGAGACCTTAAGCGTATAACCACAGACAGTCAGCCCCCGGCAGGGTCGAACCTACAAAATCAATATAACGTGGAAATCAAAAACAGATTCAGTGGGCTAAATGAAGAAATCCCAGATGATCTAAGTGACGAAAATAAAATCCCACCAATTTTTGTTACTAATTTCGAAAACCAAGTTTCTCTCGCGAATGAAATAAAGTCTAATGTTTCATCCAACTTCACCACGGAATTCAAAAATCAAAAGATTCGAATCCAATTTCAATCAGTGACCGACTTCCGAAAAGCAGTTAAATATTTTCTGGCCACCAAAAAACAATTTCATACGTATTCGGATAAAATTAGTAAAAAATACTCCATAGTTATCAAGAATATTCATCCTTCAATCTCAGAAAGTGAAATATTAGACGAAATCAAAAACAAATTCAACTCAGCTGTAAAAGTTACACGTCTGTATAAAAACAATTCCCCCATCCCAGTAGTGGCAGTAGACTTTGATGGAACCCATAAAATCGAGGATGTGTTGGAAATAAAACAAATAGGTAATAACATAGTGAAACCAGAAAGAAGAAAGAAAACCAAGGCCCCCCTACAATGCTACCGGTGTTTAGACTTTGGTCACAGCAAAAACAATTGCAATCATTCAATTTCATGTGTGTTTTGTGCAGGTGATCACCTATCAGCAAACTGCGAACAAAAGAACTCCACTCCTACATGTAAACATTGTCTCGGGAAGCATAGGGCCGACCTCAGATCAGTAGAATGTCCATACTATCGAAAAAATTTAGAAAGTAAAAGAAACAATCCTAATGACAGACCTAGGAACAATCCTAATCCCCCGCAATTTAATACAACAAATTTTCCAACACTACCGCCAACCAACAACATACATAATTTCTCACACGCAACAAATTTCAACCACCAACAAAACACAAGAAATACAAATCACCAGCAACATAACAACCAACAGACAAACAGAAACTACAACAATTTCAATATTGGTAACTCATTCATACAAAACATCACTCAATTCATAACGAATCACATCATTAATTTTATAAATTCATTAATTCCAACAATTATTCAGAATATCCAACAATCATTTGCTATGACATTTAGCAACAATTATGGATCACCATAGAGATATAATTATATTAAACTGGAATGCGAATGGCATTATCAACAAAAGATCCGAACTACAACATTTCTTACATGCTAACAAAATTGATATAGAATGCATCACAGAAACTCATCTCAACCAAGAAAACTCATTCTTCATTCAGGGATACATAACAATCAGAACAGACAGACAAAACTCGAAAGGTGGAGGAGTATTAATACTAATGAAATCCAGTATACCACATCACCAGATTACTCTACCACACACGCCCGGACTCGAAACAGCAGCAATTAATGTAAAGTATAATAATAATAGGACAATTACAATAGTAACTGCTTACAAATCTCCAAATATAAAAATCAATAACACCAACATACACACATTATTACAACTACCAAACCCATTCATAATTGCAGGTGATCTAAACTCTAAACACTATTCATGGGGATGTCGATCTACGAATACAGCTGGCAAATACTTATACAACATAAAAAGGAACTTCAATTTTAACATATTATCACCAACCGAACCCACTTACTTTCCATATGATTCAAACAAAAATCCAGATATACTTGACATAGCTGTTACTAATATTAAAACTCAGTTCATTTCTACAACGTACCATGAACTAGATTCAGACCACTTACCAGTAATAATTTCAACTCGAGTAGAAAAGCCTCCTTCAACACCCCCACCCACTTTAAATACTTATCACATTAACTGGAAGAACTTTAAATGTTCCATAAATAAATCCATACCTCCATTTCACAACCTGAACTCTCCCCAAGAAATTAACCAAGCAATCATGACCGTCAACAATATAATACTTAGTAATATTAGCAACAGTCATATCCAAAAAAGCCTAGATGTTAACAAAATAATGCACAAACCACTACCAACTAATATAATTAACTTAATCCGAATAAAAAATAAAACTAGAAGACTTTGGAATTCACTAAGAATTCCCTCATTAAAAAAAGAACTAAACCTGCTAAATAATATTTGTAAAAAGGTTCTAAACAGATATAAACAAGAACAATACAACTCATATATCAATAGCTTAAATACTAAAAACAACTCACTTTGGCAGTTTACTAAGAAACTCTTAAAAAAAAGAACAAGCATTCCCCCATTAGCAACCAGTGAAGGTAAAAAATACTCCCCAATGGAAAAAGCTGAAGTACTGGCTTCACACTTTGTTGACACTTTCACCCCCAATAACACCCCTAAAGACCCGAAACACGATGAAATAATGACAATGTTCAATGCTCCCCTATATGATGTTCCCCATCAAATACAATTCATATCCCCTAATGAAATAAGAAAAATAATAAAGGACATGCCAAATAAAAAAGCACCAGGCCATGATCGGATCAACACAATCATTCTAAAAAATCTACCAGAGAAAGCTATTGCTTCTCTAAATGACATCTACAACTCAGTATTGAGAACAGGATATTTCCCCCAAACATGGAAACACTCAATCATTCACCCAATAGCAAAACCGAGCATGAATCACTCAAAAGCCGAGAATTACAGACCTATCAGCCTGCTTCCTATAATGTCTAAAATCTTAGAGAAATTAATACTCTTCAGATTGAACAAATATATCAAGAAAACAAACAGTATTCCACAGCACCAGTTTGGCTTCAAATCACAATACTCTACCACCCATCAACTACTAAGACTTACGGAACACATTCACTCTGCATTTCAAAAGGGACAACATACCATCGCTGCATTCATAGATATTTCGCAAGTATTTGACAGAATTTGGCATCCAGCTCTCTATTTTAAATTAATATCAATAGGCACACCTAAATATCTAGTATCTATTATCCTTAGCTACATAACAAATAGAACATTTTCAGTTTCAGTCGAAGGCCACTGTTCCAACCCAAGGAAAATTGCTGCTGGGGTTCCCCAAGGTTCACCACTTTCCCCCACATTGTTCAATTTATACACAGCAGATATTCCTACTACAGCACATATAAACACCGCTCAATTTGCCGATGACACTGCACTGTATATCTCAGGAAATTCTTTAACAACTCTTCAAACACAGCTTCAGAATCACATAAATTTAATAGCAAACTGGGCTAATGTCTGGAAAATAAAGTTAAACCCAACAAAATCTGTAGCAAAAATATTCACATTAAGACCTTTTACTCACCCTCTTCCATTCTTCATAAATAACGACATCATCAATTGGACACCAACTAATAAAACAATTAAATATTTGGGCTTAAACTTCGATACCCGACTCAACTGGAAGCAACATATAGAGGTAAAAACTCATCAAGCCAAAATTAAACTAATTCAACTCCGACCCTTACTGAATCAACATAGCCAACTCTCCAAATCCAATGCTCTATTACTCTACAAAACAATAATCCGGCCGACATTACTCTATGCTTGTCCCATCTGGACCAATGCAGCTAATTCCAACCTATACAAAATACAAGTTATCCAAAATAAATTTTTAAGATTAATTACAAAAGCACCATGGTTCATCACCAACAATCAACTACACAATGATTTAAACATAAACACAATAAAAAACCAAATAGCCTATCTTGCACATAACTTTTACACTAATCTTCCCCTAATTCAAGCAACATCCTTCTATAAACTAGGCAAAGCCCCCAATTATCGAACGAGAATTAACAACAGATTTCCCCTCCATTCATTCTATAAAATATTCGCAAACTTGGAAAAATACTACTACTATTTATTTTGGTTTTTATGGCTATAGTTTCTAGGTCGTTGCTCGTAGGACTATTAATTAACGTATGTTTTATATATTTGTGCACTAGTATGGCCACTCCTCCTGCGGCCGTCGCTGAGAGATGGTCGTTGCGATAGATATTAAAACCTGGTATTGAGAACTTGATTTGAGGTAGCAGGTGAGTTTCTGAAATACAAGCTATTTTTATATTGTGGCTTGTTATAAAGTATCGTAATTGATTTTCTTGCCTTTTTATTCCGTTCGCGTTCCAGTTGAGAATGTTTGTTTCTGGATTTTTTATTTACGTCCATTATCGAGAGCTGATTGTATTAATATTTGTATTTGTGGAATGAGTGCGTTTATTACTTGGTTGATGATTGTAGTTATTACCTGCCCTTGGTTGTAGAGGGAGATTGGAGTTCATTAGCGGGGGGCCTTGGAAATTAAGTCTTTGAGGATTTGAAAACCAGGGATTTATGGGAGGTCGTTGCGTTGGTTTGTCTGTTGTGGATGATTTTGAGGAACTGGTTTTCCGTCAAGGTTTTTAATCTCGCGGGATTCTCTGTTATTAAAAGTCTGTTGTCTCTGGTTATACTTCTTGGTTTAATTTTTTAGTAGTTTCTGATAAAGTTCACAACCTTTCCAATTGGCTGTGTGATCTTTTTTACAGTTTACGCATTTTCGACTTGTTTGTTTTAGGTTCCGTGCATTTTGAATAGTGATGACTACCTAAACACCTAACGCACCTTGGAGCGCGCCCACAGTTAGGTTGAGTGTGATAAAATCTTTGACAGTTTTTACACTGAATTGGTAATTTTTGGTTGAATCTAGGAAATACCCTAATAACACTGTATAAAAATCTATCTAAGGCTAGAATTTTCCTTCCCTTCTTATTGTTCTCTAAATCAACAGCAGAGGTTGTTAATGGTTTTCTGTTTTTTTCCGTGAAGGCGAGTTACTTTGATTACTGGGTATTTTTTCACTAGTTCTTGGAAGATTTCTGTTTCACTAGAAAGTGTGTAAATATCTTTAATAACAATGGAAAATGTTTTTATGCTTGGGTCACGAGACATGTGATATCCTATGCTGTTTTCGTTGCAAAATTTACGAAGATCTCTGAAATCTTCTATTGAATTAAGTTTAACTTTCACTCTGTCTGCTTCTATTTTAGTTGTGAATTCTCCTTTAACTACACTTTTAATATCATTTATTAACAGTTGAATATTTCCCCTTTGTGTATAATTATAGGAGGAATTTTAATCACTGTTTCCGCGGAACTGGCATGTTCGTCTTCATCTGTATCGTTATTTAACGTTTCGAACCTGTTTCCCGTAGGAATAGCATATCGTGAAACAGATCCAGTTTTTTGTCTTTTGCGCTCTCTTTGTTCTGTTGGGGCAGGTGCACTGTGTTCCAAGGGCGGCCAACTAGAGCGTTGGCTGTTTTGTACTTGCGTTTGAAGGTCCTGTAGTTACTGTTGCAATTGTACCAGTTGTTGGTGATGTTCCTGAAGTTGATGCTGCTGCGCCTGTATTTGCTGACGTTGCTGATCTATGATGAGCTGTTGTTGGTACTCCAATGAATGTTGCATGGCGTCGGGCGTAGTGTTGTTCACGGCCTGCATCGCTTCTTTGATGCTCTGTCCGAGGTCAGAGCACGGTAAATCGCTTTTATCTATTTTCACTATTGGTTAAAGAGATGGAATAACTTTCGAGAACACTTCGTCACTTCACGAGCACTCGCAACTCACTGAGTGCTCAGCTTGACGCCGACTAAACTAACAAGGTAGCGCTGCGGTCACAACCTCTCACCACCGCTGTTAGCGCTGAACTGATACCCGAACTCGTCAAAACGACCTTTGAATCCTCAGCGTAGTTGACTAATTGAGTATAAAATATTGACGACAACGTGAGAAGGAGCACTTGAGGAAGCACTCCTGTGGTAAGTAGACGTCGTGAACACCAAGTGTTATTATTGATGAATAAATAGTTTAGATTTTCACTGAAATGGCAAATAAACGACATATCATTCATGATTCTGTGCGTCATTCCGCTTGGTTGTCGGGTTGCTGGCGGTTTGCACATCATTGAGCCTATTAAAATCTACACTGAGGTGACAAAAGTAATGGCATACCTCCTAATATCGAGTCGAATCTCCTTTGTCCCGGCGAAGTATAGTAACTGGACGTGACATGGACTCAAAAAGTCATTGGAAGTCCGATAACCGCGAATGGTAAATTGCCGTATATAATAACGAAAATGTTGCCGTTACAGTATTTTGTGTAGGAACTAACCTCTCTATTATGTGATATAAAAGTTCAATGGGATTCATGTCGGTTGTTTTTAGTGGTCATATCATGCCCAGGATGTTATTGAATCTAATCCAATTACGAACAATTGTGGCCGGAAGGAAAGGCGCATTGCCTTCCGTAAAAAATCCTTTGTTGTTTGGATACATGATGTCTATGAATAGATGCAAACTAGCGTACTCGTGCGAGAACTCTCGCCTTAAACCGCACCCTAATTTTTCCTAATGGTATCGTGAATCTGAAACATGGGAACTTGTCGTTTCCATCGTAGTTCTCCTCCACAATTAGGTACACAGCACTTGTAGACCACGGTAAAACGTTAAATGAATGGTTGCACTACATGCATAAGAAACAATCTTCATCAGTATTAAACAACAATTAATAGTACTTCTAGTTGTTGCTGCGAGAGCGAATCTTGAAATAATAATTATGAAAATAAACCTCTTCAGTCTGCGCAAACCACAGTGTACATAGAAAGCGTAAATAGTATACGATGGAAGAATCTAAGCGTTCTTAGAATGACGTCAGAAAGATGGCCACCATCACCAAGGGCTGAAATGGAGGTGGTGTTAATGGAATTAATAAGCGGCGAACAGGCAAAAAATCAATAGAATGTTCAAGAATATCTCATCCTGAAGATTACGGTGTGAAGAACGTTTATAGTCATTTGGTATCACAATTTAGTTTTTAATGACCTAGAACACTTTGTTTAGGAGTTATTTAACGATATAGCTGACATAGTTGTGGGTTACATTTGAAATGAGTATTTAGATGTTTTCTTAACATAGCCTTCACACTTTTGAATTCAAAATGCAATTGATCGCGTCTCCGTGAAATTCTTTCTTTAGAGACCTCATTTTTAAAGATTGGTGGCGTGTGAGAGCCGTAAATGCTACCTTAAATACTGAAAGTATATTGGAGGCGATGGTCTCCAAGTACCTGAACTTCCAGTCAATGATCAGTTCAGTTGCACTAGAGGACCCTGTCCGTTCCATAAAAAAACAGCCACCACTATAAAGGAGCCAATACCAGCTTCCACAGTGCCTTGCTGACACCTTGGGTCATTAACCTCGTAGTCCTCGCCACACTCAAACCCTGCTATCACCTCTTACCAACTGAAATCGGGACATATCTGACTAAAACCACGGTGTTCCTGTGGTCTAGGGTACAATCATTATGGTCACCAGCGCACGGGAGGCGATGTCGTACTGTTAGCAGAGGCACTCGAGTCTGTCTTCTGCTTCCATAGTCCATTATAATGAAATGTCGCCGCTCTGTCCTAACTGTCGCTCTGTTTGTCGTACGTCCCATATTGATTTCTGTGGTTATTTTATGCAGTGTTGCTCGTCTGTTAGCACTGACAACTCTACGAAAACCCGCCGCTCTCTGACATTCAGTGAAGGACGTCGGCCACTGCGTTGTCCTTGGAGAGAGGTTGTGCCTGAAATGAAGTATTTTCGGCCCTCTCTCTTGGCACTGTGGATCTCGAAATATTGAGTTCCCTAACGATTTCCGAAACGGAATGTCCCTTGCGTCTGGCTCTATTCCACGCTACGTCTGTTAATTCCCGTCGTGCGTCCTTAATCATGCCAGAAACCGTTCCACGTGAATCACTTTAGTACAAATCAAAGCTCTGCCCATTCACGGGCTTTTGTACCTTGTACAAAAGCGATATTACTGCCATCGGTACATTTGCATATTGCTGTCCCATGATTTTTGTTATCTCACTCTGTATTACTAATGCCCTAAGAACGCAGAAACTGACATTAAACTAAGCAACATGATGAGATAACAATGGTTGCGTGGGACGTGAGATATGAGATGTGACAATGGTTGCGTTACATACGCAGGAACTGCGGGGAAATCCCCCTCCCCTAAAATGAAAAGGAGCCTATTTTCGCTTAAAAATTGTTGAACATGAATAAATAAGCAAATATTTGTTTATTTTATTCCACATCTTCTCGTACTGGGCGTAGCAGCTGAATGCTCATGCTCAGTGCTGCAACACTGCTGACCACATGTGACAGCAAAAATCCGAAGAATCCCATCTCTCAAAAATTTTCTATTCACATGTTGCATTGTGGTAGTGCAGCTTTTTTATGTAGAGAACTGTTGAACTGTATAAATACAATACTTGGTTTTTTCAGTATTAGTGAAGACTTATTTGATTGATTTTTATTTTATTGCAGTGATGTATGCGATTATTTTATTATTTCTTTGGAACAATATATATTCTACTTAAAGGAAAACCATTTTCTGCGATATTGATCAGAACTTTGCTAGTACAGTTCACTAGTATTAAATATTTATGTTAATGTGATTAGTAGATAATTTGTCTTGATTTGACAAGAATATCTGTGTGACGTTTATGATATAAACTAGATAACATTGATGAAAATATTGACAATAATATTAATAATGATAATAATAGCTCCATCTCAGGAGTACATGACCTTGACAGTGGTGGTGGAGCTTGAGTACCCCAATGACCCTGAGAGCTATGCCGGCGGTAGCGTAGCTACTGGAAGGGCCACCCTTGTCAGACAGGTCGAGGGGGGGGGTCAGACGAGGAAGTTCTCCAGAAGAGGGCCTCAGTAAGGGAGCCCATGCCCGGGGTAATAGGGGCTAAGTCTTCAAGGACCAACGTTGGGCGGAAGAAGCAACACTTCATGTGAGGTTAATACAGGTAATTAATGGTGGCAGGTGTAAAGGCTAGGAGGTCACACACATGTCGAAATTGAGAGATCATTGGAAATTTACCTCGGGCCAGACCAATTGCCTGGGAAGCGCCAGGGCACAGAGGGAACTAGCGCTGTCTGTGAACCGCTAGTGGTGTGATGCTGAAGAGGCGGACTCACATCGGGAGACCCCAAATTACTACAGTAGTACGCAAGGAGGCAGTACGCAAGATCTGTTAACTGCACCTGAGCACAGTCTTTCCCAGAGTTCACTTAAGACCACTGTGGCAGCTAACCACAACGGAGAGTTCAATGGACTAATGACATAAACGAAAAAAATCATTAAGTTGTATGTTCGCATTACCCGTTGCGATACAATAGGTATAGGATACAAGCAGTAATTGCATAGATGGTTCATTCAACAGTACCTACATTTATCCCACCTCACTGAGCAGAATATCGCAGATCGAAGAGCGCTGATAAATAAATCCGGAAAATATGTATCACGTGCTCGACAAAATGAGATTAAAGCAGAAAAAGTACTATTAGAGACACAAGGGAACATAGAAGCTGCCACAAATGATACCACACATTTATATCCCACCATAAGTCTCGCAAGATACTCTGATTATTGAGCTTTCAGAACAAGATATGCCTAGAGATCATCTACATGAAGAGCTTGAATTACAATATCGACTCGCAATTATCGAATATGAGTGATGGATACACATTTTAGACCGAGAATTCCAAAACATCACAGTTCAAAGAAATTGGCCATGCTAGATACGTTACAATCTATTGGTAGGTTATCTGGAGGAATCTATCTGAAATCCAATCAACTCGGGATTCCCAGCAACTGCAAAAAGACCCTCCATCGAAAATTCGGTTGCGAAAATGGATTGATTGCCTTAGATCAGGTATTGCTAAATTGGAAGCTTTCCAGAGAGGAGATAGAAGTAAATATCTGAGAAATAAAATAGTATACATTAAGAGGAAACATCGCATTCGCACACTCCACAATATCGATAATACAAGTCTTCTTGACTTTATCGATACTCTAAAATACCAACTGGGTGTCTATAGTCAAAGTGTACGCTGATATACCAAAAGCCTAAAGCGGAAAACAGACACCAAAAAATTTCTCAGGAGCCAAAAGAACTTCTACTCAAGACTAGGAAAAGGAAATACAGAAATGATCATCCTGCCAGACAAAGCTGCTGTAGAAGAAATTTGGAATGAAATATGGTCGACTGAAAGTCACTTTAGTGTCAACGCACCGTGGCTACAACAGATCAGAGGTGCTGCGACTCAGATGACAGAGATGACAACACCTCAAATCACTCGGTTCATCACCTCAAATCAGACGGCTCAATTGAAAAATTCCGGATTAGACAGTCTACATAGCTATTGCTACAAAAAAAATTCACCAGTCTCCACAGGAAGTTCCAAAATTCAACTACCTGAATCATCCCGTAGAAATGCTGCATTATCTATGCGGTGTCACATTTATGATACGCAAAACCAATGATACCGTAGATTCCGCAATGTTCCGCCCTTTCACATGTGTAAACTCTTTTTGCGCTAACTGTACAACTTCTATCCTGGCTGAAACTCGAAGAGGGTGCAGCAAAGGTTCCCTCCGTTCTAAAAAACAACTTATCATTGACAGCGTTATCATGACTCAAACATGTGCGAAGAGGCGCAAGTTGTTCACTTGTTTTATTGACTATAAGAAGGCCTGTCATGGCATGAATGCCTGCTCAACATACTGTCACTGTACTGTATTAATTCAACGATAGATAATTTCCTCAAATTCACTGTGGGCTAACGGAAAACCATTTATCTTGTCTCGGTAAGAAATGAGACACTGATCAATAAAATTAACATAACTTGTGACATTTTCCAAGGTGACAGTCTGAGCCCATACTGGTTTTCTCTGGCCATGAACCCACTCTCAACACTCTTAGAAGACCTACAAACATGATTCGAACTAAGAAGACCCATATTAAATTCTACTCAGGTACTGTGCTTGGCTTAAACATGGAAATAAAATTCATTAATGAATTTTCCAGAGGCATTGATATGCATTTGGGTGTTTGACAAATGCAAAATTCAAGAAATACAAAATGGTAAACTCTCTAATGAAGCTCGATATGAGATTGTAAGTGGAATGATAATATCCGTTCTGGAAACCTATGAACTACACTTGTATCTTAATATACAACAGTAATGTGTGATAGCACATAGCATTGTAATATATTATAGCTAACGGGAATGCTAGAAACTGAAATCACGAAGCGACTCAAGGCAGTTTTAAGAACTTCCCTCAATTTCGAAACCTCGCAGTTGCCATCAACACATACGCTCTTCCCATTATCACATTATCGATGGGTATTCTTACATGGTCCTCAACAGACCAAGAGGAAATGGAAAGAAAGGTGCAAGTCTACATGTTGGTTACCACCACCAGGAACTGCACGCGCATGACGAATGGGAAGACGTGGTATCGTAAAGTTGACAAACCAGCACGCTAACCAGATAATAGCCATGAGAAAGTATTTTGCAGGTAAAGCGACACGACACCGTATTTTGCAGGGAAACTCCCACAAGGAGGTCATATAGGCAGATGATAACTACACTCCCCTAAATCTAAAACAACAAACACATCAATCCAATGGATTACTGGAAACAGAAAGCCCTCCACGCTGGATATCCCACTCAATTGCCAATCCAAATGTTGACGGGGAATGTCGTATAAATGGCATAGCATATGATATTTGTACCCTGAGAGTGAAGGTTTTATGGGAATCCAAGATCAGGTTAAGTACTTAATTAAAGACCCCGAAATACACAGTGATGAACACAGAATATGTGGGCGAGATCATGAAACCATTCAGCTCATCATTTCGGGTTGCCGTGCACAAGACGCAACAGACTACAAAACGAGACACGCAACATAATGACATGTGTGAGATCTAGCATAAACGGTGATAGAACAGTGGCATGCTGCGGACGTTAAAACTTTACCAATTGTCCTAGCAGCAACCGGAGTCGTCCCAAAACTTCTTAACAGATCCTTAGACGACATACGTATGGACAAAGGTATTCTCATCACTCTTCAAAAATCAGTCATCATCAGTACATACTCATTGATGAAAAGGTTCATGGGAGGATAGGTGAGATTCTAAAGCTTCCAAACTTAGCTATTATATTATAAATTTAATTTTGATATTTTATATTTTATTATGCTAAGTATAGAATGCTGTAATGGTAGAAAAATCTGCTACCTTGCTTTGATATTGTATCTGTGTGGTAGCTGTGTAAGACCAATAATTTGTGAGAAAATATAATAATAATAATAATAATAATAACAGTTATTATTGTTATTATTATTGTTGTTATTATTATTATGAACTCCACCTAGCGAGTACACGACCTTGTGGTGGTGAAACTTGAGTAAACCCATGAGCCTGAGAGCTATGTCAGCGGTAGCCTAGCTACTGCTAGGGACTTCCTAGCTAAATTGGTTAACGTAGAGGCGTCAGACAAAGAAGTATTCCAGAGGAGGGCCGCAACAATATTTTCGAAGAAGAAGAAAGGAGGATTGATGGCGGAAGAGGCACCTAGAACAAAACCGCAGCATCTGATCCGCAGGGGGCGGCTGCAGAGTCTGTCTACATGTTAGGAGCGAATGCATCCTCGGTGGGAAATAAGTGGAGAGGGAAGGGCCACGCACCTTTAGACTTCCTGCTATCAGCCCGTGGAAGGTACAGAAGAGAAACTGGGTTGGCACACCAGGCCACCAATTAGAGTAGAGGCCCGGCCCTTGCGTTAGCCAGCGAAGGAGGCTGCCTTAGAGGCCTAATGAATCTTAACATGTCTTGTTCTGCCAATGACCCATACCTGCTCAGAAACCGAGATATCAGCTTGTGGACATTTGGCCATCCCACGAATGTTAGTTCCAGACATCCAGAGTAGGCTGTAGTAGGTAGTTGTCCATCGTCAGAGATGGACACGGGAAGAATTGAAGGTGTTGTGCTGCTTTTACTAAGCAAACGTGAAAAATGGGGGCTCGGAAATAGACGTTTTCAAGATATGGAGAGAGGGGAACCCAGAGATGTGACCTATCCTAGATACAAACAAGCTTGACGTCTTGGCTGTCCGGGTGACTTCTTCAGAGTAGTGACGAAGGCTGAGACATGACAGGTGAAACGTCGGCCTCTCAGCCAACGACGCGGCATCGCCCGGACAGCCAAGAAGTCATGAACTCGAGCCACCGAAGGTTACGTATACAAAGAAGCTTGAAAGTCAAGGACGACACATACTCACCAATGGAAAATTCACAGCAGAACAACTTGCTGACATACTGGGAAATGCGAAGTATCTTCGATTGAACTACCCACATGACCAACATGTAGAACTTGCTGAAATGTAGAAAACGCTGGTCCTGCTAAAGGTTCATTTCTTTCCAATTAGAAATGTGTTAGTGGTGAAAATTTCATATGGTTATTAATAATATGATGAGTACATGATGCGAAATCTCCTTCGACGCGGGACAGAAAGAGAACGTCAACGTTCAAATCTCGTGCCCTGCTGAGGAGAATATACGAAAATGCTAAAGCTAGGAGTGTGATAGAGACTGTGAAATCTGTCTTAAATGAGGTGGTACATCCCCCAGGTAGAGATCTGGATATTACTGAAATCAATCACTTCGTGTATGCAACTGGATCTCTGCTACTTCAGATAATTTTGGGGCCAGCCAAGAAACCCGACGACCGACAGCCAGAGTAAACAGTACCTCTATCGACAAAAATAATTTTGAAACGGATTACCAACACTCGGCGTTATATATCACACTTAACCTAGGCATCTTCTAAATCAACGCACATTTCTAAAGTTTAATGAAAAATATTCCATTTTGAATAAAAATATCAAATTAAAAATGACACAAATAGGCTCATGGTAAGTGCGAATCATAAAGAGAAAATCCAAGCATGGGCTCAACGCATTATACGTTACAAACGAAGAATAGATTTCCACCTGCAGAACTGGTTGTCTGAAACAGACGTGAAGGAATTCTATTGCAATCTGCTTCGAAAATTTAATGGCAATTCGGTCATTTCTTTAAAAGGTGACGTCAAGCATTTTGTTCAGAAATCAAGGAGGAAAACAGATCTTACAAGAAAGACGCAGTTTGGGTTCAATTTGTAGTTGATGCTGCCGATCAACTTGTGGAAACAGTGGAACGTCTTCGCGAATTCTCGGAAGAGGACCTCTTCCAAGTAATCAAGAACATTGAAAACTGGAAATTCCCCAGACCTGATAAGATCTAAAATTTTTGGAATAAGAAATTAACAGCAACACATTGTCATCTCATCTAGCAAAGATTGTTAATATAATTTTAGAAAACCTATAGAAACTCCCGGAATAGCTCACACGCTCACGTATTTGCCACCCAAAGAGGGAGACAGCTCTTTGGTGAAGAACTACAGGCCAATCACTTGTCTGCCAGAACAAAGCAGTGCAAAGTTATAACTGCAGCTACAGCTGACAAAATGTCCAGACACATAGAGAGGAATAATCTTTCGCCAGTTGAAAAAAAATATGTGTTAAAATTTCTTATGGCTGCATTGAAATCTTGCTACTAAATAAAGTCATCTTGAATTATGTAAAGAAACGAAAGTGTAATTTAAGCATGGCTTGGTCTGTCTACCAGAAGATCTTTGACAGTTGCATTTTGAAGACCTTGGAGATTTATCGATATGATCCTAGACCTATTAATTTTTACAAGGCTAGTGTGCAGTAGTGGAGTATCAGGTAACTAATTTACAGCGGAAAGGAAGCAGTAGAACAAGGGGTATTTTTCAGGGAGATTCGCTATCCCCTGTGCTGTTTTGCATTAGTTTGATCTCACTTTCTAGACATTTGTCGCACAGTGACTTTGTTTACCAGCTCCATGTAATGAAAGAACAGTATCGCTTTTGTGTTACATGGGTGATCCTAAAGTGGTTGCTAAGAATATAGCGATTCTCTTCTAAATGCTGTATGTCGTGAATGACTTTACCAATGACATCTGCATGAAATTTGGCCTTGACAAGTGTACAAAAATCAATCTAAAGGTGGCAAAGTGACGTCAGAGAGCATTGAAGTTGATATGCATAGTGTGTTTCAAGATCCTGAGCCAGGTAAAACTTACATATGCCTGGGCATTGAAGAATGTGGGACGATCTCGAACGACACAATAAAAGAGAGATTTCGTAGGAATATTCCAGAAGAGTGAGACTCGTCCTACACTCCGCCCTGAACTCCAGAAATAAAATATCTGCAATTGTTAGTTTCGCGGTGCCTGTAATAGAGTACAGTTTCGGACTCGTGGACTGGAATGAAAAAAATTCGAATCATCAGAAAAACATAAATCTGCTAATGCATCATGTCGCCTACCCTGTCGAGCTGATGTACGTAGACTTTATGTGTTACGTAAGAAAGGAGAAAGAGGCCTCAGACAAATTGAAGCCTCCTGACACAATACAGTAGTCGTGATGGTAAAGTATGTAGTCATCAAAATGATCCTCTAATGAGGCAAGTCATGAAATCTGAACGAAGAATGGGAAACAAGCATTGTCAGTGTAGCAAGACGCGTTGCGGAGAGAACTATGCAAGACACGCAGACTAACACAGACACTGAACTTCTGATGTTACAAAACATAAAATGTGAGACACAAAATATATTAAAAAATCGTGTAGAGACAAATTAATTCAAAGAAACTATATAAAACGATTAAATAATGTGCAGATCAATACAGATCAATATTTATGCGGCTTAAAATGGAAAGTATGAAGAATCGGAAGCAGTTTTCATAGCTGCTCAGGATCAGGCGTTGAGAATACATTATGATAAAGCGGCTCTCAAAATTTCCTAAGATGATATTTTCCGCATTTGCAAGGGACACGTAGAAACCATTGTTCATATCATCTCAGCTTGTTCAATTCTAGCAAAAACCGCATACTTGAAAAGACACGACAGGATGTGTATTTACCGTCACTGACAGATCTGTACTGTCCTAGAAGTTCCAAACGCATGCCCCAAGTAGAACAAACACTCACCAAAACTGGTGATTTCTGTTCGACTATTTACCATGTTGCTCGACTCATTAATTCAAACAGATCGCACTATAGCGACAAACCGAATATTGATATCCGGGATTTGAAGAACAAATCGTGTCTAGTAGTAGATGTGGCTGTGACTTGCGATCAAAATGTCGCAACCAAGGAGGAAGAGAAACGTATTAAATACAAGAGTTTGGAAATCACGATCAGCTGAATGTAAGGCGTAAAAACACAGGGCCTACCTAGTCACCAGAGCCCTGAGATTTGTACCGCAAAATTGGTGTAAGAATTTGGCTAAACTCCCAAGTCATTCAAAAGACTGGGAACTGCAAGACATTGCTTTATTTGGAACAGCGTATATTTTGCGAAATTGTAGAGGCACTAATTGTCCTAGATCTGCATCCTTAGGTAGCTGGTTGCAACCTGGAGTAGATTTTATATTCAGCCGACTCATAACATCTTTAGTCGTGACGTAGATTAATAACAATAATAATACTTATTATTAATATATCAATTATTATTAAAAATAATTATATTAATCCAAACTTTTCTACACAATTATCCTTGAGGGAACGGAATGGAAGGTGTTTGATGGGAAATTTGAGAGTGCGCTGGGCTGGCCCTGGGACGCCAGCAGGAGACGCCACGTGCGCCTACTGCTGCGGCACCGACGTGGCAGCTAGTGCACTCTGGTGGGGCGACCTGGGTGTCCTTGCGGCCAGTTCGTTGCCGCCGCCTGCATCCTGCTCCGTAGGTCCCACCAGATCACTCCCCCTTTCCGCCGAGCTAGGATGACTCGCCGACACGGCTGGCTGCAGGGCTGGAGTTCTCGCTAGGCCCGGCCCCGTTCGCAGTTTATCGCGTCCTATTCACGGAACGTGTTTGCCAGTGATGGAGCTCCAGGGCCATTCCGTCTCCGCCTCCTCTCAGCTTCTTTTTGGTGTGCGGCGCGTCTCTCTCTCCGCCTCTTCCTTCACCTTGCGGCTTCCCCCTCTCCGCCTCGCACGTTGGGATTCGTTAAGAACACCACTCTAATCTGCTTTTCGGCTCGCTGTTGTTGCTTGCCAATCGTATCAATGGCATCAAAAATTTGTTCAAATTTGTGCAATTGAAGAGTCGCTGTGATTGCCCCCTCGAGAGGTTACGGTGGGTCAAATATTGAACTACAGATTGAGATAAGATTCAGAAAACGATACGAGTGCGCGTGGTCACTCCCGGGGTTAGAGGAGGCTCTCTCTCTTTCATGAAGCCTCTGAAGCTGGGAAGGGGTCCAACCATTGCTTCTTGAGCTGTGCTGCGAAGAAAATGTTGCCAAGTGACCGTCGCCCTATGCGTGTGACGCTATCTTGCTCGAAAATATCAACTTTCACCTGTCGCACACCGACGGCGCCGGAACTTGAGACTTCCCACAAGCAGATACACAATTTCAGAATAACAATTTTTGTTAGTTGGAAAAGAAAAATTAACATAATTTAATTATTTACCTTATTTTGCTCATACTATTGAGTAAATTGGTAACAACTATTTTATTCTCATTACGATAAACAAATAATTAGAAAATATATTCTGCAATTTTATTTCTCTTCTATATTTCTAGAGACGTCGAAATTGACTATGGTCCAGTGAATTTGTGCTCAAAAGGGCCCGATTCAGGAAAACAAATCCGGACGTTTTTTCTCAGCGGTTTTATATGCATTTGGGAGTGCTGAATTCGAATGTGATATTTGCCATCTCAAAGAAGGTAGGCTTCATATAGAAAATTGTAAAAAAAATCGCAAAATTTCGCCCTGATTTTAGTTTCTCGCTTATAACTTCAAAAATATTTGTCAAAGCAGTTGTCATTTGTAAAGGCGATAAAATTTCCTACAAAATGCATATATTAACTTTAATTTTCTGAAATACCGATTAGGCTCTAGATCGCGCTAAAAAACGGTCCCTTTTTTTGCCTCTGGTCGATGCGGGAGAACAGCTCTTTCTAGCCATCCTATCTCGCGTCGGCGCTCTTGTTTCACTTTATCATACTCGAAAACAACTACTGTGAACAAATAATTGTCCTTTTAAATGATTAACACTCCGATGCTCACGAAATCAGTAGGGGTGGATTTACTCGCGCGGAGTTTCTGTAAATCCTTGAAACGTACAACGTAAGGTCTACTAGATAATACGAATTTATCGCTATTATTTTTCAACGAACTGTGTTTTTACTATTTTTGGATGAGAAAAAAATCACCTTCAATCATATTTATCAATTATTCAATGGTAAATTGGTATATTTCGTCATTATTTCTAAGAAAACGAAAGATTGATGGCTTAGCTGATTTTACCTCATCTGTGCAGAGAAAATGTATAATTTATGGTCCTGTCTTATTTGGGGTCTGTGCAGTGCTTTCTTGGGCATCAAATAATACTGTGTAATAGTAGCTAACAAGTCATTTAGTGCCTCTACGCAATATACTGTAAACATCCTAAATCATCATTACGATTTCTCGCGAATCTTAAAACAGTTCCTCTATCAGCTAATTTTCTCGCTGGGTTTACTAGATTGCCTTTGGAGGAGGCTTTTTGAATTGTTTCTTCTCATAGTCTAGTGATACCTGCTCTTCCCGAAAAAACAATGAATTTTGAAGACTAAGTCAGGAATAGGTGAACGTAGTTGAAGTGATTCATCCTCTCTTTTAACTCTCTTCACATGAGCAGAAATCATTTTTTTTTTTCTTATTGCCTCCTACACTTATCGTGAACTTAACTTTGGGTGTTACGTTTAAATAAAAAACCTACAATCCTGACGCCTCTCAATTGCTTCAACGAAATATGTCAACCTTCTTTCTGTCACAAAAGTTGTCAGGGTTCCATCTTACAAAGTTTTATTACAAATGGCCCATTCCCTACGAGGGATTATGCACACAGAATAAAACTGCAAATATTACAGCTTCATATTGTTTTACAATGAGTTCGTGATGTGATAAACGAACTTAATTCTGACTACCGATCTCGACCACAGCGTAATGTTAGGCCGTTGCTGAAGAGTCAATCAAACACTGGTGCGTAGTATATACTGGCGCGGGGGATATATTTCAGGTACAGTCAGGAGCCAGCGCATAAAATATTTGGTGGAATGATATGCAAGTTACAGATTTCAAAAATTTGCTACGAGGATCTGCATATCACGCGCGTGAATCAGAATCTCTATCGCTTTCGTTTTCTTGCAAATTATTTAGAATATATCAGTGTCGGGAATTTGAAGAAGTAGTCTAAGTTCTGGTGGACTACATAATGTAGTAACAAACCTATCTTCAGAATTACAGCTGGAGGAAATGAGAAAGCAGAAAGGGAAGAGAAGGTATTTTGTGTAAAAATCAGGAGTGCCACATCTCGTTAAATATCATATGGTAAAGGAAATAATCTCCATAAAAGGTTTAATAATTTTTATTAATTATCATCCAGAGTTAACTTTCGGGAAAACACTTTTTCCAATCCACGTTGCTTGGGCAGTATTTTCAATTTGTATTTATTTGATATTATTTGTTTGTTTTTTTCGCTAAATTCCCTGTATTTCTTTTTTGTGTTCAATTTGTGTTAATGTTTTCATTTCTCCTCCTTGCTAGAGACCAACTGAGGATGGAAAAAGTGTTTTCCCGAAAGTTAACTCTGGATAATAATTAATAAAAATGATTAAACCTTTTGTGGGGATTATTTCCTATACCATACTATGGATTGCCACAAGATATCTGCTACCACCACGGAATTCATTAAATATCGTTCTTGCTTGTATCAAGTGTCTTTCTGCATTGCAACGTTACATCTGGCCATGCACGACTCTGTACGCATCTGCAAATGTAGCCCATGTCTACACCACTGTGGAACGATTTTTAAAAGAATACGATTTATCCATCTTTTTTCCATAGATAATTTCATCATTATCGGCAAATCACTGGCATGAATATCTTCTTTACACGTCAGCGATTGGCTAATAATGAGATAACTAATATTCGCAATTCACAAAAAACAAGAATATTTTCTTTATAAAACAGCCAATACATCGGCAATTGCATAGAATCGATGTGATTCCTCACCCTCGTATTATTGTATAGTTTCGCTATATTTACTTTTGAACCTGAAGTTTTCATATCCAAACATCTAAGGAATTAACCAATTCAATATATTTGTTTACTTCAACATCATAAAATGACATCTATTGATAAAACATATAGTCGGAAAAAAATGTATGATGAATAACTGTGTTGTACAGAACAAATTGTAATAATTTCCTTTTTTCCTACTCACTATTTTGGAAAGCTAAGGCTTGGATTTACAGAAACCCAATGCGAGCAAATCCGCCCCTACTGATTCCTTCAGTATCGGAGTATTAGTCATTTCAAAATGCCAATTGTTTGTACACAATAGTTGTATTCGAGTATGATAAAGTGAAACAAGAGCGCCGCCGCGAGATAGAATGGCTAAAAAGAGCTGTTCTCCCGCATCGACCAGAGGTAAAAAAAGGGACCGTTTTTTAGTGCGCTCTAGAGCCTAAACGGTATTTCAGCTAATTAAAGTTAATACATGCACTTTGTAGGAAATTTTATCGCCTTTAATTTTATAAAGAAGAATTGCATTGATGAAATGCATAGTTTTGAAGATATAAGCAAACAACTAAAAACAGGGAGAAATTTTAAGAATTTTTTGCAATTTTCTCTCTGAAATTATGAGGTGGCAAATATCAAATTCGAATTCAGCACCCTCAAAAATATATAGAACCGTTGAGAAAAAACTTCATGAATTTGTTTCTAGGTCTCAGATACCGTTTGACTGGACTGCTATCCAATACTCGCGTAATAGAATACCCCAATTTTAAAGGTGTTTTTTGTGCCTACTTCCTGGATATAGTATTCATTCAACCCGTATAATATATTTTAATGAAACTGTAAGAAATGAATTTTATTTCGATTAATTCCCGAATGAGTACTATGGAAGGTATAGAGTTATACACAGAGTCGCCTTACTTACAGAGTTGGTAGTGCCACTCAATGACTTCTAGAGTTATTTATATTCCGAAATTCCAATGCTCATCAAAATTGCAAAAAGAATTATGCCCCCTCAGGACGAGTGAGACATGTCTATGTTTCCCACAAATATCCAGAAAAAATACAAAACTATGAACGTGTCGATTTTGACTGTGAAATTTAAATATTAGATCGTGTTACTCCATCTATTCTCACATTGTGCGTCGCTAAAGACACAGCTGACATCATGTGACAGCAACTCTGCGAAGCAGAAGTAGCCTGCAGTTAAATATTTGTTACCTCTTGCATCGTTACGGAACAGCAACAAGTAAGGACAGAAAGTATTGCCCCGTGCGAAATTGTCTGTCGAAAAATAGCCGATTTTCCCCACAGCATTAAAATACATTCTCTATACTGCGTAAGCAGTAGACGAGAAGATAAAAATTACCAATGATAGAAAAGCTTCTCGGGTGCCACGCTGTACAGCGTGCTAGTTTTACGTAGTGGGATCTCGAGTACGGTTCCCGATCGAGTAAAAATAGAGCTCTAGATTTCTCAGTGGCTATAGCGGACTGACGATAAAAAGCTCTAGCAGGCGAAATTCGCTAGGTACATCATACTCGCCTCATGTCTCTCCAACTGTTTGGAAACGAATGTCAAACCTGGGAACGCCGTTTTTTGGCCGGAAAAGTCGAATCATATGGCAAATACCCTCACATAGAAGTCGAGTAAATTGCATCCGTCCGTATGTCTGTCCGTCACTTATGGATAGATCCCATGCACTAATCAAACTAAATTCCTACGCAGAATTATTAAAGCTCATTTATTTATTCTGAACACACAGGTTCACTGAGAATTATAAATCGAACGCCTTGACCAATATATCAACCGCCGTAAGAAAAATTTATTCTCATATCTCTCATCTGCACTAACACATTAGGTACTTAATTAAACTCGCACTTATACATTTGACATAGAAATAAAGAAACAAAATTGCCAAACTGCGGATATCCGAAGGATATGTTCCGTCTATTCAGTAAATTCAAGAACAAATTGAGGACAGAAACTACAATGTTAAATAGTTTATATCATTACTTACATGACATGGGTGACGATTACTAACCTTACGATAGTGAGAATCGTCCCTAAATGTTATTATAAAAGAATTGTATTTGAAAATCCCTGTATATCAATGTTGTTGAGCCTTAAAGATTTTTGTAAAGTGCTGATTATGTCATTCTTAGAAACAGAATAGGCACACATGGAGGAGACTGACTATTAATGATCGGTTAAATTAAATAACCTTAGCTTAAGTAGCTGTATTGCTGCAGACCTCGTTTTTAATATCAAAACTTGATACTGTTTCCGGGAGTAACAATAGGTGGTAGTTTACATGACTTGAAATTTAGTCGGATATCTCTGTATTTTTATATAAACCAATCAGGGTAATGGTTGTTTTTAGGGCAGGGTTTTTTGGAAAGGATAGTAATTTTTTTAGTATGTTGTGAGAGACAATTTAATATTCTGCCTTTCCAATTTTCTGTTCTGTACCAATTAGTGATGTTTCTTTATAATAAGTTTTAAGTTAAGAAAGTAAATCTCTCTGCTACCTAACTCATTTTATACATGAATTGATCTCAATCCGGAGACCATTGTGGATTTTATGTAATTGCTCAATATGAACGCAGAGAATAATATCATGTCTATGATTCTAAATTCTATTTACGAGTATAGTATTAGTCAATGTGTTTTAGGAAAAATTTATCGTCTGTTAATTTTTTTTTTCGTAACACGTTTAATGCAAGGTCAGTTTAATTTTGATTGGTTGTTTTTAATTTCGATATTTTTAAACAAGGAGATTTCTGGGAAGTCGAGGAGGAAGCATGGATGAAGCTACTGTGCCAATTTTGATGGATTCTAGAATATAACACAGATGAGTTTTCAATATTTTCTTTGTAATCTAACAGATACAATTTCTATACCATTGATGAAATTATATTTTCATTTATTGTAACAATTTATGCATCTTAACTTTTAATTTTATTTATACATTATAATATTTTTAAATATTTTAGTTTAAGAGTAGATAAAAAGAATTATGTCAGCAAAGGTTGAAAAATCATCTCAGGTCATCTCTGGACAACTTTGACGGAGCAGGAGTGATCAACCTAACCCATGCAGCTGATGATGATGAATGTTGAAAAAAAATATATCAGCATTATGTAACTCTAAATTAACACCTTCCTACCCCTATTAGATTTAGATTTTGATTTAGTCAGTCAAAAAACCGTAAAAACTGTATGTGACGTAGGGGGGAAAAGATTATCTGTGCACGTTTTCTTGAGTTCCAGAATCCCTTCCCGTCATTTTAACTATAAATAGTTGAAAGATGAGTAAACGTTTAACATAAATAAATAAAAATAAATTTTAAAAATAAATTTTAGAAATAGGAAGATTAGCAATATTTGAAAAATAGTCATTTTCGTTTCTGAGTTATAGAAAACGTTTTTGCATCGGTTCACGAATTGCAAGTATGATATTTCAGGATTGCTAACAAAATAGCAACTCGACCTTACCTCTACTCTTATCATTACGAGTAAACCGAGAGTTCAACAAAACGTGCGCATAGTGAAGCTACATCTCCGCCCAGAAGCAAAGCAAGGGACCATCTCGCATTTGCTCAATGGATCAGGGAAACTGGACAAAAACCTGATCGAGATGGGGGTCATTGTCCCGGAAGCTGAAGTACATTATTTGTTACAAACATATTAAATCTTTTAAAAAAGTATACAATACAAATGTAAACTAATTTATTGTATATCATTGTTTTCTTAAAATAAAAAATATTTTTCTTTTTGATAATCAGTATAGTCTCTAATTGTATAGAAACAGTTATGCAGCAGAAATGATTTTACTTTTAACTTAAATTTGTGAACCGACTTCAATTGTTTAATGTCATCTGGCAGTGCGTTGTAAAGTAACGTACATGTATTGAATGTGGATTTCTGATAGTGAGCTGTTGATACTGAGACTTGATGAAAGTGATTTTTACGACGTGTGTTGTAATTATAAATATCAATATTGCATGAAAATATTTTCCCACCGTTAAGTCACTTTTGACAAATATTACAGATTCGTAAATATATAGGTAAAGCAGTGGAAAGATTCCAAGCTCAATGAGGAGAGGCTTGCAAGGGTATCGCGGATGGCATTTTTCATTATTCGAATAATTTTATTTTGCAATCTAAAGGTCGGAGTACTACATGATGAGTTTCCCAATAACTTTATGCTATATCTCAATCGGGAATGAAAATTTGCAAAATACACACAACGAGCTGCATGAAGGCTGACTGAATTTGATAGAATTCTTAATGCGTAACATAATGAACTTAATTTAGTGTTTAATTTTGTTATATGTACATTCCATTTGAGGTTTGACTGAATTGAGAGACCTAGCAATTTTGTTACCTGAACATCACTTAATTGCATATTATTCGTTTTGAATGGAGCATGCGATTGCTGATTCGAAAGACAAAAATGCATTGAAACTGTTTTTCCTTCCTTAACTTTTAATTTGTTATTTCAAATTAAATTTGAGTATTCTAAAATCGTACTATTTATTGTTTCTTTTTTGCAAAGAACATTCGTGTCATCGGCAAACAGAACCGTTCTTCCGTTTTTAATAGACGACGGCATATCATTTACGTATAACAGGAAGAGGATAGGACCTAAGATGTCTTTATTGAGCTTCGCCATCAATAAAGACATTTATTTATTTATTTTAAGATCGAGCGTTGCGGATCCCCATATTCAATTGGCAAAGAATTGGAAAGATAAGTAAATAATGTCCTTTCGTGTACAGTATTGCTACTCTTTGAGATCAATGTTTAAGGTACGAATGATAGTTATCGATCGATCGATGGTTATTGTAGGGACGTAGCTGCCAATCATAATTTGAGGTCATACGCTGAGGAAGTTTTTTTGGCTAGATGACAGTTCTGACTTCTCCTTGTCTAGATAACTTCAGAAATTTAGAAGAAAGATTTATGTGTTAATCCTTGTATAAAAATATTGTGGAAGAAAAAGAATGTCAAATTTCATGTCAATGTCATTTTTAAGTCAGTGTCAAATGCTAAAAAATGCAACTTGAGTAAATTTCTATTTCGGTGCTGTTTCCAAAACTTCCCATAAAATTCTCATAATATACGGTGAACTAAAAAATACGTATTTCGCCGGTTATATGATTCTCCGAGATGTATGTTAATATGTATATCTGCCCATTAACTCACATAAACAAACTTCCTAACGCTCCGTACTATATCTAGATAACTTCAAATACGTTCAATTTAAACCTCTTTTAGCGTATATGCGCTAGAGCTTTTAACGCAATAAAATGAAATTCTAGATTATCGGTTTTCTCTTTTTTAAGCTTATTTTAGTATTACAGATATATACTTTTCATATATCTAATCAAATAGAAAATACAAAAATCTGGGACACCCATATTTTTCTCAGTGATTTTGTATTGTCGACGGATAAACGTAATTCTTCTATTGATGTATTTTTAAAAATTATTTTTGAAGCACTTGAGGTCAGTTACCTTAAAATTTTGCTTTCAACATATGGAATTTTGAGTTCATATGGAATTCGCGGTATTGCTCAAAATTATTTATCTTATTTCTAGGGCAGGTTTCTCCATCACTTGATAAATCACTAACGAAACATTCGAATTCTTTAACAACTCGTTTGAGAAAAGATGTTTTTCGCATAAGTTTAACGCTCGCTAACATTCCGTGCAGTGAGGAGCAGTTACGTTAAAGGAAGTGTTTTGGTTATATTAGGCAGATAAAATCCGGCGTTATACGATAAAGCAGAAAAGACCTGCAGCTTAGAAATCGTAATTAGAAATTTCCTGTTTTTATACAGGCTCGGATCTTGCAGCAAAATCTGGAACCTTGGATCCGGAATTTGTTTTCTGGACTCAAGGATGGAAAGTGGTGATCACCTTCACCGTTTATTGATTGGAAAGTGTTACTTTACCGTTGCTTATGGCAGCTTTGGTCATCTAAAACAAGTGAGTACTGCAAAGTAAACAAAGCACAGGGTCAACATGAATCAACATGGCTGCCACCTTACATATTGAGAATGATCCGAAGATTACTCTCTTTTAACTTTCCGTTAATTAGTTCTAAAGAAAGTAAGTAACTCGTGTCTTTGGCGTGATGCTTTCAAAATGCTGGACTCGGTTCTTCGTTGCCTCATCTGTCAATATTTCATTCGTGCGCAAAGGAAACTTTCTGTACCTGTTACCTAAATAGCTATTTCTATACGTGATAGTTGCTGCTATAATAACTCTAAACTAAGTTCTCTTGTGATATCTCCGTTGGAAATAGCCACGCTTCACCTCTTATCAAATGAGTGATAAATAATATATTTTTCGTGATAGTTAACAGAAAAGAAATGTTCAACGAAAAGTGGTATACCATCGCTTTTATAAATATCAGTAATGTTGATTTACTTAAGGACTACTACTTTCTCAATCAATTAAACACCTGCTTTTGAAAACATTTTAAATTGTTTTACTACGAGTGAGATGGTTTACTACACATGGTGGGGGGTGACAGTGGTGGTGTCGATAGTTCTGTCAGTTCGAAACTATAAATCGTTGTGCATTTGACCTTCAGCTCCGAAATTACTGCGCAGATGGCCGCTATGATGGTCATTCAATCTGTGGCGCGTCAACAAGCGACATCCGAGTGGTAAAAGAAAGCTCGAATATATTGGAATAGGCCCTTGATGGTCTTAAATAAGTTGTTTTGATCGCGATATTTCTCATATAATCGATTGCTATTTAATTACAAACAAAAATAGTAAGTATGTTATCTTTAAAGAAATACAAACTATTCTAGAAACAGTTCTTTCTCGTTATTTTGAACCCTGTTTTTCGATCAGCAGTGAAAACACGTTGCGGGCTGGCTTAAATGGTTGGAAATATCGTAATTGGAATAAACAACTTGATGTGAAACTTACTTCATGGTGTGAATAAAAATTAGCAGCTTTCAGATCCAGAAACTTATACAAAAACGGGACGTTTTAGAAAGTGAAGGAACAAATTTTCCTGTTCAAAGTGTTGCAAGTCGCGTTCATAATGGACGACTCCCCAACAAGAGCAAGAACTACACAGTGTAATGAACAATAGCCTTGACCCTGAGGGAGGGGACGTTGTTGGCCAATGACAGGACGCCGCCTGCACAAAGGCATGGAGATGGGAGGCCGTCTGGCCCCTCCCACTGGCGAGCGCGCCGCCCGCGCCGCCGCGCCGCCCGCGCCGCCCCCGCGTCCAACCCAGTGGCCGGTGGCTGCGCAGGCATGCGCGCCGAGCGCTCGCATCACGCTTCCTTACAAGTCGTGCAGGAGGCGGGCGATCTTTGCCACGTGGCTACTGCCATACAGATATGTGACTTCATATTTATTCAAAATGCATGCTACTGTGAGAAAGTGCATGGGACTATAGGAATATAGTACATAAAATATTACATGGTACGTGTGGTATTACTTCATTTAAAGTTTTGATTATTTAAAATTGTTTTATGTTGTATGGAAAGAAATGTAAAGATTTAAGGAAGGACAAGAAAAATGTAAAGGTAGAAATGTTTAATTGTGAATATCTATGTGTAGTTGAGTGTCCCTTATGTAAACTAATTATTTTTTCACAAATTTTTGTAGATAATACTTAGTACTTTACATTTAACCCGTTACCATAGACGGGAGTCAAACTGACTCCGCGCTCATCTATATATTTTTATTTATTAATTTTGACTCTTGTGCTATTTACTCCAGCACTTCAGTACCTTCAAACTAACTCTTCATTGTTGCATAAGCAGATTGTCAATTTTATGCCTATGGATTTATCAGATTTATTTCCTATTAAAAGTAGCTTTTCGCGTCAGGGAGTCAGTTTGAGTCCATGTCAGTGAACACGTGACAAAAACCTTGACGCTACCGAAGGCAGGCATGTATGTAATATTTTTTATTGTACCCGAGTTATATTTATTGCATTATTTTTTTCATTTTTAAGCACTATCCTTGGTATTTTCTTGCTATTATTATCGTTTGGCGCTAATGGAATCAGTAATAAAACTGAATTTTATAAAAAGTCTAGCTAAGGAACTTGTTACTAAGAAATTAGAAAGATTGTTTATCACACATCTTCGACCCGACATCAGAATTTCAATTAAGACAATACTTGGTAGAGAAGAGATGGAAACAGCAAAATAGGGAAGATACTATCAACAAGGAAATACCTGCTCCATTTGTTCCAAGAAACTGAAGATGAAAACAATTATTTCTTGCACTTGTAAACACGCAGTGTGTGGACAATGTTCGTCAACATAACGTACCGATCGTAAAAGCAATAAAACATAAAAATAACTTTTAATATACTGTTAAATAGATTCAGTGGTTATATTAGCATTAAATATTGAATCTGAATAGCTCAACTACAGAGACACAATTAAAATGCATGTAATTAATATTTATTATCACAAAATCTTTAAAAATATTTTTACTATTACTATAAAAGTAATTTAGCAATATACACAAAAAATAATTTGAAAAAAGTAAATTAGTAAGTCATAAATCCTCGAGTAAGCATGAAGAGTCAGTTTGACTTCACATCTCTTGTTGCGTAACACAAATTCCCGTCTGTGGTTACGGGTTAAGAAGACTATTTCAGGTTCGAAATTTCTTGTCAGAAGGAGGCCATTAACACGTGTTGATTTGAACTCAAAGTTTGACTATTAAAGACCGCTGACTCGTAAAAATGTAAATATTGTATTCAAAGAACTAGGGACAAAGAATATTGATGTTTACAATTCGCATATTCTTAATTTATTGTTATATGTAATTATTGAATATATTTAAATTTTAATTTCATGTTCAGATATTTTTTCTTCGATGTTTCGTATTGACCATCGGGTTAAACTCTCCATGATCCTATCCACAAAACAACACAATTGCTTTTGTTCTTTATTAACTGACAAAAGGGCATGGAAAAACGTGCTTTCTTTTGGAACGTCTTCAGCACAGTCGTTAACTCCGATTGACAGGTTAACGGCCTTTTTGATAGCAAGTATAAATGAATATTCTTCCACGGTGATCGGCATTCATGAAAGAAAGTATCATTCATTATTAGAAGTTGAATCAAGTCTCTGCATTTTTATGGACAGATGTGTAGGTGTATGGTCAGATGTGTAGATGAGTAGATGAGTAGATGAGTAGATGAGTAGATGTATAGGTGGACAGGGTATACGTCTATTTTCTTTTCTCAAATGATTAAAATATGGAATTAAGAAAATTACTTACCAAACTAATTTGTCATGCATTTCTCTTTAGAGAGAAATCCCCTCTATTTGAACATTTTCTCTGATCAAAATTTTTACAATTTTTATTTTAGTTTGAACATCGAAGACTGACAGAACTGTTTTACTCAGATTAATGTCACAAGTTCTAGCTTTCTTCAATGCTGCTCTAAAAATGTTACATCAATCATTTCAAGAGCTTTACATTCTTTTAAGAAATTGAGATCTTAATTGGGTGATTTTACGTCTAAACTGCATCCAAGCCAGTGTTTCACATACACTGCAATGAACAGAGAAACCCTATTCTTCTATGGTGTGGAAGAATGCTCGTGCTCAATTGATAAGTGAAGTTGTGACGTAAGCAAAAACATTTTAATTGAATAAATTGTAAAATTGAAAATTTACTTGATTAATTGTGCTTGATGCATGGCCTCAGGAGGAGGAAATCTTATTTTACTTCGTGTCACTTCTCCGAAATAAAGCTCCCACTTGTTCTCCCGATATGTGTAGTGCGAGTAAGTCTACCTTTTTGTGAAAGGGAAGAATAATGGACAAGGCTGAGGAAGGAAATATCGGGCGCGATCCGTGGCCCCTTTTTGTGGGTTCGGCATTCGCCCAGTATTAATCGGACAAGCCATGGAAAACTACCGATCCGAGCATGCGACGTCCACTTCAACCTAGCTGTGTAGCCAATGTCAAACCTCTCTCACCGTCGGGGTAAACTCACCCAATCGAACTCTAGGATTTCCTGATCAACAACACTTCCTCCGCGACGTATTAGCTTAAGTTATTGATGTAGGTTGCCTACTCTCCTGAGGAAGTTTTGCGAGCTTCGAATCGCGGGCAGTATTTATGCAAACACAGTTTCTAAAATGCCCCTCATCAATTACACTGCCAGGGAATGGGAACGCGTATGGTTTAGTTTGTTTTTGGTGATGTCCTCGCCATCCTTTCACTCAGGCCAATATAGAGCTTAGGGATGGATTTGTCGGCTCTGGGACGGACTTTGCGCTCCTTTCTTTATGCTGTGTTAGTACTTTCCCTATTCTTGAGAATATGCGTCGTTCGACTCGCGTGTGTTTTGCGTCGAAAGTAGATCGTACAAAAAAGTAACATAAGCAACATTATAACATTGTAATATGCTAATGCAATGTTATGAAATGTAATAATAATAATAATAATAATAATAATAATAATAATAATAATAATAATAATAATAATAATAATAATAATAATAATAATAATGATAATGATAATGCCGATCAGATGGCCGAGAACGCTAAGGCAGTAGTGCCGGAGTGGTTTCGGACCAGAAGATCGCGGGTTCGAATCCCGCCTCGGGCATGGGTGTATTTGTGAATGTCTGTATGTGTTGTCCTTTCACCCCCATTATCATCTTATCATCATTTCATCTTCCATACCCCCAGGGCTAACAACCGTGGGGGATAAAAATCGGATCCAGCTAAAATGCTGGTCCCCCCAAAAGTTGTTGCAAGCACCTGCCACCGCGATAATAAATAAAAACTGAGCCACGGTAAATGCAGGATGCTTGCATGCGTGGTCCTAGTCGGCCGATTAACGAAATAATAATAATAATAATAATAATAATAATAATTAGTAATACAATGTTTCACAAATCAACAGAAATTGTGAATTATTATGAAAACAACTAGTCATCTTACTTATTTTGATCAGTCAACATTTATTAGTTATAGTACTTCAGTATATCTCACGCATATTGAGCGTGGTTAAACTGTAGGTGCTCATAATTGCGGTATGCGCGTTTAGCGGGCTTTGACTTTATGAAGCGATAAATGGCACTTGAGCGCATGTGAAAATTACTGTCATTCACAACACCATGCCAAAAAAAATATTTGGGACAGATTTGCATATAACAGAGCGTAAGTGTTCGTTTAGCGAAAAAGTATTAAACATTTCAATAAATGCATAAAATTTCAATAAATGCATTCATAGAATAAATTCATCGAAATTTCTTTTTCATTCCACGTCTCTGTCATTTCTTTACTACTGTAAGAAAATTTGGTTTCTTCTGGGTCTGTTTTGTCGGTTGCGCAGAGCATACGTCGGGTAAAAACGCGGGGGAAACGGATGAAAACAAAAACTCAATAACCTATCGGGAAATACAAATCAGGTTCATAATGTTAATGAATTTTCATTTCAGGGCAAACGAAATGCCACACATAGGGAGATGTGGGGCAGAAAGTGGTGTTGATCAATATCATTTGGCCTTAGGCTCCCAGGCCGTCCGACTTTAAAGCACCGGAACGAGCTTCGGTGCGGCTTCGGCAGCATGGCGTGCGCTGTGATTCGATGACAAGTTCTCGCGGTGAAAAGAAAGGGATAGCAAACTTCACGACAAATCGGCCAATTAGCAAGGAAGCACGTTAGGAATTCATAGATATTAATTAAATTATGCATACCTTTTAGTGAAAATTCGCGTTCAAACAGAAAACGTGCAAATGAGAATTATTGTCCATTGACCATCAAATAAAAATTTTAAGAAACTGAACCAAAATGTCTATTTATTGTTTAGGAAATATTAATAGAATATTATCTGTATTCCATCTAACGCCACCACATATTTTTACCCCTTGAAAATTAACGCTTATTTACACGTACTAAATAGTAGCAACGTATTCTTCATGAATATTTTATATAAAAGGCAATGTTTGTTTGTTGGTTGATTCATACCAAATGCGCTACCGTACTGTTCATCCGATTGCAATAAAACTTGTCAATTTATTGCTTGCACTTTCAGGAAGAATATAGACGTAGTACGAGGGGAATGCCTGCGAATATAGGCGCGCGTTGATGATGATTTTATGTAGACACATGGGCCCTAATCAGGGCCCTTCACGCCATGGCGCTCTCTACGCAACCCGCCGCACACTGAAGTGCGATTATGAAGACGTCTTCATTGCGTATTCTGCCCCTGTGATTGTGAAATATCTCTCGGGAGAAACAGATAGACAAAGGAAGACAGACGCAAAGGGAGAAACAAACCGAAAGAGAGAGTCAGAGAACGAGAGAGACAGAGAAACACAGAAAGTCAGAGAGAGAAAGAGAGAGAGACGGGGTGAAAGACGGGATGAGACGCGGGTGGAGAGACGGAACCACACTCGCGAGTCTTTCGTCTATTGAACATTTTGCAGAGCGTAGCGTAAAACGTGTTTAACAATCACGTGACCAGTAGCATGTTATGTGTAATATATTATAATAGCAAAGCATTGACGAAGACACATTTGGAGAATACAAAAATGGGTTCAGAAGAAATAGATCTACCACAGGTAATATATTTGTTATGAGGCAGATTATTTTTACCCCTTGAAAATTAATCTCTTTATTTGTCCTTAAAAACAATCAATTATTTTCAATTGTTTGTTTCGAACTATTTAATTAGTTATTTCTCTGTATTCTTCTCCAGAGTTTGTGCTCTCCCCATACTTGAGTCTCCATTGTCCTCTGTGTCTAAGAATCGTAATGCTGTCTCGACACACTTCTATACCCCCTGCACTGTTGGACCACCGTCTCACTCGCCTAATAACATGCGTGATGCTTTCGGTAGGGGGAGGGCGCAAGCGATCTTTTTTCCGCGCGCCACTGTGGATATCGCCAGGCTCTTAGTCGCTTGCTTCGTGTACCCTACTCAACGCTCTTTATCCCGGAATGTCGAGTAACATTAAGATTGAAACTGAAGCAAGTAATTGCGCATCGCCACCGCCACTTGTAGCCTACGCAGGACACGGTATTTTGTTTCTGCAGTGAAAGTGAGTGGCAGAAGGTCACCTGTTAGGTGCCCATTTCTGGTTCACTACCATCACCTCATCGGAGACATATTCGATAATGACCTCTGGCCGACGATATATTTTTCAAGCTGCGTAGTGTTGGAATTTGTAGCACTGAAAGGATATATTCTTTTCCATGAGGGAATTAATTTCCAAGACGTACTTCCTACGTTCACTATAGCTGAGGTTCAGTTTCACTGTAACCGAATCTCCTTATGCTCAATTGAAATATAGGTGAAACGGGACCAGTGACTTAGTTCACTATAACCGAGGGTTCACTATATTCAGTTCATTACAACCGGAGTCGACTGTGGCAGTCAACATATTTTGTTTACTGACTTTAAGCAAGTTTTTGACAAAATAATTCGATCCAATTTAGTTAAAATACTGAAAGAAATTAGAAAACCAAACAAGCTAATCAGATTTATTAACAAGACCCTACAATATTTAACTAGTAGAATAAAAGTAGAAAACCTATCGGATCCCTTTGAGACTTCAGCTGGGAAATGGCAAGGTGATCCACTATCGGCAACTTTATGTAAGGGGAGGCGTTAAACGCTATGCCCGCAATGTTAAATTTTCAAAGCTTTTGACCCTTTTTCTCAGAAACTATTAATTGAACACAAACCAAATTAGGCATGCTGATTCAGACACATCTCGTACATTTACTGTGTGTTTGCAGATACCCATATATAAATTTAACGCTTTAAAATAATGTTAAATGAATGCACTCTTTTGTTGCATGTTTTATAACTCTATATTTTACTACAATGCAATTTTTGCGGGAAAAGGAAGGACACAAACACAGTAGATATTAATATAATAGTACAACATTGTATAAAAATCATTGTTTTTTGATGTTTAGTTTCTGAGAAAATGGGACTTTTGTACAAAACAAACAACACTTTTCAGCAAAGCGAGTTTAAAGTTTTTACGGTTGAGGGAAATCCATGACACTGCATTCAAATTTATGGCACTACGCTCACCCATTGTTGCCGACCTCCTTTTATATCGTGAGGTCTCATATTCAACTCTTATAATGATTCATAATTATTAAGAAACAGTTTGGGTGATATTTACATTACTTTCATATAAAATATATTTATTATCAACTTAAGTCACAAAATTTCTTTAATACATAGAAATACTATCTTTAAAATAATTTCTTAAAAATTCGCAGGGAAATTCATTTCAAATAAATAGGCGTAAATTTTACGACGATTGGTTCTCTGCAAACACTAATGTAGAGGTTTTCTGCATGTTAAATGAAGTGCATAAGAAAGTAAGGGCCCACCTGAACTGACATTTTCTGTGTTGTCTCTGACTATAGATTGTGCAGCCCGGGGAAATGGTATCGCTTGATTTCCCTCGACGCGGACGCGGCGTGCCCTGTTCAGCACAATCGCACTCCGAGCTCATACGTGCCCTGTTTGAGGGCCCTTCCTTAAGCCAATAAATGTCATCTTAGGGAGTAGTATGTCAATTGTTTTGTTTGTACCCCTCGCGTTTCTATGACAATGTAATTTGAGCAAAGGAGAAAATAAAACGAGGCTGATTTTAGTCCAGCCTGAGTCAAGGTGGCGGATAAGCGGGCTTGTTAGTAAGCAGGGACTAATTCGTGCCGAGGAAGAAGAAGCGGCCCGCGCCTCCCGGCCAATCGCCACCCTATCTCCTACTGCCCTGTCAGTCGGGAGCCTTGCGGGGGTTGGGGCGTCACGTCGCGCTCGCTGAGCAGAAGTGAATTGCGAAACAGGAGGAAGTCTGCCAACTGACCGATTTCTCTAGCTGTGGGAGACGCGAGGGCTTATCGACGAAGAGCCTCTTGATTACCTCGTGTGCCCACTCTAGCACGTTAAGCGGAAACAGAAGGGGGCTGGGAATGGAGACGGGCGCGTGTGTGTGCACGTGCGAGGAGCCCAAACTCGCCCCGCCCCTGCTGGAGGGGTAATCGACCCCCTCCTTAGTTTTCGCTGCCCGTGATACCGCTGCATCGCAAAGCTCACTTGTCACGGACGGAAAGTCACATCTTGAATCTTAATATCGACCTGTGAAGCTAACATAAATTAGTAGGTGCTACAACAACACATACTAGCTCTTATTATTTGCAACGGTTCTGCAATGTTTTACTACAACTTGAACCTTCAAAAGTTTTTCCAAAACGTAAAAACATTTTCCACGCTTGGATTCGAATCCACGTTCTTAAGTAACGCTATGCACGTTACTCCTTCACCACCAACCTCGGTGACGAAACAACTTTCTCCACGCTTTTACAACAAAGTTTAACATTTGCATTTGCAGTTTTCAAAAAGTTTTCAGATCAAGTGCAGAAAATCCAGAGATTTTACATGTTATTATTTCAAGATCTAATTTGGAAGAACAGATTTCATTTAGAAAACAATCCCATCTTCTACACTGAATTACAAGAAGGCACCGAAAACATTTAAAACTTTTGCAATTTTCGAAACATGGAATACCCCTGTTACTCTTTGTATAGTGAGTTCAGGGACAGTGAATACTTTTTATTAGCGCACTTTGCTCTATTCGAGAAAAAATTAAAGAAAGAATTTCGAGTTGTTTGTAGAAGAACCTTGCTTTTAAAATTCATTATACAAGTATTTCACGCAAATTCAGCAAAAAATAGTAAAGATTGTTGAACCTACCTTAGATCACAATTTACATTTATATATTTTAAACATATTTCTTAAAATATAACAATGGAAATGCTCTCTCCTAACAGCAGCAATATTTCTACACACTATGTGTATTTTGAGAAACAGTAATGTTGCTTGTACTGAATGATTTAGAATAAGCCTGTCCAATACATTCCGCAGCTATATAAATGATATGTCTTTTTCCATCGTTGTTGACAAGAAAAAATTGGACTGCTTGGTTGTAATACGCCTTGATCGGAAAAGAGAAAGATCAAAGGATAGTAGTTTGTGAGATATGTGGGGTGGAAAGTTACAATCACCACTCCAGTATTACATGCTAAGTGTAATGTTTCCAATGAAAGGTGACATTTATGGTTATCAGTGATCCTTATAACGTATAATTTATATACCTGCGGAATGTATTAGATAGGCTTATGCAATACAAGTAAAAGATGCAAAGCATATTCACTAAAAATTGTGGATGAATGAAATGCATTTTTGAGTACTGAGTCTCCCTGGTTACTGCTCTAAAATCAACTACAGTAATCCTATCTGTTGACGTATTACTTACATCTCACTCATGCTATACTTCGTTTTGGATCCAATATGCTTACACATTGTGTTTTGAGGTATAACCCAGTTTTATAACCCCGAAATATGCCCAGCATTTCAAGAAAGTATATATCTACTACTGCATGTTGAAATAGAGCATTTTACATGGACCACCGCGTTTGCTGCACTCTTTATTCTGAGATTTCCGCTTTTCCACCTTCCCTGATAAGTGTGATTTGTGGGAGAAAACACGTTTTGAATGTTTGCTTCTCCAATGTAGGTCGCCCTTCAGATGAGCGGCGGCGAGCAAGGCAGTTCTGGGAAGGGCGGCGACCGCCGCGGCCTGCGAGCGACGGGTAGTGCGGCGCGGCGCGGCGCGGCGGGAGCGGAGGCGAGCGGAGCGAGTGGCGGGCCGGCAGGCGGCAGGCCGGCTGCGGGCCACTACCTCGCCTCGCGCGCCACAACTGGCCCCGGCGCCGCAGAACTCTTGGACGTGCGTACAACAGGCTGACAAATTGCTTCTTAGAATATTCCGCAGCCGTTCAAGGAACCCTCTCCATTGTGCATGAGCGTAGTACTACTATCCACCCGTACTATTTGTACAACTCAGCAGAGGGGCAACGCCGGTAGAGCCGAAAGGCCTTTCCTTCGAGGAACGCAACTTCCCTTCCCAGAAGATGGCTCCTCGGAAGGTGCGAATTTCACTCCCGGGGTCTTCGGGAAATGACACTGCTGAAGGATATCATAAGCGTGGTTATCATTAACAAATCCACAAATACCTCACACATTATTTTCATTGTGGAGGAATTTAAATGATTTATATTCATCATATAAAAACGCAAGATTTATTACTCTAGTGGCCAAGGTGTTAAGACAGTTAAAGTGATCCGATATACATCCGAAAATTGAATTTAAAAAATCGAATGCAAGTTTTTTTGTTTAAATTTTTCCCTTGAATGTAGCAAGAAACGGGGGAAAAAATTTGCTTCGCTTGTCATTTTCGTCCAACACTGTTCATTTTCGAAAATTGCAAGAAGTTAACATTGCAAAAGTTCAATATTGATGATAGAATTATTTTATTTAATGAAATAAATTCTTTAAGAAATTATTTTTAAATTAGGACGTGTATAATTGTTTTGGAAAAACGAGTTTTCATGAACTTTCTGTTTGAAGAAAATGCAACTGATAAACTTTTTTTTCTCAGAAATGGCCTCCATTTTTTTCTGTAAATAGTTGCCTTGGATGTAGTAAAGAACGCTAAAAATGGCGCAGGTCTTATTTTCATTGAACACTCTGAATTTTCGAAAATTCCATAAGTTAGAAATGATGTGAGAGACCACGAGCTGACTTCTCGTTCGCGGCACGCGGAAAAGTGTTTGCTTGTTGGAGACATATTCGAAGGTTCATCTAGGAGAATAATATTGAGTAGCCGTTGCATTTCATAATGCGTGACTAGCGTATACGTTGTTTTAGTCCAATAGGTTTTATTCGTGAGTGTGACTTACATAGTCGCTGAATGCCATCAAGGCAAGATGTACCAGCCAACCAACCACACAATTGGGTTTCTTGACACAGGCCTTTAGGTAGGTTATCACTGGCGTGAGTTAAGTTGGCACACTACTTCTATGAGTAATAAATCAACGTCAAAAAGAAGTGTTGCAATGTTATTTATACAAGTAGAAAATCAAAGCAAAGACTGTTTGTTCTCGCAGAATAGCTTCACATTGCGAAAGCAATTGTCCTTGTAGTTTCAAAATTAAGTATTTAAAATCAGTATTGAATTTGATTTAATCAGTTTTAGCTTTTTTAATAAAAAAGTACTTCGTGTCATTACATTGAGTAGATAACCTCATTTAATTGTGTTTATACTTTCTTTATTGTTGTAATAATCACACAGTTAACCTATTGAGTTGCCGTACAGTGACCTATGACACCCCAACATGGTCCCATAACACCCAACTAGAAATACAATAAAAAGGTTTGTACTTCTCAAAATATACGTTTCAGCTTCTGAAATATGTCTCACTTATCAATAAACGAAATTGTATTTCATAAAAATGCTAAGAAATATGTTAATGACACCAGTAGTGGCAAGTGCGTCATCTGTGGCTACTTCATCCACAAAACATAAAAGAATAAGAATTTAAGTCTTCCCTCCAGCTTTAAAATTGCCTCTTCCTCAGCCTTCTAGTGCTGAGGAATAGAATAAAGAGACTTTATTTATTTTTCCATTATTTTACATTTCAAAAATAAGATGAAAGCATCTTATTAATACTGGTACTGCAGTAATATAGCTGCATGAAGGGTACTTTGTTGAATTTTTTGTCATAGACACATTCAGGGGTAGAATGTATGTAATGAATATTACTGATTCAAGTATCTGACCACCATCAATTTTTTGTAATTTTAAAGTGGACATTGTTTAAACAAAATCGAGGTTTGGAAATAAATTAATAGAACAGAACAAATTGGCCATATTTAGGCCAATCATTTACCAAAAGGTATGCTAATGCTGGAATTCTAATAACGCCTTTAGTAGGTCTACTCTAGTTCGGAATTTAGAGAAAAATATGAAAATGTTCTTAACCGTGGCTACTACCGGTACTTTTATCCTAGATGTGGATACAATACCATAAAATAGTTTTAATTGTAGAGATGGTTGTCAGACGGGATGGGACTGGTAAATAACTGTGGTAGTGTGTACTATGTTATTGCAATACTTGTGAAGACTTAATCCAATTTTCTTACTTTTTGCCAGAAATCTGACAAAAAGTGGTACTATAACAGTACACACTTTCTCGCATTATTTCTAACTTTCATCTTATGTGGTACTGGAACCGTAGCTTCTTTACGTCATAGCCCGGCGACCTGCATTTTAATTTCAGTGACTTGCATCGCATATAGAATGGTGTCAGGGTTCGTTTCAGGTGTCGACATTTTCTCACCCTCTTTTAGTTCACAAAAACCGAATCGGGGCGTAGTACCCCAAATGGATTTGAACAGGTCATTAACCTCATCCTTGTTAAGGGGCGGCTGTTGAACAAAACTACTACAGTCAACACGCGTTCTAATGCACTTTACCAATAGCGCTGGATCATTCTTGAAAAGGTCCTGTGTCCTAGCATAAGAGTAGCACTTCTCGGCACACTTGGCTCCATATATGTACGGGGTATTTTCAGACTAGTAGCGGTGGGTTCAGAGGATTCGCCCAAAATCTCTACTAATTTGCCATATGTCTCGTCCAATTGGTCCTGGGATTGAATATGTTTTTCAGTTCATCTCCCACCTCAGCGAGCTTATGATATACATTAGTTTGAGAAGTAACCCAGGATACTATCCAAGTTTAAATGTTTTCTTTCCAGTGAGGCTTAGTATCTAATGTGGCCCTGTTAAGACAAGTTCCAATAGTTACGTCTCCGGTGGTCATAGCAACCACGGACTCAATGAAATTTTGGCCCAGTCCGAACCGAACAGCGACGTGTCATTACGTCTCGTAGCAGATAAACAAGACTCGTCGTTAGGATATCGCTCCCTATCTGTTTTCGAAGAGTCAATGTCTACCATTGCAAGTTCTTCAGGGGTACTATCTGTAAGCCGAGTTTTTGTAAGATAATCTGTACCAGGCTGTTTGCTACCTGCAAAGTAGTTTCTGACCCCTTTGGATAAGCGCCAAAACTGGGGGTCACCGGTATTCTTCCTGTCTGAAGGTTAGACCTTCGATACAGAGGGAAGAGGAAATCAGCAATGCGGTTTCGCTCCCTAGACTCTTCGGAGGGCTAATGACTTTGGGAGGTGAGGCGATGGCACCAGTTATAGTAGAGGGTCTATCTGAATCTTCTGATGTCCAATCATTAGATAAGGACGATGATTCTGCAGTCACAGTAGCTCAGCTCTAATGGCTGCTAAATAATAAAAAAACTTCGATACGTAGTCTCTTTTTTTTCTCAGGCGGTCGTACGCAGCAGAGGAGCCATATCCTCGTTAAACTCTGGTTGCTTTGTCCATTGTCATTTTCATAGAATCCAGATTTTCCATTGTCTAGGTGCAGCAGTCCTGACACTAAGCTGCGCCTTGGCAGTTCGAGCATTATTTGCAGATGAGCACAACGCAAATGTTCTGAGAGCACTCGATTTGGTTGCAAAATTGGGAGAGCATAACTCATTTGTAAAGTCTTCTTGAGATGTTTTTGGATCCGAGCACTTTGGGAAATGACTCAAAGCGGATAGCTTCATTTTGTAGTTCTTGCTGCATTTGGAGCATACAAATATGAGGGGGCATCACTACAAACAGTATGATGATGCCGAACGATTTATTGAAAGCGGTGGCCATGTATCCACCGCCTTCTTTCTAGACACGGTGTGCGCCGCGACTCGCCACGAAGGGAATCCAAGCTGGTGTCGTCGTCATGGTGGCCTGTTCGGGTGCGCGCCATCATGCGCTCCCGCGACCAAGGCTTTGTGTGTCTTGTTACAGGGAGTACTTTACTACATATAGCTTCTACAGTTATTCACTTTTTCCAGTGCCTGACAATAGGCTTTTTGTTGAAATATCGCCAATTTCCGCCGCTATATAACAACACTTTCTCTTTACTACGTACATATAAGGCGAGAAAGTAAAAATTAAATCATGAAATAAGGTAATGAACATTTGTTTGAAAATACAAGTAGGGTCAGTCGGTATCAAATGGTGTAGCAAAAAATTGGGACTAATGTGATACACTTTCAGAATGATTACGTATTAATATCCAAAATGAACCAAAAAATAGCAAATAATAAGAAATATATTCCATTATTAATGATCTTACAGCAGGAACTCAAAATGTTACCTATTGTATTTGGGTAAACAACAAAATAAATAAAATAAAAGCCGAAATGACTTATTTTTTCAGTCAAAAACTTTTCCACCGACATCGGAGACTTTTGATGTCACTTCGTTTGTTTTTGTTTTTTTGATCGATGTTTTGAAAAATAGTTAATCATTCTTTCTGAATGATTTTTTTAAAGAGTAGTGGTAGGTCTTAATTTATTTTTTACTTCGCACACTTTTTTAGTACCAAATGGCTCACATCCAGTATTTTTCAAAACCTTTTGGACTAACAGAAAAATATATTTTTTGTAGTTTTTTGCAAGCTAATTAAATTATTTTTTCAGGAATTGAATATTCTCGAAAAAATTAAAACCCTGATTTTTCTTGGTTCAAAACATATGCAACATAGCGTTGGTTTGAAAGCATTGGAAGCATTTTTTAGTAGAAATACCTTACTGGAATGATGGAACATTATATACAAACCTTGCCGATTGTTTGCCAATTGCACGTGGAGTCCCGCAAGCAACAATTGTAGGCCCTATTCTCTTCCTACTGCACGTAAACGATATGCCATCGACGATTAGGAGCGAAAGTACAGTTCTCTTTGCGGATGATACGAATATTCTTTGCAATAAAGACACGTAAATGGTACAACATCATATTTTCAAATTAGTTCTGTAATACGAAATTTATAGAAAATGAAAAGAAAAAGATTTCAATGCAGTTTTCCATTTCAAATAAACAATCTGTACTCAATTGGAAATGAATAGTGTGCCATTCACTGATGTTAAGGTAACAAAGTTTTTAGGTGTTTCAATTCAGTCACCTTAAACTGTCAATTCAAACCTTAAATAGAACGTCCATTGAAATGAACACAAAATGAAGTTCATTATGCTACGCTTTCAGAATTCTTTCCAATTCACTCAGCCTTCATACTGCTCGTTGTATATATTTCGCGAATGTTCATTCCCGCCTGAGATATGGTACATTATTCTGTGTAAATACATCATATAGCTCTCAGATCTTTTGACTACGAAAACGAATTGTACAAATAATAAGAAAATCCCACCCAAGTGATTCTTGTAAACCTCTCTTTGTTAATATAGGTATTGCCAATATACATGTAACACTCGACGTAGTAATCATATTCATGGTGACAGTATTCACTGCTCATTACAAAAAATTCACATGTAATACATGTACTTTTCTTACATTTGCCAGATGACATTAGTCGATTAAATTCGATACAAAAGTTCAAATCCCAAGTAAAATATTTTCTGCTGCATATCTGATTCTATTCAGTAAGAGATTATACCGAGCATCCCGAAAGAGAGTAATAGTTATTTTAACAACGACATTTAGTGTATTATTTACAGTTGGACTGTGTAATTCTAAAGAACCTATAACAAGCATTCAACCTCAACTCATATGTCAATACATGTCAATGATCACTCTGTGCCATTGACATATCTGTCAATATTCTTGAGCAAATGCTGAGATGGTCCCTTGTTTTGCTTCTGGACATACATGTTACTTCATTATCTGTGCATGTCTTATAGAATTCAGAGGCAAATATAGTTATTCAAATTATCTTTCTCCATGTTGTGGCAGGAGTATTATTCCTTCACGAAGGACATAATGAGGGATAAGAGTTCAAATTTAGAGCTGATTTATTCTTAAAAATAGATTTTATTAAATCGGAGAAAATATTTTGTTAACAATCTTTGCAAAAACCGCTCATTTCTTTCTATATTTAAAATTCAACTAGTATATGGATTAGGGTAGGAATCAAAGAATTACGAAAACACTGGCGGACCATGGAGGTCATGCCCCCCCAAAAGGCCTAGAGTTTTCTTTTATGTTCCTTTATTTGGCAAAATTGATTTAAATATTTATTTTTGTTCGAATTGTCTGATTATTTCAACAATTATATTGTATAGTATCATATCTACAGTACATATATCATATTCAATATAATAACAAATATGTTTATTATTTAACAAAAATCTCGGATGTCCCCCAAAATGACGGGCTTGATCGCCCCCTGCATGAGAACGTGTGCAAAATTTACTTTCCCGTAGCACTGACACAACGTTTTAACAGTTTTTGAACTATATAAATAATAATAAAAATATCTTTAATTTTCGATTCTGTGTCAGCTGGCCGTATTTTAAAGCCGGCTGACCATTGATTTTTGAGAAAACTGCAAGAGGCTATAATTTGGGGATAGCCTAAAATTACGTGCTAGTTTCCTTTGTGTTCTGTGACAGTGTGTCAGCCAGCTTTGTGAATATGGCGCTGACGTGCTAAGGAGCAACGCAACCGCTCGGGCGGTGTGCGCGGGGGGCGGCGCGGGCGGGGCGGGCGGGACGGGCGGGACGGGCGGGGCGGGCGGGGCGGGCGGCGCGGGCGGGGCGGGCGGGGCGGGCGGCGCGGAACGCGGGGCCTAGGCTGCCGGCGAGGCGCGCTGCGGCGGTCGTGCCGGCGCCCTTCTCAGAATTGTGACGTGCAGCATCCGCGCAGGCCCTGTAATGAAGATCACACGAGACCACACAGGTGCCGGCCGAGGCTACGGCTGCAGTCAAGCTGCGACTCTTTGCGCTGGGGTCAACATTTCATTACACATTTTATTATCCCTTCATTTAGTCTTACATCTACGCATGGGCGAATGTTAAACCTATGAAATATTTATAGCATATGGATGCAGGTTGTGGTAGGATGGAACTCCCTTCTCATAAGATGGATGGATTATTGCGAGGGGCGGAATTTCAGGTAGAGGTTGCAGAGAAGAAGTTGTAGTTGTAATTATATGCATTCATTTATAGAACAGAGACGAGGGCGTTTACTGTGGGGAATGAAGTCTTGCCCAAGCCCCGCTAAGTCAAACAGTCAGTTCGCACTCCCTGGGAGGATAGAGAGCCCAACGTTGAATCGCTAGAGATTTGCGAGGCCCCCTCGTGAGCGCCTCTTCCTGGCGCCATCAGAAAAACCTCGCGACGTCCACTGTGCTCTCCGCCCGAACTCCTCTCCCCCTCCCCCTCTTCCCCTCTCCCCCTCCCCCCACCCCCTCCTCGCCACACCATTGCCACTACCACTGCCGCGCTCAGGTCGACGCGCTCAGCATCTCGCAGCTTCCCCACCGACAAGAAGACACGAGAGCGACAGCGCCAAAATGGCGCCTTGTTCACATCGCAAGCAAAACCACAGAAAATTGAAAGTAAATATTTTATATCTCAAGAGGAGATACGTTGTAGGTACATCAACTCTACTCTTCACAAGATTTGTAGTTATTACTTTTCATTTCATATATATTAATTCGAGGCTGTCGAGAAAGTAACGGCTAATTATACAGTAATCGGACATGAAGGTTCATATTTTCTTTACCAGCCTGGAAACGTATCGAAAGTACTTTCGTAACAGTAATGAAAGTACAATTAGGACATTAGACATGACCTATCAGTTTCGTCCGGGAACTCTCCCGTCTAGGCATGGTAAAATTCACTTTCTTGCCTTGTAATGCAAATTACTATTTATTTCATTTATTATATCTGTTGTACAGTGAATCATACCATGGGTTAGTTTCAGTTATTGCCTATTTTACCATGCAATATAGCAAGCTTCTGTTTACCAATTGGCTCAAAAGATAATTCATGGTTTACTGAATTATTTGTGTTTTCTAATTTTTTTTCTCTTTTGTGAATTTGACTGACTTTTTACATGTCATACTGATAAATGTTTTTATATTATACCCTCTTTTAATCTCTCCCTTTCTCTCTCTCTCTCTCTCTCTCTCTCTCTCTCTATATATATATATATATATATATATATATATATATATATATATATATATATATACATGCATGCGTGTACATACACCAAGCGAAGTGTTCCCAAAATCCCACGAACACCTCGCGCTACCCAGCCTAACCCCTTTTACCATCATACTAGTCCTTTCACTCCTCATCATCACCCTATAATAATAATAATAATAATAATAATAATAATAATAATAATAATAATAATAATAATGTCACCCTATCCCCTCTAATTGATATTCAGAGCTAACAACCGTGACTTAATCAAGGGATGCAACCGAAAGGCTGATCGCCATAATTCCGCCCTTGACATCTCCGGGACAGAATAGAACTGGGCCTCAGAGAGAGAAATATGTTGCGTGGTCAATAGTGGTATATACGCGAGTAATAAATAATAATTAAATAATGTTTTGAAGGCATTAAATCGTTATATATGGTTAACAATATTTACTTTGTAGCTTGAATTTTGTACAATTTTCAAATCAAATATGTAAGTTATAAATAATCAAAGAAACAATTTTTAATTAGAAGAAAATTATTGATGAGTTGAATGGGAAATTTGTAAGTGTTTCAAATTGTTCCCAAATTTGTTTTGCGGCATAAAACGTTTTTCGTTTTTGGGAGATGAGAGTGCTACCTCGACCGTCATCCTTGCCACCTCGCATATGAAATCGTCAAGTCGGAGTGTTGGTGGTAGATTGAAATGAGACCAAAATGAAGGCGTAAGAACGTGACAGTTAGAAGACAGTGGTGGGCGCCTTGAGGAGCGTGTCGACGGCGCCGGGACGGGCATGGGGCGGGCGTGGGGCGGGCGTGCGCCGGCCGCCGCTGGGTGCGTGCGAGCCCTGGTGGAGCCAAGCAGAGCTGATTCGTGGCAGGTTTTCTCAGGGTTCTCTCGTTTCCCTGCCTATCATTCCACCATTGCTTGGTCATAATGCGTCTCATATCATCATAATTCCCTCTCCACCGAAATTAAACATCTATTTCCAGGTATGACCATAAGGCTTAGATACCGGTATCATAATGAAAAGCATCCAATCTCAAATATTATAAGAGAGAGTCTTTAAGATGAAATTATATTTTCTTACTCCGGGAGAATATTAAGTTTATGATTATGTTACAGATTAAGTGAGAAAAATCGAACACAAAGTTGATGAGAATTTAATAACAGAAAATTGTCATCTATGTTTTATAAAGAAATTGAAATTTTATTCCAAGGATATACTAGTTCACTATATTCATTATTATTCAATTTCTATTGCGATTAAGGATATCCTTTCGTCAAATCCGTGCAACAATTTTGTTACCAAAGTAATTCACTAATAATGGAATAAGTTAAAATAAAATTATAATAAGGTAAGAATAGAGAGAAAACAAATCAAATAGTATAAAGTATCGTATTTATATTATTTGGGTAGATTTTTAAATGCTTGAGGAACACCTAGTTAAGACATATTTTCTCCCAAAGAAGGCCCACGCCCCCACTGGCTTCACAACTGTTGCTCCTCGACCAGCCAAAGATCGTTCTCGGAAATGATTTCGCCTCCGATGCCGCATTAGGCACTCACATGATTACATTGTGCCTGTCATGTTCTTTGAGGCAAAGTACACCGTTGGGAAGAAAGCAATGTTAAATTAATCGAAGGTAGTGTGCTTATTGCCATATCCTCCGTTTTCTCGCGACGGGCTTTGTTAAACTTGGAAGAGAGCCACTTTTCCTTCGTTTTTTCTCCGTCACTGTGCTCGATGATTCTCATAAAGCATTCCAAACACCTGTACGCAACTGAGAAAGTTTCACTTGTGGTTGAACAAGCATTGTTTACAATTATTCAGTTTTCCCACTGCTGTGTTACCTCCAAGACCCCAAAAAAATTCCTATCGTTGAAAATACTTTCTGTAGGCTACCAAAGACAGAAGAATATGAACCAAGTCCTATACATTCCGAAATGCATCATTCTAAAAACAGAAAGAACGCTATTTTTTTATTATACGTTCAAATATAATCTCTCATTCACTCTTGCAAATCTTCAATATAGATTGTCATCAAATACACATTTAATTCATCCAAATACGCATCAATGCAACAGAAAGGTGCTTTAAATGTAAGAAAAATACCACTAATGTAGGAGAAATGGTTTTAGTTGTAATTGAAGCCGTTTATGTGACCTCTGTTTCAATCTTTAAGATTTAAAATCCATAAGAATTATTCCAATTTAAGAAAATATATTTTCTCCGTATTTTGTATATTTTCTTTCTCCTAGTGAGAGCTAACATTTTCGGAATTATTGAATTTTAATTAATCGTTTTGATTTTTTTAATTCGGCAAAGTTTTAAACATGATTTAAAGATTCATTTCCGTATTTATTATTGAACAGATTATTACGCACGTTGTATTAGACTTCAAACCCATGAAACAATGTTGCAGTGATGTGGCGGCGTAAAATTGGAATTGTTTCAAACATTCAATTGTTTACCATGATTACTCAGTTTATCTCATTGGACGCTTTCAAAATTATATATATATATATATATATATATATATATATATATATATATATATATATATATATATATATATATATCTCTTTTTAAATAGTTGTTTTACTTTCTAGCTTAAAACCCACATAATAAAGAGTAATATGGTAATTCTGTACCAAAAAGTGTCAATTTATTGAAGAAAATATATTCTGGATGCTTTACACAGAAATAGTGATTAGTTCCTGATCCTACACGAGGTAAATGACTTCCTCTTATAGGTTATGTAGATAGAATTCACATTTTTTATTTATTTATTTTGTTATTTAAGGTCGCATCAACTTCTAGATCATTAGCGACCACTATTGCTTGTAGGGTTATGGTAACTGAGAGGATGCCCCTATGTGAAAGTGAAAGGACGAACACAATACAACCATGCCCGAGGCGGGACTTAAACCCGCGATCCTTCGGTCCGAAATCGCTACGGCACTACTGCCTTAGCGATCACGGTCACTGAATCAGCCGAATCCACATTTTGTGAGCCCTTGACATCTAAAATTGATAACGACTATAACCTCTGTCTATCCGTCAGTGAACAACATTGAATTAGCACCTGAACTGTACATAAAATTTGCTCGAAAATTAATATTCCCCGATCGATTTGGGGAAACCCAAGGCCCAGAAATACAAAACAAGATATTGATTTTTGTGAAATGAACTCTCAACATTTCCAAATTTTCTAAAAAAATGGCTACAGTATTTTTCTGTAATAGAGCAAGCTACAATAGCTTTCAAACATTGCAGTTGCCCGATTTTCACTGATTTTTCTAAATTCAAGAATTGTAATTGTGGAATTTAAATTCCAGCGTGGGTAAATTTTTGCGGACTGTAAACACTTTTGTGGGTTTTTGCAGTATTATATTATTATTACAAAACCGTTACGAGAGTTGCAAGAAAGTACGTGCTGTTATAGCGCTAGGAGGTGAGGTAATATTCCGTTTTTTGTTTATATCGAAATATTATTAAAATTTGGCCCCGCTTGTGAGTCGAATATGTATTCTTATGTTTATATAATGGATAAAATTGTAATATTAACGATCAAGAATTGAGGATCAATGTGCTACATATTTATCATGAAAATGCGTGTTTTTTGGTTTATTACTAACTTTAAAAAAATATCCATGCACCTCTTAAAATAACAATTTTTTCTCTTAGATGTGCTCACATTAGATTTGTTTTCAGGATAAATTCATGTAAAATATCCTTTGATTTTGTCTTAATACCGATTTGTATAAATATACTGTTTACCCCTTATCTTTTTAATGGATTGCCTATGAAGGGCTATTTTTGCATCTGCTCAAAATTTCTGGTACGTAATAATGTTGTAATCTATAATATCTTAAGTTTGACACTTTTATTTATATATAGGTGCCCAAGAAGGAAACTACGAAACTTCAAAAATCAGCTCTTAAATCAATTTCAATCATAATTTATCTAATAGACTTGTTAAAACTCGCTGCATAACGAGCATTCTAGTTACACCAAATTTGCACACTCGCCTTCGAGTTTCAGTACGATTAATGTTTGTACGTTTCAACTAATTCTCCCGCTGGCTACTTGCTGCGCCACCTCTCGGGCCGCACAATTCCTTCAAGACATCATACAGGTGCCGACGGCCAAGCGTGGGAACCGACGCCACTCCGCTCCCCACCGACCGCCGACCGTTCCGCCGGTCCGCTTGCTGTCGCCGAACAGTGTAACGATTTCAGTCGGTTGCAAAGTGCCTCCCAGGCTGCACGCTTACGACCGTTATCTCTGCCACTCTGAAACACGCTTAAGGCGTTTCTCCATAAAATTCCCAATTAAACCGTTATTATGTATCAACAATGAATTTTCTATATAACAATGTACTGTAACATGCGTCACGCCAAGTTCGTGTAAATTCATAACCACCTCCGCGACCATCCATGTGTCATGATGTGGTCATGATAAACTCTCTCTACCACAATGTATTGCAACGCACATCATGCCGAACGCTCATGTAAGTGCAGGGTCCCAGCTTAAACTGTTCTCTGAACATGTGCTGCACGTGATCGAGTCATAAGCAACTACAATCACATACCTGTGGCGCGAAGGTGTCCGCTTCCGCGGCTTTCAAGTAATTTCCTGCACTTGCCAGTATAATGCACGGCATTTCTAGGCTTCTAGTCGCCACAAGCACAAATCAGCCGGCGCCCCATCTTCTCTGCAGGCGGTTCACGACACGTGCTGTATACGTGTGCAATTTTCAAGTCTACGCTGCATCATCATGATTGTGTTTGTGTTCAATGTACCATGTTTTTCATATCAGCACTAGTGTATTATGTTCTGTTGCATATTTGAACTCGCGTTAAGTACAAACTGTAATCAACACAGTCTTCGATTGTATATGCCTATGGCTATTACTATCTTTTAATATTAACTACAACCAACACAGTCTTCAACTGTAAATGCTCACGTGGATTCCAATCTTTCAATGTTAATTACAACTTCATCTACCCATGTCTACGGCTATTGCAATGATTTAAATGCTTTCAGTTTAGATGTAATCATAATTATAATAAATTGTATTTTACTTAGTTTTAATTACATGTTCTCATCAGTGAGTACATGCCTACTGAAATTTCCCGAAGTAGTAGTGACGTCCTCTGTAGATATTAACATTACAAGAAATGCGTCCGCGTCGCATTATACGCGGTGGTACTCCGAGTTGAAAACAAAGCTGCCAAGATAAGTGGAAGGAGATGGCTGCTAGCTCATCCGAGCCGTATCAACAATCCACAGCCTCCTCAGTCACCCCCAACAGAACTGCCGTCGGATTTCGAACGTTTGAGCTGTACTCAAACGTTGGCTTGGTAAAAAAGTTCTTTCTAGTAAAAATTGTATATTTCAGAAACAAATAAACACTCAAAAGCACTAATTTTGTTTAATGGTGGCAAAAAATTGTTTAAAAAGAAAACTTTACCGAGAAATAGAATGGCAATAGAATTGTCTAAAATGGGTATTTCCGAATCAGCTGGCAACACTGCGCATATTGTATCTTGTTTTCGCGACTTCAAACTGTCGCTAATGTGTACTCGCAAAAGCTGATTAAGATATTCTCCTCCTCTGATACACAAATTGGCCCGTTCTAGTATGGAAGCTGTTACTGATTGCAATACTGCCCACTTATTTCCGATTTCCTGAAGAACATCCAGGACTTGCATTTCAAATGCACGTGTCGTGGGCTCGTTAGATATTAAATCTCTTTTTTAGCCAACTGCACATCCTATTAAGGGCAACTGCGCATCCCATTACTTGAGCAGAGAATTAATAAAACTTATTTAATGAAGTGATAGAATGATGAGGGCTGAAAGGGCGATCACAAATACACCCATGCCCGAGGTGGGATTCGAACCCACGATCCGAAATCGCCATGACACTACTGCCTTAGCGATCTCGACTACCCGGATTGTCCGGCTTATCGATTTACTGAAAGATAAATCTCTTTTTTTTTTTTTTTTTAATTTATTTTCTTCCTGTTCGGCAGTTATGCCTTTCAGGGGTTTGTACATAATTTTAACACATAACATTTGGGCATACAACCTCTCACTCTTGTATATTGCTACTAACTACTTTACATCGTTTCATACTTATATATAAATATATATATACTTACATACATATATTTAACATATCTAGATAATTTACACATAATACATTCTTGATATTTTACACAATGTGTTTTTTTTTGTTATTTTAATATATATTGAAGCGAAAAAAGACACAAAAAACATATTTTTAACATATATTCTTATATAGGATACTTATTTTCATGGGGGTTTGAACATATCTTTCGGATATCGCGAGTTTATTCTCTTGGGATTGTTTAATGTTTTTCCCATTGTAAATTTTTTGCTGCAAGGAGAAGATGGAAGAAGTGTGAAAAATTTGTCACAGTTATTTCTTATATATTCGTTTAGGGGCTCTATTTGAAGTTCTCTTTGAATGTGTGTATTAGAAATGAACCAAGGAGCCTTTGCACATTTTCTTAAAAATTTGTTTTGTATGATTTGAAGTTTTTGAATGTTGGTTTTAGCTGTGTTATTCCAGACTGGACAAGCATAAGTCATTGATGGCCTAATTATCGATTTAAATACTAAAATTGCGCATTCCACATTTAATGCTGAGCGAAAATTGATTAATGGATATAGTTTTGATATTTTGGCATAAGTTGCATTTGCTGTACGTTGTATGTGTTTTTTCCAAGTTAATCTGCTATCTATGTGAACCCCAAGATATTTCACAGGTGTATCAGATGCTAGCCACGGGATGGGAGTATTATTTAACACTAGTGGGCGAGGTAATTTTGGTTTACAAAGTGTAAAAATTTTTGCCTGGGTTTTAGTTGGGTTTATTTTTATTCTCCATTGTTCTGCCCACTTTAGAAAGCATGAGATATCTGCCTCGATGCGATCTTTTGCTATATTTATATCTGCATGTGTTGTGAATATTGCAGTATCGTCTGCAAATAGTGCAAGATTTGAGTCTTCTAAAGTGGGAATGTCAGAATAATAAATATTGAAGAGGAGTGGTGATAGTGCGGATCCTTGAGGTACGCCTGCTTTTATTGTTCTAGTTTGTGAAAGTGCACAGTTTGTTTTAACTCTGAATGTTCGGTCTGTGATAAAACTAGTAATAATGTCCTGCAAATAGAAAGGTACTCCCAGCTTTTTGAGTTTGAATAGTAGCCCTGTATGCCAAACTTTATCGAATGCTTTTTCTACATCTAAGAACAGTCCAATTGTATGTTGTTTGTTATGGAATCCATTTGTAATATGTTCTACGAGGCGGATGAGTTGATGAGTTGTGCAATAATTTTGCCTGAATCCGAACTGTTCCTCTGGTAATGCCCTTATTTCTATGAGGTATTTGGTAAGCCTTGTTTGTATTAGTTTTTCGAATATTTTTGATAAAGAGGATAATAAGCTAATTGGCCTATAGCTCGTTACTTCCTTTGGATTTTTTCCCGGTTTACTGATTGGAAGGACAATGGCCTGCTTCCATGATTTTGGATAATACCCAATTCGAAGTGCTGAGTTATAAACTGCTGCTAGGACTGCAATCGAGCTTCTTGGTAGTTCTTTCAAGACTTTATTTGTTATTCTGTCGGGGCCTGGGGCCTTCCTAATTTTAAGATTTTTTATAATAGTGACGATTTCGTTTGGACTAATAAATTTAATTGGGGTGGGAACTCTGTAATACGTGTGTGTCATATGTTCTTCAATTATTTTGTTATGCTTCACATCAGTCATTGGGTTGGGTGTGAAAGTATTTTCAAAATTTTCAGCAATATAATCAGCCTTATCTTGGTCCGTATGTACCCAACCTCCTGTTTGAGTGCTTAGAGGAGGAATATTTGTTTTTTCCCCTGTTATATTTTTTATTGTTGTCCATAGCCGTTTTGAATTTGGATGTATTTGGGATAGATGAGTTTGGAAGTTAGAATATCTTAAATTATCTAATTCGATTTTAATTATCCTCGCTAGTTTATTTATTTTTCTTTTGTAATTAATGTTTCTATTTATTTGCCATTCCCTCCTCAGTTTTCGTTTTTCTTGGATCAGATTCAATAGTTGTTTTGGTAAATTCTTATAGGGTCTGTAAGATGGAAGGGATGATAAAGTACTCTCATCTAAATTTTTATGTATTGCATTATTTATTCTATTTATCTCTGATTCAAGTTGGGTATAATTTTTTATTGAATTCGGAAATTTTAGATTTTGTGACATTAGATAGTTAAATTTATTCCAGTTGATGTTTTTGTTATTGGGTTTATTAATGTTTGTTATTGAAATTTTGCCTTTGAAGGAGCCAATAACCGGATTATGATCCGAATCTAGATCCGGAACAACCGTTTGATAAATTTGGAAATTGATTCCTTTCGAGATTATTATATCTAGGATATCTGGGATGATTCTATTGTTGTAAGAGAAGTGAGTTGGTTCACTGGGTGCTTGGATACTTAAATTGTTGTTAATAATTAGTTGTAATAGTTTTCTGCCTTGTGATGAGGTTGAATTGCAACCCCAAGCTGTGTTCTTACTATTTAGGTCTCCTATTATAAGAACTTTCGAATGCTTCTGGATAATATTTTTATAAATATCTTGTGGGAAAGGGTAGTTTGGTGGTTTATATGCTGATACAATCACGATTTCCTCATTATTCACGTAAGTTATAATTGCTACCGTTTCTAGACTTTTGTCGGATGAAATATCTATTTGGAAATGTTTAATGCTTTTGTGAATTAAGATTGCTACTCCTCCCGAGGCACAATGCGTTAATCTATCGTTTCTATATATTGCGTATCCATTAATTTTAAATTTTTCACCTGGCAGTAAATGGGTTTCAGTTATGCAAGCAATTTTTATTTTATATTCATTTAAAAAGTGATTGAACGAATTAGTTTGTCGTTTTATGCCATTGGCATTCCAGTTTAATATCCTCATTTCATCATTATTATTTAATGCCATTAATAAGAGCAGGAACTAATGATTGAATCATTGTTTGTAATTGAGGGACTATTATTGCTAATATTTGGTTTACTATTGTGCTAATTAAGTTTACATTGTTTGCATTATTAGGGTTTTGGGTTCTCCAATTTGCATTTGAGTTTGGATTTGGATTTTCGTAAATTGGAGGACGCAAAGGCATGTTTACTTGAGGCAGTGGGGGAAAGTTTTGAATGTTATCAGCTGGTGGCGGCCTCCTTGGAGGTTGCACACTCCGAGTGGTTGTATTGGAAGCTTGAGCACTGTAAAGACCTTGCCATTGCTTACGTCCATTCTCTGCCTCTTTAAATTTTTGGCAGCCACGATAATTTGCTGTGTGATTTAGACCACAGTTAACACAAATAGGTTGTTCTCTTTTAGATCTATTACACTGCGAATAATGATGGGATCCATCACAACGAACACACCTTGGACTTAATTTACAGTTTGCTTGGGTGTGTTTGAATCTCTGGCAACGCTTACATTGTATTACTTTGTTTGGAGCACTTCGCATCCGCACTTTAATTACCGAATAAAATAATTTAGTTTCATTAAATATTGATTTAGCATTTTCAGTTTCCATTAAATCTATAGCACAGGACCACAGAGGTTCTCTATTTTTGTTATATAGCCTTGTTACGCCGGTTACTGGGTAATTAAGTCTTGCTAATTCATCAAATATTTCTTTCTGAGAGTAAACTACAGGTATACCATAAATTATAACTGAGAGCTTGGAATGATAGGGATCTCTGAAGGAATGATATTGTATATTATTTTCATCGCAAAATTTTCTGTAACCTCTGTAGTCTTCAATTGTTACAAAGTTCACTTTATAAAAATCTTTTTGTTGTTTAATAGTAAAATCGTTTTTTGCTACTTTTTTAATGTCATTAACTAGAAGTAGATATCCATAACCTTTAACATTATGAATGAATATTGGTGGAATTTTTACAGCTTTATCACTTTCAGTATTAGCATGATTTTCTAAATTTCTAAGCACTTCATAGCGTGAACTTACTGGTATATTGTACCTGATATTCTCCTCTGTTTCGTGGTCAAAGCCAAACCTTTTTCTCTTGTTTGAATCGGAGCACTCGTTGCCGTTGAAACCCAAGTTCTGTGATGAGTTTTCCTGGTGTTCACCCACTGATACTGGCGGTTGCAGTGGCTGTGGACAGGCGCTCACTAATGATGAAGATGATAATGGGAGCCCCTGACCGTAGAATTCACCGCCATTTGGATTTTCGTTAGTCACTTCCATTGACTGCACTATTAACTCTGAGGTTTCTAGTAGCCCCCCGGAGGGGGCACTATTCACACTCATTTGATCTGATAAATCGTTGCACTGTAAGTACTAATCTGCGTACTTATCGTTGCACTATAAGTAATAATACTCACTAAGAACTTAATACACTGGTGCGCGGTGGCCCGCGCAGGTCGAGAGCGCACTGACTACGCGGCCTCAACGTAAGTTACGAGCTGCCTCAAGACGAAGTGTTCTCCTCGGCGGCTCGAACCGGAATGAAAGATAAATCTCAAGTGGAGTAAGGTCGGGAGATCACGCTGGCTGGTATTGACCACCGCCACCTATCCACCTTCCAGGATAATTCAAGGAAAATGTGCACATATCGTTTCAAATGTGGCAGCGATCTATTGTGCTGAAAGTGCAACTATATCGAGGTAAGGCAATAAGAAAGGCATTTCCTTTAGAAGAGAAAGTAATTCATGTTCTACGTGTGTATGACATCAAACGTGTGTCTCCTGTAAACGATCCATCAAACAAGTGAGGTCCTATTTTTTTGTTTCCCGGTAATTCTAAACCAAACATTTAAGAAAATTTGTGATTGAAATAATCTTTCTTGTTTTGCATGTGGATTGGAAGGAGCCCAATTAAATCATTAAAAAAATTTGCTGTATAGAAAGGTAGGTAGATTTGAATTATTTACCTTTCTCAGTTACATAATTACACAAATTGTGTACATCTAAAGGTATACTATATTAGTTATTTACAAAATTAATTTTACATTTTATATTTTTCTTTTAAATTCCGTACTTTTATAACAATATTTAGTTGCTAACGATAATATATAAAGTAATTGAAATTCTTTATCAAGTCGTCTATTTTCTGCGTGTACGAGTACAGTTTTAATTAAATAATTTGCTAAATTTTGTGCAAGTCCTGATTTTCTTTGTTTCGTTTAATCCTTTTCTCTTTGAATTTTATTTATTAAATTTCCTGTCATCTGATGTTTAATTAATTTAAAAAATAAAAATATGCGTCTTATATTGAATTCTATGATTTATTGATATAAACTTCTCATTTCTGACATATCTAGCATTGAAGCCAATATATTGCATTGAGTTATGAGAGCCCACCTAGGGAGTACAGGACCTTGACGTGGTGGTGGAGCTTGTGTGCCCCCGTGAACCTGAGAGCTAGGCCGGCGGTAGCGTAGCTACTGGTAGGGCCTCCCTTGCCGGACAGATCGAAGGGGAGGGGTCAGACAAAGAAGTGCTCCAGAAGAGGACACCGGCGTTAGAAGAGGCCCCAAAGAAGAGGACCTGAACGAAGAAGAGGAAGTTCCGACGTAGATCTCCGGCTTCGACGTGGCGAGACTGTCCTCGAAAGGGTAGGCGGAACTCTTAGCCCAGCAAAGGCAATCCGCCTAGGGTCGGTGGCCCAAAATACCACCCAGCTTGTTTGGAAGCTGTGAGGTGGCAGCCCCACTACCTAACTTAACCTGCGCAGCGCTCGTAACGCGGCCAGGGGATTCAATAACTACTGGCTCTCTTCACAATGCACAACTGGAGGGATCGTGGAAACAACTTAAGCATGCCAAGGATAAACGATTCGGTATTACGGGACGACTAAAACTAGCTACCTGGAATGTCAGAGGGCTAGGTAATAAAGAAGAAGAACTAGATAACAAACTAAACGAAAAAGGAATAGATATAGCTGTCATAACGGAAACCAAAAAAAAGCTGAAAGGTACAAAAGATATGGAACATTATACGATGATCTACTGTGGAGTAACTCAAAATAGACGGGCAAGTAGTGGGGTAGCAATTATGGTTAACAAGAGGTGGAACAATAGGATAGTGGAGTATTCCTTTGTAAATGAGCTAATTGCGACGTACAAATTCAAAATAGAGAGGGGCCACTTAATACTTATAGGCGTGTATGCCCTAGAAGAAGGAAGGAAAGAGGACACACGGACGTTTTATGACGATCTTCAAAAACAAATAAGCAAAATAAACAAAAGTAATCATGTCCTCGTCTGTGGCGACCTAAACGCCAGGGTTGGTAACATTCCGATTCCGGGAGTTGTCGGGGTATTTGGAGAACAGCACTTAAATAAAAACGGAGAAGAACTTAGACAGTTTGCAGCCTTCAATAAGTTGAAAATTGCTAATACCTTTTTCAGGAAAAAAGAAATACACAAGTTCACCTGGAGTGCCAGAGGCCTCAGAACACTGATAGATTATGTAATCGCAAATGATAAAATTTGTAACCAAATAGAGAATGTACAAGTACACCGAGGATGTGATATATATTCAGACCACTACCTAGTGATTGCAACAATAGCAATGGTAGCAAAATGGAAGAAAATGAGACCAAGGAAAGAGACAAGTCAGGAAATTTTCAAAGTGTACTTACGTGAACAAGAAAGCATAAAAAGACTATATCAAATTCGATTACAACAATTTCTGTCAAGTGTTCCAACTGTTGATGATGTGGATAAGGAATGGCAGAATATAAAGGAATGCATAGAGAGGGCAGCGTATGAAACTTTAGGAAAGAAAAAAAAGCATAAGAAAAGAAAGGGACTGAGAATATGGAATGATTGTATAGCGAAAGCCATAAAAGATAAAGATATATCATATAAAAAATTCCTTCAAAACAAAACCCAAGAAGCTAAAGAGGAATATAAACAAAAAAGGAATAACGCTAAACAAATAATATCTGCACGTAATGACTCATGGGATAGATTTATAAGTACCATCGAACATGATATACATGGAAGACAAATGTTTGCGTACAAAGCGTTAAGACATTTAAATCAGACGGAGAAAGATGTTGCAGATATACGCATAATCAATGAAGAACAATGGAAGGAACACTATATAAACCTTTGGTGTACTGGAACTGTTGAACCTAAAGAGGAAGAGCTTCGCTACAACAATACTGTGGATTCCATCTCCTTGGATGAATTAAAGCAAGCCTTGAACAGTATAAAAAACAGGAAGGCATGTGGTCCTGATGGAGTTAACATGGAACTCATAAAATATGCAGGGCCCCTAAGCGAATTTAGACTGCTTCATCTGTTCAACGAATGCTGGAAATCTTATAAGACACCCAATAGCTGGAAAATAACAGAGGTCATATCTGTCTTTAAAAAAGGTAAAAGAAATGAATGTGGAAACTACAGGGGTATCAGCCTCATGAATGCCGCTTATAAAGTATTTGCAAAAATTATCAACGCTCGATTGAAAATTATAGCAGAGGCTAAATAACAAGAAGAACAATCGGGATTTCGGAAAGGACGCTCTTGTAACGACAATATTTTTAGTCTTAAAAGAATATTAGAAAAACGACGAGAAGTAAATAAGGAAACCCATATAGCCTTTATTGACTTCGAGAAAGCTTTTGATAGCGTGGACAGACACAAGCTATGGAAAATAATGCACGAAAGTGGCTATCCTGAACACCTCATAAAAACCATCAAAAACATGTATAACGAGACCAAAATTATAATAAATACTGGCATAAAGAAGACTGAAGAAATATTAATAAATAGGGGACTTAAACAAGGATGTAGTTTATCTCCAACACTATTCAATATATATATATTGATGACCTTATTAAAAAATGGAGATGCATAGCTTGTTCTGGAATACAGTTGAAGCAGAATAAACACCTAAATGTTCTACTTTATGCAGATGACGTAACAATACTGCAAGAAAGTGAAGATGATCTGCAAAAAGCTGTATACGCACTGCATCAACTGGAAAGAAATGGGTATAATCTCCGAATTTCTAAAACGAAGACTAAAGTTATGGCCCATTGCGGTAAATACCCCATACGCTCAAAAATAGTTATTGACAACACAGTGATCGACCAGACTTCAAATTTTAATTACCTTGGTTGTGACATCAGTTATGACACAGATAAAGACATAGAAAATAAAACTAATAAATTTCAATCAATATGTGGAATAATAAACAGAACACTACAGAACAAAGCAAGGAAAGACACAAAAATTAAGTTCTATAAGACAATGGCTGCTCCAGTTCTTCTGTATGGAAGTGAATCGTGGATAATTAAAAAAAGAGACCAAAGTAAGCTCCAAGCAGCAGAAATGAGATTTCTTAGGAAAGTTAAAGGCTGCGTTAAACAAGACCAGATAAGAAATGAGGATATCCGTAAAGAACTAGATATATACAACATAAATGAAAGGATCTTAGAAAACAGGAAAGAATGGCGGCGCCATATCGAAAGAATGGAGGAAGATCGTATTCCACAATTAGTGATGAACTACCAACCGAAGGGAAGAAGAGATATCGGCCGACCCAGAAAGAGATGGTCCTGAAGTGCAAGGTGAAGACGGAACAGGCATTCCTGCCTAATCCTTGGAATGGAGAAGAAGAAGAAGAAGAGTTATGAGAGTCATGGCCACGATTTTGTTGTATGTATTTTTAATTTGTTCTTGGAATCCAATGAGTGTTGTTGTACAGTAATCAAAATGGGTTGCAATTAAGGATTTATGTATCAAAGATCTTGTATAGCCATTTATATAAGTGACCCAGTTCTGTTTAAAATATTTTTTTCCAATTTTCTTGACTATACTGTACGTAATTTTTAAAATTTAATTTACTATCGATATATACACAAACATTTCATTCTGTGTACCTATTTCTTTAAGTTAGTTGTGAATTATTTAGTTTCTCTTACTTCCATGTTTTTCCCTCTATGTAAAGTCATAAATTTAGTATTTTCAACATTCCTTATTAATTTGTAAACCTTTAATCATTCATAAATTTCAATCATTACATTCTCCGATTTAAATTTAATTTCCGCTTGTGTTTCTCCAATCACATACAATAATAGCAATTGAATTTTACAATCATTGCCAAATAGATTGATCATATACTTAATGAATTCATTAATGTAAATTATAAACAATATGTGAGGTAAATCTGTCCCTTGCCTAACACCAAAATCTATGATAAATTTATGTATGATAACCAAATTATACTTTATTTTTTGCTTTCTATTGTTAAGATATGACATGAATAATTTATTGACGCCTCGTTTTATTCCTGTCAACAATTTCCAATGGTCTCTTGATATCCAAGAAAATAACTCCTGCTTTTCTTCAACATCAATATTAATCTTTCAATCATCTTTGACTCCTGCTTGAGCCGTCCGTCTTGTATCAAAGTTCCACAAGACCTGAATGTTCATTTCTTATCATTTTACTTCTTTCAATATACTTGTTCAATTGCTTCATTACTCACTGCTTCATTGTTCTTCGAATATTTTTTCATATACGGGTAGATTATTTATTGCCCTAAATTCAGTTACTTCGTATTTGTCACTTCTGGAAATGGTATTACTCTGAATGTTTTCTATGGAAAAATCCATTTTTCTAGGGAATTATTAATTATTTTCAATAATAATACTTCAAATGTTTTATTATATTAATTTAACATTTTGTCGTAACATTCTCGTCTGTTCCTTTTTTACTTTCTCGCCCTTATAGCCAAGGAAAAAGGGAGAGAAGGAAAAGATAGGCAGGGGAAAAACAAGAGGAGTACAGAGAGACAGAGGGGGTAACAGATAGAGAAAGAGGGGGGGAAGGATAGAGGGAGAGGTGGAAAGAGAGTTGGAGGGGGCAAAGAGAGGGGGAGAGGGGGAATTAAAGAGAGAGAGGGAAAGAGGCAGGGCAACGTCTACCGGGTTCTGTTAGTCCCATATAAACATATATGAGTTATTAGTACCCATGTCGTGAATGTTGTCGTCGGCGAATATTATGTCACGTACTCTTATGAGCAACAAAGTAGACTAACCTCTACTTTGCCGCTCGTAGTCTCATGTATACTCCAGTTTTCAAGACCGTATATAAATACTGGTACAACTAGTGTTTTGTAAAATTTTCATTGAGTCTCTCTTAGACTTTTTTGTTTTCCTAATTATTCCACACTTTTTGTGGAATCTATGTAATTTGATACGAGTATCGCGTTCTATTAAATATGACACATTGCTACCTGAGTAAATAAATACAAAAGTTTTAGTATACTGAAATACTTTGCACGTGGATTGCTCTGCAATTCAAAAGCCATTCAAAATTTTGTCCATTTATTTAAAGATATATCTTTGCAGAACAAATTTTACGCTGCAAAATAATCTCCATATTGAAAATGTAGTGGTAGGAACACGTCGAAAGAATTTTGAACTTTCACAACTTTTGAAAATTCAGACAGTTTAACAGAGCCGAAACTTGCGCCAAGTTTTAAGCAGCCATTGCTCTACTGAACAGAGAAAAAATCCAAAAATGTAGAGCATTTTTTTATATAATTGTTTAAATGTTAAGGCTGAACATCAAATACCCTCAAAACTGAAAATATCCGTTTCGAATTCACAGGGCCTCGAGTTCGGCCAAAGTGATAAGAGATTATCACTTTCAGAGAAAGTGCTATCATTTTGGGTGCAAGCGTTTGCGGATATATAAATGGACACTCATGTGGATCCACAGACTGACAGACGTTTTGATGTAAATCAATTTTTTGTAAGAAGGACCCACAATACCTGAATTTCGATTTCACGTGTTATTGTAAGTACTTTACTACTTTTAACAATAATATGTATCTACCTTTTCAAGATCGCCTACACAACGACTTTTTTTTATCGAAAACTCGCCACTTTCCGCTGCAGAATTACAATACTTTGAAACGAACGCTTCTGGAAGAGTCACAATATTTTTTGTTTACCACTTTTCATTGAGACTCATTATTATTCAATACATACTTATTCAGGTCTGGAAAAGACAAACCAAAGAAATTATTTATGTCAAACCCGTTTCAGAAAAAGAAGCTTGGTTTTTGTAGCGGTCAGTAATATCATTTACATTATTTACACTACAATTATTATCTTGTGTATGGTTGAAGACGCTGAGAATCTCGCGAACAAGCTCTGTTTCTGAATATGCTGGTCTAGAAGCAATAATTGTACACTCGTAATAGGATATTGCGTCAGAACACACAATGGAATTATAGTTATTACAGTCAACGAAATGTTGGTTTACTGTGCCGGAGAATTTAGCCTTTCCCTTCCGCCGCGTACAGGATTCTTCGAGAAATGCCTTCACAGTTGATCGTTATTTTTCTGTAGCCGACGATGACATTGTTTACTTTCGACCTTCCTTTCTCCAGAATTGCTATTTCCCTCAGCATCTCTCACTTTTTTCTTCTTCTATCATTTGAAAAATAAATGTTGGTACCTTACAGGCCACTTCACTGGTTCCTTATGTGGCTTGTCCTCCAAAGATTTCATTTGAACAAGTGGATATTCATTGTCTTTTGTCGTTTTGACTTGTGAGACATCGAACTTAATTTTTAAGATCCAGTTTATTTTTCATAAAAGTATCAATTTTGCTCTTGCGGTCGTCCGATTGTACCTGTAAGCTCTTAAAAGTATGCTGTTTTGTTTCGATCGTTTTTCTCTCATTTCTCAATTTTCTAGAGCTCAACGATCCTGCTCTCTAGAGATCTTCCGGTTTCCAGACAACGGTGCAACGCAACAACGAGAATTGGTAAGCTGTGTTACGCCATGTTATGCTACACGGAAAACAATAAATCGCAACCACAGAAGATGGATTTGAATTGGAAAGGATGACAATAAAATTTCCTTCCTGACATGCAGAAGTAAGCATTTTAACACTACTGTAACTCCGGCGGTTGACTAGGAGTGCCTGCCTTTGCCGCCGCCTTTTGTAGCAGGGGCGACGGCACGCCGGTGACTCGCCCTCCGCCCCGGTCCCGGAGGTTGATGGCCAAAGCCGCGAGCCAGGAAACGCGCACCGCCCCGCCGCGTGCGCGCCAATGTGAAGGGCGCTGTGCCGCACAAATCATCCCGGGAGATGACTGTCCGCTCTCCCGGCACGAGGCAGCTCGGGTGCCCGTCAATCAAATCGGTTTGTTCCCGTGGGCCCGACTTATTTTGTCGTGGTGTCAAAGGAATTTTAATGTTTTTGGTCATTTAAGGCCGCATCAACTTCTAGGTCATTAGCGACCACTATTACTTGTAACCGTATGGTAACTGTGAGGATGACACGAAATGATGATGGTAGGGGGTGAAAGGACGATAACAATACAACCGTGCCCGAAGCGGCACTCGAACCCGTGATCCTTCGGTCCGAGATCACTACGGCACTACTGCCTTAGCGATCTCGGTCACGATCCGGATCGGCTTTAAATATTTTGTTCGGTAATCAAAACTTATAGTTTCTTTACTGTTAAAAAGAAAACAAGAGCCTTGAGCTTTTTGTAAATGCATAACGTTGGTTCAAATTTTGGATATTATACTGAAATAGTGGTTTAAAATTAATATTTCTTTCTGATGTCTTATGACATTTCGAAGCACAAAAGATGCGAGAAGCTTAACAGGAACGTTTCCTGTGTATCGGAGTCTCATAGGAATAGTTTTATATTTGAGAAAAAGAATGAAAATACGCTTTCATTAAATTGGAAAGGTTCGAGTCAAACTACTTTAGCGCTAAACTAGTGCTACACCCCATTGCAGGATTCGTCGTCAACATTGAGCGCGTAACTTTCGATTCATACACTACAGCAGAAAAGCGCTACGTTTGGCATCACTGTTGTCATAAGAGATCATACTTCATTCTTAACCTTAGATGCTCTATAGATAAAGTTACTAGTTGCAACTGAAGACTGAAATTGTTCGACACCGTTGTGAGAACTATTCACTATTTTTTGAAGACGTAAGCAATCTAGAGATTTTGTCATAAAGCTTCTCCTGACACGTTCCATGCGAACTTTTCCAAACTCTTGCTGGGACTTACAAAATCTACTCCAAGTTACTTGCTAAGAGCGGTAACAAATTCCTTGGTTTTGAGTAGACTGATAATCCAGAGAGCGATGAAATATTCGGTGAAATTACTAAATATGACGGACGACAGATACCTAAAGAAGTGCTACATATAGTTAAAAGAGCTGGACAGACAAGAATATGAACTCAGCATATACTCATAATTGGTATATCAACTTAAAAAATAATCTCGATTTGATCTCTACAGTTCACTGATCATAGAAGAAGATTCCAGGGGAATTAGATGTGTGTGAGGAGAAGAATGATATAGCAGTGATGATAGCAGAGCAGTGATGAGAGAAATAGATGTAGGTTCCGAGCATTTCTTGCAGAGAGGTAAAATATCACTCAAAACAAAATGGGTAAAAACATACCCGAAAAAGATACAATTAAAACAGTAAAAAAATAAACCTGCTAGAGAATAATAGCATCAGAAACCTTCACCAAACACGGATAAGGTTATATATGAAGAAAGGACCAATGAGCACGGATATCGAGGTACAATGGGAGACAATTACATAATTGTTAAAATAGACTGCAACTGCACTTAGTAAGAAGAGAAAATATAAAGCAGAAAAGGACTTAACATCTGGAATGAAGACCTAAAATGTACCGTTCAAATAACGAAGAAACTATACTTTGAATCGCTGAAAAATGAAAGCAGTTCGAAGAAAACAAAACTCAACGAAAGGAGACAAAGAGTCTAGAAAAAGCTGCTCGTAAAGAAAGTTGGAAAAAATAGGTCTCAAACATTGAAAATGAAGTGCATGAACGCCAGTCTTCTGCTTTTAAAATAATGAAACATTTAAATAGGAAAGAAAATGTATAGCAAATTTAGAACATAAAAAAAGAGGACTGGCTGAAATTTGTAAAAATCTACGGTCTGAAGAACAAATAGAACATGAAGACGAGAATAAGAAATATCTACTTCAAATAGATAGAACCGAATATCTGGAACTCAAAAAGGCTTTACAAATCTGTAAAATCGAAGAGCATCGGGATAGCAACAGGTAATTTAAATGTAGAATTATACAAATGTCTCCCAGAAGAAGCGTACGATTGAAGAACCGTAGCCCCTGTGGATTATATGATAATGAAAACTGAACACTCATTTCTAGGACTTATAGCAGAATCCAAGCAGCAGAAATGAGAATTTTAAGATCAATTTTAGGAATAACAAGAAGAAACAATAGAAAACGAGTGAATCAGAAGAACCCTTGAAACACCTACAACCTCAGTAATAAATAGAAGAATATAGGAAGAAATGGAAAGACCATACCGGTATATTAAGAATGAACGATGAACGCATTCCAAAGCAAGTCCTATACTACACACCAAGAGGAATATCGGTAGACTAAGAAGATCGATCGTTCAATGAGTCGCAACAAACCAAACAGTATAATGCTTGAAGGAGAAGAAGAAGAAGAAGAAGAAGAAGAAGAAGAAGAAGAAGAAGAAGAAGAAGAAGAAGAAGAAGAAGAAGAATAGGAATAGAGCGTGATTGATAGAACCATTTCGCAAATTGTTATGGAATATGCGAAGTTAAAATTCGCCGAAGATTTTTATAGGATTTAGAGCTCAAAATATTGCCCAATGTTAAAAAATACAAATGTACTGGCTTACGAATCCTACTTCAGGTTCCTTCTACCCCCGTCACAGATTTGGATATTATCACAAATGAGAACTGCCAGTCTTAACAAAATTGTAGAATTAGACTTGCTATTATTTAGAACAGTATGATACATTAGAACACCTACTTAACTTGTGCCCCGAGTATGAAGCGCAATAAAATACATTGTAAAAAACAAAACTTTATAACGATTCTAAAAACTAAATGTGCAATCTTTGTTTTATTTCGTAAAGTGTAGCCTTACATTACGTTCCATTGACGTCTCAGAATAGCAAAATCGTGTAGTAGCCCTATGAGATATGCCTTACGTCATGATGGCAATTCTAAAAGTATTAGTCCCCTTTATACTTCCGTTCTTCTTCTCTGTTTCCAACAGTCATGAACTATCAAAGTAAATCCTACCAAAGTTATCAATGAAGTTATTCTGTTATCTATTGTATGAATACATGAGAAGTGTACTATTCCGTAATTGATTTCTTGAATGTCGTTGAATTTCTATAATCCCTGACCATCCATTCATTTATGTTAAGAAAATTTACCAAAAGAAGATATGTTACGAAAGCGATATCAAAATACCTATTAGAACAAACGTTTAGAAAATCTCAATGTTTACATTAGATTTCAATTTGTGTTGATTAAGCTGCCAAACAAAAGGGCAACTATACCGAGTTCTCTTAAAGATACATATTACACAAATGTATAGCCCAAGTTGCCCGTCATTGCTATTTCCCATCACATTCTATTAAATTCGTTTACGAAGTTACTCAGTGCCGTTGGGTTTTCATTTTCAATAAATGCAATTCAACAAAATAACAGAAAAACTAAATATGAATAGTATTCATGATCTTCGTATACTTTGAACAGGTATGGATACTTTGAACTGTTATTTTTAACCCTTTTATAACAGTAGAACTGCAAGTATATGAGTACGAGTATTATGGTTCAAGATGTATATTTATTTATTACTGGAACAGGGAGTTTAGTGATATTCATGGTTTGCTTGTTTTTTCCTTTCAACGTTTCACGAACTACATTGATGATATGGTGCAATTATGAATAAATGTTTTGTGTACGTTTGTATGTTTTGTTAGTCTTAACTATTTTGTATTCTAAGTTGTTGGTATGTGTGTTTCGTCAGTCTTGACTGGTGTACGTTAAAATGATCCAGAAACGTTAAATTATTATTTTGTTTAGTAAATTTGTGTTAACAAATAACAAAATCTATCTACGTGCCTATCTATCTATCTTTCTATCTATCTAAGAAATTAATATATTTGTTCATGAAGAAAAATTAACATATAAATAAAAGAGCAATTGAATTCTGTAAATAGGATGCTTTTTTACTTCTGTGTTAATTTATTTTCGTGAACAAATAGATTCTCTTCTTTCGTAAATAATAAACAATTCACATGTTTCTGGAGTGTTTATATGCTTCTGAAATGCAAATATTTGCTTAGAAAACCCTTTTCAAAACACATTTGGAGTGCTTATTGCGGCTCAGCCGTTCGAAATCTCGAAGTTCATGAGACGAAATATGCTCAAAATTGACTTAAGAGCTTGCTTTCGAAGATTCGTTGTTTCCTTCCGGGATATCCTGTATGTACAGAATGTTCTATATAAAACTGGTTTCGGGAATATTTCGAAACGTGTGCGTCGGATGAAGAAAAATGTGTGAAGAAAGTTGTTCGTTTCGACAGGGCCCCTTCAATGATACCAAAATCGACACCCCACGTCAACCCCCGGGTCTTGGGATGAGGAAAAATAAAAAAGGTAAATGAGAACCCATATTTTTATTCCAGATTCCGATTCTCTGGGAACATAATACATAACTTTTGTATTTAACGTTTTTCCATTTAGTCAAAAATGGCGCTGCAATCGACAAAAATGTTAAAAAATGTTAAGAAATGGGGTTTCTCGGCAATTACACATGAAATAGAAAAAATACGCGTTCAGTAATATGCAAGGAGCTACTCAATGATTCCAAACGTCGCAGAGAGCCTTCAACATCATTACATAACAAACCTAAAATGTTGACAATTGCAAAAAAATTGATATCGTTGTTTTGTTTTTCGAGTCACGCTAAAATTAATGTTTTTTTTTAAATTTTTGATAACTACATTGCGACGATTTATGTCATTGAGTAGCTTCTTCCTTATTGAACTCATTTTATTTTCGATTTGATGTGTAATTGTTGAGAAAAACTGCTAAATAAAAATCAAGCATTACAACTATAAAGCCTCTTTATTTACACGAGAAAGATACTTCACAAGAGATGATAGAAGCTTCTTAAATAATACCTTCCTTACGTAAAGTATATCTTTATTGTGTTGTATAATCATTCTACTATTTCCTGGGTCATATAACTTTTCTATATGTACTTGAGAAAGCAAAAACGTTACTTTACTGAATATGTTTTGTCTTGATAAACTTCCAGTAAAAATGCTTTATTTTTAAAAAGGATTATTAAAAAGTATGTAAATACAACGTATGATTCCCTCGGATAAAAGTGTTGGCAAACTTGCCTATAGTGAGGCTTGTAGATCTTTACCAAATCTCTCCACCTCTCGCGTCGTGCCAGCTGACATGATCTGATTCGACACAGCCCAAGAACACCATATCCATGCCGAGCTGCCTTCCCACAACCTCATGAGGAGTGCGCTTCTTGGAATTGTAGCTTCTTCATAGCGGGATCAACGCTCTGCATTCCATCCTAGCATGACAGGGCGTATGGTGTGGCAGCATCGGCACGGCCAGCGAGCGGAGGGCTGGAGGGCGCTGGGGAGGACAATGGGTGGAGTGGGCGCTTGCAGCTCGGGCGACGGCCACAGAGCGCCGCTGGAGGTAGCGGCTGGGCCACACGCTGGCGCGGCGGAGCATTGTGAAACGGGGTGAGCAGGGGGCAAGCGGGGTGGAGCGTAGCGGACGGGGCGGGAAAGGGCGAAAATTTAAAAAGTGTTTCAAATAGTTTAAAATAATGGGAATTTCTTGGGCTATAAATATTCCAGATTTATTTCATTACATTTCATTAAAGGCGAATATTTATTCATACCCGTTTTTTATTAGGTAAGTCGTAATGAACTACATTTTAATATAATACTGCTTAATGTGGAATAATAATGGCAAGGAAAAACTATGGCAAAAGATCCACATTCTATTACATTATATCATCTAAAATGGGTTTTTCCTAACTAAGCAATTTTGGATAATTATTTTCAATTATTTAAAAGACCCTTACCAGAAGTATCTTACTTTGTAGCATTTAGTCATAGTAGACATTTCTCTTCGCACCTTTTAACATTCTACCTTTAGTAATCATGGCGTGTGCTTTTGTGTGATGTGTTTGTACATATGCTCCTCACATCTCGGAATTGTAACAATTCTCGAAAACGTAAAAGTATTTTGTGAAAATTAGCTTAAAATTCCGTATTTTCAAAGACGCTTAAATGCCAATTTCTCGAAACTTTTTTCTCCAAACTGCGAATAGTGATAAATGCTCTGAGTAACATAAGGATATAAAATCTATTTTGATGAATTATTTTGTTTTTTCAAAAAATAAACAAAAGGAACTTTTGTTTTTTTCGTCTTTATTTCGTAAGAAGAGAAACTATTGTAATTATGCGCCCGGAAAAGGAAACTTTTCGGCCCCAAAACACTTTTTGCTGGGGCCTGATAAAGAAAAAGGGGACACATCTTGTTACTACATACAAGTACAACAAATTGCTTCCTTTAACAAGTTCTGTGGTCAGAAACCATTTATTTTATTTAAGATTGCTTTAACATCTTGGTCATTAGCGACCATTATTGGATTTAACGTTATGGTAACTATGAAGATGACATGATATGGTGATGAAAGGGGGTGAAAGGACGAACGCAAACACAACCATGTCTGAGGCCAGGCTCGAACGCGCGACCCTTCAGTCCGAGATCGCTACGACAATTCTGCCTTAACGATCTCGGCGATGCGGACGGCAATCCGCGTTTTGTACTTCCTTCGGAGGGAAAAGTTGATTGACGTGAAAGCGTCTATCTCTTCGTCTGTCAGTCCGTCCGTGGTCAAAGCTAACACCTAAACCATTTTGCCGAGTTTCTCCAAATATGATATTCCCTGATCGATATGAACGAAATCGCGGCTTCACGAGTTTGAATCGGATATTTTGATTTTTTCGGGGTTTTCATGAAGCGTCAACTACATTTTCAATTTTTTTGAAAACTGGCTCCAAACTTTCTGAATAATATTTGTCTTCGGATAAAGCTTAAGATAATAGTGCAGGTATAATTTTCGTTAAAATCCATGGTTTTTCAAAAATTGCAAAAGAGAAATGTTTTCGGCGTCTTCCTACAACTACAGTATTGAAAAAAGATATTTTTGCTTTCTGCATTTACTTGGTAAGAAGAGAAATGCGCAGGAAAACGGCGAATTTTCCTCAGAAATATTCGTATTATCAGACCCTGGTGGACGAAAAAGTGGATAAATCCTGTTGTTGTATATAGGTAATTACTTCTGGTGAAGAGTAGTAAATTACTTCCTGTTAAGTAAATGACTTAATGCAGATAACCCTGACGGCCTTCTGGAAGGACGACGTCACTTATTGTTGAAATAATGTATTTTTTTAAATAATGCATAGTTGTAGGGGACAGTGACAAATATTTATATAAAGAACATTGAGTCGGAAACGCATCGCCACCGTTATTGTGACGCTATCATTTACAGCTATTGATAAATTGTGTTTTGAAAATATTGCAATTTTACAATTGGCAAATTGACTGACGCTTGTGATGTCAACAACTCAAAAACTGTTGATGTAAATTCTCAAAGTAATGAACTACATTATTTATAGTGTTACATTGCAAATTGAAGTTTTTCGTTAATTCTTATTCAATGTTGTTTTGAACTGTCCTTCCAGAAGATCGTAAGGATAATATGGGTCAATTTATACATAGAGGAAACTATGTACAGTGTTGGAACATTTGGACATTTTAGAAACAGAAGATGATCAAATGCCAAAAAGTGGTATAGATGAAACATTACAACCTCCTCTAAAGTCCAATGATGACGTAACAGATTCGAGTGCAGAAAAAATCCAAGTGTAGGTTATTTACCAGAAGGCGACTAAATGCTACTGCGCTTTGTGGACATTTCTGCGGACATAATTTGATGAGATCAGTTTGTAGAGAATCTGCCCATTACTGTTTATGCCGGGTTAGAGATTCAAACAATTTGCGCCTCATGTGGGGTATCATTCTGTTCATGAATCGATGATCCTGTACTTTGGAAGAAATGGCTGCAAATAATTCGTAAAATGAAAACCACGGATTCAAATACTGGTATGGAAGTACCAATTGTGGGTGTACTCTTCGGCTCGAACCCAACCAAGGAGCTGGCACATGTAAAGAATATGAAACAATGGTATGAACTATAATGAGGCAATGACCTTTGTGAACCAGTCACTTCCACTTGTTTCATATCGAATTTTCTTTAGTAACCTGTTTACAAGAATTAAACTACTGCATGTACTAAAGAAGATAGGCATAAAATCCACTGGAATAATAAGAGGAAAGAGTGTTAACATCTGTAGATAAAATTACAACAGAATAGCATGTATCGTATGAAGTTTGATTTGACTCAACATCTGGTTTGTTCATTCAGAGTCAGTTTGTTGCAATGTCAACAGTGTTGTTGCTCTATCCACCAATTTTGTCACAGTTCATCCATCGTGTTATGTGGAAAGAATTTATAGGGAACAAGAAAATAATAGCGTATCTGTGTCTAAACTATTGCATTCCCACAAAGCTCATATGGGAGGCATAGATCAAGCTGATGAAAATATATCCTTTATAGTTGTTCCACAAGGGGAAAAAGTGGTACATTTCAAAGACTCCGCAGAGCATAATTTCTGGGATCTTTATCATCACATTGAAGACAGAGTCTGACATTTCATGGTCAATTTGCCACTGCAATACGAGAACATAACAAAAGAGTGACTACTAATAGAGAGCACAACAATATTTTTGATTTGATGGAAGGAAACATTATGTTGCTGAATTACCAACGGACGAGAAAACACAAAAGAAATAACTGAAATGTCCCCTGCAATATGTCTGAAATGTAATGAACCCCTTCGTATTTGTACCTACAGTTGCTCGTCATACAGTATCATAAAACAAGTTAATAAGATTCTTTTGTTTATTTATTGCAGTTATTTGTGGTTGTATCCACAAAATTCACTTTTCTTCAAGTTTTTTTGAAAATACTGATACCGAAACAAGTTACATGATACATGTATTTATCTTAACAAAATTGTTACAATTTATTACAAAATGTTGTCCTCTTGTCCTGACCTCCTTCTGGAAGTACACTTGTTTTTGTAAGTACTAACAACAATACAAGCTCAAAATTGTTTTTACTTTCATCCTAATGACCTTATTAGAGAATACTAGTATCGTATCATATAATTAAACTTGTCCGTGGATAACTTAATGAACGCTTAAGGGAAGTTTGCAGATCTCATAATCAGTAAAATCTCAGATTTCTCGATAATTGCAAAAGTGCAACTTTTTTTGGGTGTATTCCTACCACTACAATATAGGAGACAGATTTTTTCGCAATGAAATCTTTTATAATGGCGGGGAGGGAAGGGACGAAGAGAGAGGCATCTCTCGCGAAGTTACGTCGTGACGAACGGAAGAGGCAGAAGTGCCACTACGTACTCAAAGGGTACATCATCGTTCCCGATCTTCAACCTGACTCATCTCAGTGTCCTAATCAATGTATTCTGATTTCGACCTGGCTTCCTATGAGAGGATATTCACCCCCATGCTGGTAGAGTGAAGGCCGTAGCCGAGCAAAGCATGTAGGATAATCTGTTCCTCGAAAAACATTAGCATGACTGTTGTAACGAGCAGCACCAGTCCATAATGAAGAAGCAGTGAACGCAGACGCGCAGCGTCTCTGAAGGTTCCAGGACGAAGGTGCCAAGTGCGGGGCTGCGGGGGCGGCGGGGGCGGCGGGGGCGGCGGGGGCGGCGGGGCGGCGGGGCGGCGGGGCGGCGGGGCGGCGGGGCGGCGGGGGCGGCGGGGGCGGTGGGGCGGCGGGGGAGGTGGGGGCGCTCCGGGTGGAGGGATCGAGGGAAGGCTCGCTAACTGGCCGTGAGTCCGGAGTGGCGAGGGCGTCGTCGTTCACTTTCCGTCGCTCTTCACGAGCACGAGCCATTGCTTTTCCAAGCTCATGGAAGCGTTTGCCAAGATGTTCTCTCCCGTTAGACCCACACAGACGCAACCAATGTCTTCTGGAAGGACACTTGTTTTTGTAAATACTAACAACAATACAAGTTCAAAATTGTTTTTACTTTCATCCTAATGACCTTATTAGAGAATACTAGTATCGTATCATATAACTTAGCTTATTTCGATGCGTTATGATTAAGTAACGGAGTGAAGATTATATAAGTGGCTGAAGTTACTAATATGGTATCGATTATTATTAAACAACGACACCACCACCACCACCACCACCAACAACAACAACAACAATAATAATAATAATAATAATAATAATAATAATAATAATAATAATAATAATAATAATAATAATAATAATAACAACAGCCGGCCCCCGGCGAAGACGTTTGCGGCAGCCATGGTCTGCGCCGAGGAGGATGCAGGTTCGAGTCCTGCTTAGACGAGGTCGTATTTGATATTGTCCCTTATTATCATCCTATCACTTCATTACTTATATTTCAAGGCGGAGCAACTTACAGCTACACAAGCGCTATAGAGGGCGAATTCGGGCCGACGCTTAAAAATGGAATTGTCTCAACCCAAATACCATATACAAAATCGCAATTTTTGCAATTTTCGAAAATACGGGGTGTTCGCCGAAAATGAGAGAAGTACAGCACTATTATCGTTCCTTGATAGATATGAGGAGAAAAATTGTTTTTTATGAGAAACTATAATTTTTTAGAAGTAGCATAAATGTCTGACACAAATTACGTGAAATCTACTCGTTTTTCCAAAAATTATACATGACTTTTTTAATGTGATATTTTTTCATAAGTGTCTTTGTCCAAGGTAAAAATCTCCATTTTCAATTTGATAGTTTCAAAATATTAACCACTCAATTTTCGAGAAATTGGAGTGTTCGCCGGAAATGGAACGAATACCATACTTTTTGTTGTCTCTTGATACATACGAGAACAAAATTTAAAGAAAATCATTGGATCGGTTTTTCAGAAAATAATATTTTAAAGAATTAAAAATGCCTATATTTTTCGCAAAAGTACACAAAAGTCTCATAGTTTCAAAAACTTTTACATGACATTATTTCAAGATGTATTTTAAGGAAGAAATTTCATTCAGGAAAAATATCTTTCTTCAGTATTGCAGTTGTAGGAAGACGCCTAAAAATATTACCTTTTTGGAAATTTTGAAAAATCTGGAATTTCAACCGAAAAGGACTTGCGCCATTTATTTCAGCGTTTTTACCCGAGAACAACGTTTAATAAAAACATTGGTGATATACCTGAGATGATTTTGAAAATACTTCTGAGACTTCATGCAAAGTACCCACAAGAATCAAAATATCTATTTGAAACTCCCGAAGTCTCGAGTTTGTTGAGATCGTTCGGAGAATACCAATTTTGGAGAAAATCGCTTTAACATTTCAAGCGCTATTGTTGACCACAGTCGGGCGGACTAATGCTTTGATGCCAATCAATTTTTCGGTATCAAGACACCCAAAACATGGATTTTGCCTACAACACGTGTTAGAGACAGTAATATACAATATGTATAGCGCGGTTTCGCTCCATAGCTCTCAGCGGGCGGCCGGGACCCAGCGGGCGAACTATGAGAAATTCAAGTGTCAAACTTCGGGGTAATAGAAATTCAACGGTGCCGCTTATCGTTCCACACTGAGGTACTTTCGTTCATAGACACCAGTGCTTTTGTCTCCAATCACAAATACGAATGTAGCCATTACCATTGTCTGCGGATAGTTATTGTCTTCTACTCGTACATTAGATAACAATAATTAAACAATTCTGTCAAGGAAACAGCAAATACCCTGGAGAAAGTTGCCGAGAGTAACAATTACTAATTTTTAAATTGTCATCTGTAACAATACTGAATTAGAAATCATGTAAACATTTTTATCTAAGAGTTATAATACAAACTACCAAACATTACATAGAATTACTCTGAAGACATCTTAAATATTAATTCTTTCTACATTTTTAATGTCCTTTTTCTTGCAAAAAGGGGTTCAAATTTCGCTCAAATGGTTGAGCGCAAAATTAGCCTCAGAACATTTGTTAAGTTGTGATCTGTGAGGGTCTTGATTTACAAATTTTCATATTAGAGAAAGAAATTGCTCATAAACACACGTAGGCCCCTAGGTACTTAAAATTTGGGCAGAATGGCTGGGGAGCTAAGGAAAGTGTCTCTGTGGAATATTTTTGTACAAATGAAGAAAATCTCCCTAGTACTGGAATTTGTTTTTCAAATCTGTATCATTTTGAAGATATAATATTTCCAACTGTAAATCTTGATTTACGCTGTCAACATTGAAAACGGAAAAATAAGAACTTTATATGTGATTCCATATCAGAAATTTCATGAAATATATTTTCAAAATATTAATATTTCATTGGTGTACATATACTCACCTGCATGATACGCCGTGTAATGGCTCTTTAGATAATATCTTTTAACATGCTTACAAATTTTACGACAATAATGTAATGTAATTACTATTACAATATATTATAATAAACCGATATTATAATATAATTAATATTATTTCTAGTTTACAAAATTCCATTTATTTAGAAAAAATATCGGACTATTATTATGCGAGCCGCTTGCTTACTCTTCCATCGACGACACTGAGCTGTCCGGCTTATCGCTACCTCTCAACGCCCCCCTCCTTCCGCCAACGGCTTCGCTCGCCCCTCAGCTGCTCTCGCCCCGACCACTGCCGACGGCTCTTTGCTCTCCAATCGACTTTCTAATGAGCCCTGACATATAGCAACAGAATTTATCCACTTTTTCGTGACCAGGGCCTACCAATAAGAATTTTGCTGCCGAAAATTTGCCATTTTCCGGCGCACGATTACACAACTTTCACTTGTGAAGAAGTAAGTTCAAGAAAATAAAAGTATCAAAACTACAAAATTGAAGATAGAGATTTTTGCCCTACAGTCAGTTGTAAAATATCAACTCTTTGGAAAAGGGTGTGTAGAATTTTTTGGAAAAGAACGAGTAGTTTTCGCGTAATTCGGGCTTAAAATTAATGCATGTTAAAAAACGTTTTTTTAAACCGCTCCAATTTTTAAAATGTTTTCCATGGAAGGGACGGTTAAAAGAATGGCGCGAGTCTAATTTTCGTTGAACTCTAAATTTTTGTAAATTTTTAATTTAGAAAGAATGTGAGTAAGCAGTTGCAGTTAGAGAACCACTAGTTACTTTCTCGTATTCGTACGCATTTACATAATTTATTACTTTATATTAGGTACAAATATAGTATGGTGGGGTGGTTAATATCTAACTTATCTTAAATTTACAACTATTTCTATCTCTACGCATAATTCTAACGTGAAGTTTACATTTAGTACATTATGAATCACTCACTTTTTGTGTGGTACATGTAGTCTGCCAGCTCGACTTGCCACTGGCACTTGTGGGGGTGGGGTATGCAATCGCGGCACAATTTGTTCACCTGTCAGACTACGTTACACTTCCCTATCGTCCCACAATAGTACTGCCTTAAAGGAGGTGTGTGAAGTTGGCGGGCTGAAATTTGAAAATCCTAAATATTTTGACACATCTGAGTATCAAAAATACGTTACAGCAATTGAGATTTTTTGGAAATTTTTCGATTATTTCGATTTTATCGCGCAGCCCTTTTTTGCTTTTAAATTTAATTTTCTGTTATCATTGTCAAAATTTTGCAGAACTTTTTTCGAAAATTTTTGAGAATTCTAGAACTGTTTGTTCGCTACTTAAAAACTCTCTATTTAATATTTTCAAACTTCAGCCCGCCAACTTCACATACCTTCTGCAGAGGCACACGCACAGTGGTTCCGTCACAGTAACTTTGGATGGTGTGTGTCTGTGGTCGGTGCCACTCTGGATGGGGTCCTTGTTTCCGGCACACGAGAAGGGGGAGTGGCCCGTCGTTAGTAGGCCGTGTGGAGACGCGTGCCGGGTATGTACTATTGTAAATAACACTTTTGTTTGTTATTATTATTTTTTGTTCTTCCATTATTTTAGTTAAAATTGACGTACTTGGTGAGTGAGTTTTTGAATGTTATTGTTGATAAAAAATAGACTATATGATATTGTTTATGTATATTGAGATAGGGTTGAACAATATTTGAGCAACTGAATTAGCAATGTGTATTATTATTATTATTATTATTATTATTATTAAAGTATAAATTGTTGTGGGTAGAATTTTTTGGTTGGTTTTGATGATACATATATGCGTATGCATATAATACATATATGCATATGCATATACAGCCGGCTAACTTCATCAAACGAAAATTTTCAGTATGAACAGTTAAAGTTTCGTATCACGACCATGACATATGTTTAGACCATGCAACTAGGGCTAACTATACAAATATGTAATATGAATTACCCTCTTACAGTCTAATATTACAAAAATACGGTCCGACGTGATTTCAGTAACGTAAGGATTGCTGGGTTACTCATAACAAATTCAGTATTTTCTACAATGAGAAATATTATACAAAATTGAAAACATCAGTAATTGCTTTAAAACTTACAAAAAAATGGTTTAATCAGTTTGCAATTGAGAACAAATTAAAATATCTTTGTCTGCGTCTGTGCGGGCAGACAGCTCAGAGACTTTTCTGTATTAACTTCACGCTGCTCTGCAGTTCTACTTCTTTCTGTACATTATTTTCATACTTCATCGGACTTGGTCTCTGTTCTTGAAACCTCGCTCACCACCACTCTCCTCCAGAGAACTTAGCTTCCCTGCGAACTCAATATTTTTGCATCCTGTACTGGAAGCATTTGTTGTGCAATCACTGTTAGTAGCACAACACTTGCTGCGAAAGGCATTACATGGTGGCAGCGGTGGGATTGAGGAGCACAGCGAATTCAAGTACTTTCTGCTGACGGCCGGGCTGGACGCTCCTGTACCGAGGTGGGCCGGAGCCTTTTCTCGAGGGAACAACGCTCCAGAGGAATCCACAAGTCGCCGTGGTACCCCTTCACCGCCTGCAGAAGCCGAGTCCGTGGTTTGGAGGCCAGCATCAGCAGCCGCTGACGAGCCCGAGAGACGTCTGCGGCGATCAGCCGTTGGCAGCCTGTGCCGCGGGAGGGTCCTCTCCCCATGAGGGGAGCTGCGAAGCCATCACTGGAGGCCCCAACTGCGCACCTTCAAGCCAACCTACATCTCTTTCTTAGTAAGAGGTTCATCCAGCTATGGCACACGATGATGTTGGCGATAATGAGGAAAAGTATATATCAGTGATACAGACAGTCAGATTAATATCGCGTTATTTTGATGGTAATCCACGACATCTCAGAGAATTTATAGAAGGCGTTGAGGCAGCAACGGAAGTAGTACACCCAATAAACGATCATTGCTTTAGAAATTCATCGAATCAAAAATTACTGGCAATGCTAAAGATAGGTTATTAGCAAGACCAGAACGCGAAATGGGAACAGGTTAGAGCGACATTAGAGGAAAACTTTTCTCTACGGCGTACGTTAGAATATTACGCGGGCGTATTATTCACAAGCAGGGATCAAATAAAACAGTAGCACAATGGGATTCGCGAGTAGATAGTATGGCTATAGATCTGAGAAGAGATATAAAAGGCAGGTTGGAAAAATTAGAACAGAAAGATAATGCGCGTTATGTAGAAGGAGGTCTGCAGTTAATAGGAGAATTCTTGAAGGGAACGTTTATTGAGGAAACTGAAAGATGAAAGGATAGTGTATATAGTTAAAGCTAAAGGAGAAGAGGAATCTTTAGCACAAATACATTATTGTTGACGCAATCTAACGAAACGGCCGCATCTGGTTGTGCTCTTAAATGTTTGTCACTTTATCTACTATTTTTAGTGATTTGAATATAGTTGGTGTGTTTAAGTGCTTTCATTACTTGTTGCAGGTTGTCTGGATATATAATTTTGACTGTTTTTTTTATATTGCCAAGACAAACTAAAATATAACAAATTTTAAACGGTTACTGGAACATTAACGAACTTACGATTTACGAGTTGACGTTAGTGTCAAAACCTAAAAAAATTTCAATTTCTTTTTTAATATTATATCACTGTGTTAATTTAATTACTGAAATATTTTATTATATTTCTGTGACGAGTGACGATTCCGTTAATTTGAACTTTACGAGGACGGGTATCGAAGAGTTTTGAATTTGTGTTTCAAATTTAATTTATTCTATATTTTCAAGACAAATTTTCACTTAATGCCTTTTTTCTATCTACGGTAAAGTATAGTCTACTGATTGTATTAAATAATAGCACATTAAGTGGACAACAATCTACAGAACCACATTGACAAATTTCGTAAGTACTAGCTTTCAATAAATTTTGTAAACAACGCACTTTCTCATTCTAGTATCAAATCATATTTTTTTTAATTTATTGAATACAGAACAATCTTACACTTTCAAAATATTAAGCTAACTGTTTGTTTCTCTTATCTGAGTTTCTTGTAGTTTTTCCAGTTGTATCAAGTACATTAAGACGCATTCGTGACATGGAAACTAATCGTTCTACTCTTTTTACTCTTTACACTCTCAAAGCCGACCTTCTGAAAGCCTTCACACACATAAACAGTAATTTAAATCGACATATCCGAAGGTTGGAAGAGGTCGTTCTCTATACAGACGGTTGGGTACAAGTCGGCAACACTGCGAATCTTCCCATCCGTGCACCCTTGACTGCACAAAAGACACAGGCACCATATCTAGTCGCAACTCAAAACAAATCTAGTGTTTTAGATTATGAAACAGATTTTCCTCACCTTCCTGAACCTCACAACCCTTCTCTGCCATCGAGAAATACATGCACAAACCAACGCAAACAGGCTAGGAAGCGCGTCAAATCCAAAACACGTAAAGCTGCGCATCCTAGCCCACTTGAAAACAAAGACATTCCTTCGAGCCTAAAATGAAGTATTTATTTTAGCTGACAGCCATGGCCGCCATCTTTCCTCCATTCTCAGAAGGAAGTTACCCTCCAACTACTCAGTCTCATCTATTTTTAAACCTAACGGGAGATTTGCAGACGTGACTGCAGAGTTGGACACCCACACAAAGACACTGACCAATCATTACAGTCAAGTACAGTCATTATCATAGGAGGGCAGAATGACATTAGTTTGGGAGGTAACTTTACATCTGAACAACATGTAAACAAATTACTACGTGCCGCCCAAAACACTAACATTGTAGTCTCGACTATGCCCGACATACAACAGACCAACACTATGCAGCGAGATTAAGCACGCAAAACAACAATTAAAACTGCAACTGAAAAAAACAAATGTTACACTTTTTGAAATGAATTTCCTCTCAGCAAAACACTTCACCCGGCATGATCTCCACATGAACCTTGCTGGAAAACATACAGTCAACAACAAGCTTGCACAACACATCATCTACTACAGTCCTACGCAGTCTCCTGCCAAAAATCCATCCCTTTCACTTTCTTACGTTCTCCACCCCCACCCTTATTTCGAACCCTCTTACCTCCTCCTCTGATCCTTCTCCAGTTTCTCCCACTCCCACTACCAATTCTCCTACACCTGATGCCTCAGTTTCCTCACAACCTGTCACTTCCGGGACACCCTACAACCTTCGACCACGCACTCGAGGTAAAAATGGAGTAAATATATAGCAGCTTCAGTCAGATATAGCAGAAAAACATCCGTGTAGGTACTTGCAAAACATAAACATACTGCACCATAATGTTCAATCCCTTTCAAATAAAACTGAGTTTATCGAAGCAGCTCTACAGAGCGATTTAAATCAAATGGATGTTCTTTGCTTTACAGAACATTGGTTATTCATAATGATCTTAATATTTTCCAAATTCCAAACTTTTACCTCGCAGGCTATTATTGTAGAGAAAAGGAATCACATAAAGGTCCTGCATATTGCATTCTTGCATTTATGTTCGAAATAATATCGATTCTATTTCCTTGACGGAATTAAATGTGTATTCCCTTGAAAATGTTTTTTAAATGTCTTTAGTAAATGTTCCTACGCTAAAAATTATATTGCTTTGCATCTATAGGCCTCCAACAAAGAGAGCAGTAGATTATATTATGTTCTTAAAAAACTGGAGATAACACTAAACAAAGTCACCAATCGCTCTTTTGAATCCATTGTTTTATGTGGAGATTTTAACATTGATTTTCTCGTCGAATCTTGCGAGAAAGAGCAGTTTCTCATTTTAATTCATTCCTTTAATTTAGATATTACAATGAATGTGCCTACACGGATCACACTGAATTCAAAGAAGGCAATTGATCAAACAATAATTAACAATATCACTACTCGATATGAAATTGAAACAAAGATTTAGGATACAGCGATCACGATGCACAAATTCTTACCATTATAAGAAATGCGTTCACTGACACAAGAAATAATACACGTATGAGTAGATTATTTACTAAAAGTAAAATAAAATTATTATTCAATTACTTGCTGCAAGAGTCATGGGACGCGGTTTTCCAACACTGTTGATACAAACGGTAAATACAGTTACTTTTTTCAACGGTTTCATTTTATTTTGACACATGCTTTCCTCTTCAAAAGAGGAAATTAAATATTTCACGGAAAAGCAATTCTTGGATAACACAAGGGATTAGGACATCATGTAAAAACAAACGAATTCTTTCTTTCATTTCTAAACATCATAACGTATCTCAAGGTTTCTTCCTCTACTTTTAAAAATACAAATCAGTTTTAAGAAAAGTCATACGGGAGGCGAAAATCATGAAACATGACCAGGATATTTTGAACTCAAATAATAAAACAAAATCAATGTAGAATATAGTAAAAAGTTCGACCAAATCAACTAGAAACCTTGTAGAAAATGTTGTTTTAAAAGATAACGATAGAAATATGAACGATCCGGAAACAGTGGCTAGCCTCTTTAACCTATACTTTTCAAGAATTGCTGCCGATCTCAGTAAGGGTCTTCAGCTACAAAATTCTGCATCAGACGTTTCCCCAAAATTTCAGGCACGATGTTTGTTTCCGAAACTTCTTCCTATGAAATTCTCAAAATATTCGATATACTAAAAAATAAATATTCGGTCGGTTTAGATAAATTTTCGGATTGTATGTTAAAGGTTTGCACGCCCGCCATTATACACCCGTTAACTCACATATTTAATGTATCATTATGCACAGGAATTTTTCCAGATATTTTTAAAACACCTAAAATTAAGCCGCTATTCAAAAAAGGAAAAAAGGAAATTCAAAATTATCGGCTAATTTCTCTTTCGTCGTTTTTTCAAAAATTTAGAGAGACTTTTGTACAAATGGGAACATTTCTTAGCAAACACGACGCGTTTTCAGATTGCCAACATGGGTTTCGAAAATCACAATCTACGGAAATAGCCATATTTTCTTTTCTTAAAGATGTCGCCTCATCCATGAATCAAAACGAAGCACCTATTGGAATATTTTTAGACCTTTTAAAAGCTTTTAACATCATTTATCATAACATTTTACACTCAAGACCTTCGTATGGAATTCGTGGTGTTGCCCTAGATTGGTTATGTTCGTATCTTAAAGAACGATCTCAGAGAGTAGAAATACCTTACTGGAATAATGGAACTTTAGGTACACACCTTTCTGATTCTTTGCCAATTGCATGTGAAGTTCCGTAGGAATCGATTTTAGTCCCTATTCTCTTCCTACTGTACGTAAACGATATGACCTCGACGATTAGAAACGGGAGTTAGATGCGGACGATACGATTCTTTGCAATAAAGAAACCGTTCTTTTAGATTACAAAAAAGAATTGTTCGAATAATAAGCAAATCCCACCCACGTAATTTTTGTAAGCCTCTCTTTATTAATCTAAGTATTTTACCATTACCTTGTGTCTTAATATATGAATCAGTGGTTTTTGTCAAAAATGACTTACTTAAGGGCGGGAATATATTTTCAGCAAACGCCGTTGTCTATAACTACAACACTAGATGTAGAAATCACATTCATCAGGTAACAGTATCAACAGCTCACTGCAAAAAATTCACATGTAATACATATACATTATTTTACATCACCTTGCTAGATGACATTAAACGATTAAATTCGATACAAAAATTTAAGTCCCAAGTAAAATCTTTTCTGCTGCACAACTGTTTCTATACAATTAGAGACTATACTGAACATCCAAAAGCAAAGTAATATTAATTTTTAAAATGACATTTAATGTATTATGTATCATTTGGATTGTATAATTGTAAAGAACCTGTAACAAGTATTGTACTTCAGCTTCTGGGTCAATGACGCCCATCTCGATCAGGTTTTCGTCCAGTTTCCCTGATCGCCGAGCAAATGCTGAGATGGCCCATTGTTTTACTTCTGGACAGAAATGTAACTTCAAATTAACTTCTCACCATAGCACGTCATACACAGTTTTAACGGTTTTGACGTAAATAATTAAAAATAAAATAAATAGTTGAAACCGCACTACAAGGAGAAAGCGAAGTAAAATTGCAAATGTATATGAATAATCAGGGGCAATGGAATTTGCGTTACGAGAATACACGATATGATTCTAGGAAGCAACAGGGTACCCAAATTAAATGTGAATTTAATGTTACTGCTGTAAATACTGTGAAATGTTTGAAGTGTCAGTAACTGGGTCGTATATCTAGGGTTTGCAATAATGAACCGCAATGCGCCAAATGCGGTAGGCGAAATCATGAAACTAGGAATTGCAAATAGGGAAACAGAAGGTAGAGTTTCGTGAGCAGCCGCAAGTAACTCTACAAAATGGATGCGTAGGTGATATGGATACTGAGGGAAATCACAGCTGTAAAAGAGATTCACGTGATATAGATACTGTAAGGAACAGCAATTGTGATAGAGATTCACGTGATATTGTTACTGTGATGAACCTTGGATGCAACAAGGAGTCCCGGGAGGTTAACTGCGTAAAACAAGGGGACGCCTTTGATAAAACCAGTTACATGAAAATTGATTTGGGACCATACGTGGTATATGGATTGTGTTCGAAAATTAAAGGAGGATTAGGAATAGCCTTAATCGAAACAGGGGCCCAGGTATCATTGGTAAGAGAATCCTCATTAGACTAAAATATTGCCCAAAGCGATGTTGTAATTGAAATTCAAGGTATTAGTGAAAAACATATCAAGGTAAACGGTATAGTAAATTTAACTCTGAAGAATTGCAGTGAACCAATAGAATCCAAATATTATGTTGTAAATAAACTGCATAGGAATATTCATGTTAAATTAGGACAAGATTGGCTTTTACGGAATAATTATTTGTTTACTAAAAATATTTCAATACCACCTTTCAGTGAGTCAGGAGTTCAATTCCCGACCACAGAAAAAGGAGTGAGATATGTAGACGAACAATTATTGCAGCCAGGAATAGTCTGTGCGGCAACTTTAAAGAATTGTGATAAAAACGTTTCCGTGTCTATTGTAAATGTCGCGCCCGAAACCTTGTACTACATGTGGTAAACATTTTCAGCTAACAACATAAGAGCTACTTAGCCTTATTTGCATCACTTACCTTACTTGTTTTGTTTTCCTGCAGCCAAGAATTATATCATACCAATCCCTTTGATAAAATATGAGGCTACTCATATTTGTTTTTTTTTTCAATAAAGGGAAATATTTGAATCCTTTGGAAGTTAACAGAAAAGTAAATTTAAACCACAAGTAAAATAGTTTCAGTGTAATCACTCTGATTTTGCAGATTTTTTATAAGACATAACAACTTTGATGTTGCGGTCATGACCGCCGCATGAGTCTGAGTACATGACTTTATGTTTGGCATTATTGTTATTTATTGATTGAAATTCTTGACAGAAAGTAAGCACAAGAAATACCACATTCACAAACACATCAACGTTGGAAAATACAAAACAGTTCAGTTGAGTTTAGTTCAGTTCAAAACAGTTCGGTTAAACATCGGCTGTCATGGAACCATGGAAGTTAATCACACTGGCCACTGAAACAACTGATAAAATGTTCATTTGCTAGAGCAGTTAGAAAATTCTGGCGGCAAATCACTTAAATGTGGATTTCGTCGTGTTGACTACTGAGAAATATTTACTTGTGGAACACAACCATGTTATTATTCACCATTTTTTTAAATTGGAGTAAGTCAAATTGTCTTCTGAACGCCTCATTTATGACCGTAAAGTTTGGTTGTTAAAGACATTTCGTTTGGAGAGAGGAGGAAGTTTATTTATTTTCTGTTTATTTTTTATGTTACTGGTTTGGCAAAAAAGGGAGTATTCAGTTAACTATGTATTCGTCAGCATCGTCGAGCATTCGTCAGATGGAATGTCTGCTCTACGTGTCCCTTTGCAGTTTCTCGATGTTCGGGTGAACATTTTATTTGAACAATTTGCCGAGTAATAGTGTTTTGTGCAATAGATTCAGTTATTGTGAGTATGCCAAAAGCCAAAACATCTTCAACACTGAATTGATTCTCTAGTCCTTTGACTTTTTTTCTGATTTCTCTTTTAAGATGTAAATTGCCGTAATTTACAGTACAATGTCTGTTGGCCAACAAACACGGCAGAAACTACTGCTGTAAGTTGTCTTTGTACAGTCTAATAACACTCATTAACTAAAGCACTTCTCATTCATGTCCTGGAAGATTTCCATTTGTGATAGTAATTGAACATTTGAAAATATAATGGTGAATTTTTTATTGGCGCATTTTTATGTGTTGTGGTATTTAATAGATATTTGCCTGCATAAAGTCAGTTACTGTTTAGAACACTTGCTTGATTCTAATATTTATTGTGCTCGAGATGAATTGATTCGAAGTATTGATTTCGATTTAGGGGATCTTGACGTTTTATTCTTCTTGGCTTAACATGATATTTATATATTTATATAATTAAACCTAGAGACAGAGTCTGTCACGTTTTCTAACGTTGAAAATCTGTTTTCATTTGCACTAACTTTACACTAATAGCACTTTTTTCTTTTTTAGAGGATGTTTATTTTGATCGGAGCCATCGATTGTTCTCTTTCCTCTATTTTCTGAACTGTCCCCTTGGAATGCACCGCTGGCAGTTTCCCGAGTACTGGTCTTTCCCGAGTAACGTCGTTTGTTGTTAGTACCTGGATTCTCGGATTTGATTAATTAGTGCCTGCCTGCACAACGCCTGCTCCCGCGAGCATTCTGCGCTTACGAGCCAGCCGTCTGCCTGCGAGAGCTGCGAAAGTGCAAGTGGTGGCGAGTAAGCAGCTTTGGGAGAGGGGAGAGGACGGTGCGGGTCGACGTGATGCATAGATTGAATGCCTGGACATCTAATGATATGAAAAATGTGTTAAATTATTTGCCCACTTATTTAAATGAGCAATCTACCGTATTTCTAATTACAAGCGCCATATTTCTCTGTTTATGATCTTCTGTGCGCTGTTATGTATCGACATTTTTTCTTTAAGCTCATTGTAACTCATAAATAATTGTTCACTAGTAATGTTATAATTATAAATTTATAAATGATAGCAAAACAGAGGAAATTGAGAGCAGTCTGTCATATCGAGATTGATATAAGAATGATATATAGGCAATTCCAAAAAAGGATAATGTTTGTCAGCACATATACTTATATTTGTGACCATTTTCTCTCATTATGAAGCTGAATAAGAGATATCTACGAGAAAACATATTTACGATATTTTACGAGCAATCATGACATTATAATGAGTCTTGTTAAATTGAATGTAAAGGGCGTAATCTTCTTTATATTGTCATTAACGATTATGAATAAATGGTGTTCGTTGATTAGAATTAGAAATATATACTGTAATTAGAGGAGAAACTAATCATGATGAAAGAATACAATTTGTTTGCTCTGATAGAACAGTTTTAATCAATTACAAATAGTTAATAAAAAAATTTTATTACTGTCCTCATCAAAAAAGATTGAATATTACAGTTTTGTATTTAGCAGCACGATAAATTTGCGATTACATTGTCTTCTTCTTCTTCTTCTTCTTCTTCTTCTCCATTCCAAGGATTAGGCAGGAATGCCTGTTCCGTCTTCACCTTGCACTTCAGGACCATCTCTTTCTGGGTCGGCCGATATCTCTTCTTCCCTTCGGTTGGTAGTTCATCACTAATTGTGGAATACGATCTTCCTCCATTCTTTCGATATGGCGCCGCCATTCTTTCCTGTTTTCTAAGATCCTTTCATTTATGTTGTATATATCTAGTTCTTTACGGATATCCTCATTTCTTATCTGGTCTTGTTTAACGCAGCCTTTAACTTTCCTAAGAAATCTCATTTCTGCTGCTTGGAGCTTACTTTGGTCTCTTTTTTTAATTATCCACGATTCACTTCCATACAGAAGAACTGGAGCAGCCATTGTCTTATAGAACTTAATTTTTGTGTCTTTCCTTGCTTTGTTCTGTAGTGTTCTGTTTATTATTCCACATATTGATTGAAATTTATTAGTTTTATTTTCTATGTCTTTATCTGTGTCATAACTGATGTCACAACCAAGGTAATTAAAATTTGAAGTCTGGTCGATCACTGTGTTGTCAATAACTATTTTTGAGCGTATGGGGTATTTACCGCAATGGGCCATAACTTTAGTCTTCGTTTTAGAAATTCGGAGATTATACCCATTTCTTTCCAGTTGATGCAGTGCGTATACAGCTTTTTGCAGATCATCTTCACTTTCTTGCAGTATTGTTACGTCATCTGCATAAAGTAGAACATTTAGGTGTTTATTCTGCTTCAACTGTATTCCAGAACAAGCTATGCATCTCCATTTTTTAATACGGTCATCAATATATATATATATATATATATATATATATATATATATATATATATATATATTGAATAGTGTTGGAGATAAACTACATCCTTGTTTAAGTCCCCTATTTATTAATATTTCTTCAGTCTTCTTTATGCCAGTATTTATTATAATTTTGGTCTCGTTATACATGTTTTTGATGGTTTTTATGAGGTGTTCAGGATAGCCACTTTCGTGCATTATTTTCCATAGCTTGTGTCTGTCCACGCTATCAAAAGCTTTCTCGAAGTCAATAAAGGCTATATGGGTTTCCTTATTTACTTCTCGTCGTTTTTCTAATATTCTTTTAAGACTAAAAATATTGTCGTTACAAGAGCGTCCTTTCCGAAATCCCGATTGTTCTTCTTGTTATTTAGCCTCTGCTATAATTTTCAATCGAGCGTTGATAATTTTTGCAAATACTTTATAAGCGGCATTCATGAGGCTGATACCCCTGTAGTTTCCACATTCATTTCTTTTACCTTTTTTAAAGACAGATATGACCTCTGTTATTTTCCAGCTATTGGGTGTCTTATAAGATTTCCAGCATTCGTTGAACAGATGAAGCAGTCTAAATTCGCTTAGGGGCCCTGCATATTTTATGAGTTCCATGTTAACTCCATCAGGACCACATGCCTTCCTGTTTTTTATACTGTTCAAGGCTTGCTTTAATTCATCCAAGGAGATGGAATCCACAGTATTGTTGTAGCGAAGCTCTTCCTCTTTAGGTTCAACAGTTCCAGTACACCAAAGGTTTATATAGTGTTCCTTCCATTGTTCTTCATTGATTATGCGTATATCTGCAACATCTTTCTCCGTCTGATTTAAATGTCTTAACGCTTTGTACGCAAACATTTGTCTTCCATGTACATCATGTTCGATGGTACTTATAAATCTATCCCATGAGTCATTATGTGCAGATCTTATTATTTGTTTAGCGTTATTCTTTTTTTGTTTATATTTTTCTTTAGCTTCTTGGGTTTTGTTTTGAAGGAATTTTTTATATGATACATCTTTATCTTTTATGGCTTTCGCTATACAATCGTTCCATACTCTCAGTCCCTTTCTTTTCTTATGCTTTTTTTTCTTTCCTAAAGTTTCATATGCTGCCCTCTCTATGCATTCCTTTATATTCTGCCATTCCTTATCCACATCATCAACAGTTGGAACACTTGACAGAAATTGTTGTTGCGATTACATTGTAGCAAAGTAAATTACATTACCAGAGGTGGATTTACGCATAGGCACAGTAGGCACGTGCCTACGGCGGCAAATTTTCAAGGGCGGCAAATTTTCAAAGGCGCAAAATTTTCTTGATATTTTCTAAAACAAATTTAGGTTCTCTAAAAACTATAACAGCATAAATCATATTTTTATTTTAAAAATATCATATTAATATTTAATACAAGCTATTTATTTGTCTACTTCATTAGAGTATACGTTATGATTTCAGAAGTATATGAATCTGAAACTAAGGCCCGTTGACGAAAGAAAACATGTTGCAATTCTAGTTGTCATGTTTTAGTTTCCTTATAATGTTAACATTTCAGTGTTGAAACATTAATAATGTTGAACGTTACTTGCTATGAAGATACAGTTTATATCCAAAATTAGCTAATCCAAAAAAATTATTTAATTTATGAAAACAATGTGCAAAATATAATGTTACTTTTAAAGTTAATACGTTTAAATTAATGAGGAATTGTAACTGAAACGTTACAATTTGAAATGTAACATTAATTTTAAACAGGGGGCGGCAAATTTGATGTGCCTAAAGGCGGCAAAAATATTAATCCGCCCCTGTACATTACACATACTTATATCGCAGTACATGTACATACCCTCAAGGAATTATAATATTAGTATCCAAATCAAATATTTATGTCTAATTCGTTTTGATTCCACATTGTCATATATCGAAAACAACCATTTCCTAAATTAAATGCAATGATACTTTAACTATAGGTAATAGTCCGTCGTATTCACGCAATTGCTCATTCAATTTACGGACTACGGTTCGAATTGCGCACTATAAGTGGCTGTCCCAACTCTTAGAATGAGTATAATATCCTATCCACGCGGCCCGGATTTGATCTCAAGTTGCTCGCTCGTGGCTCCCGAGGTCAGTCAAAAATGTAAAATGTTCTCCAGGCCTGGATTAGTGTATCCGGACGCGTCAACTGCTAAGGTCGTGGGTCTCATCAGTTGATGCCCTTAGCCACCTTGGCTTGTCGAATCAGAACTTTCCCGGACTCGTACATGCGGTGTACATTCATTGAGAGACATACGAGTATAGTAGTATAGTAGACTTATGTTGCCTTGTTGAGCAGCACCGCACGGATGTTCATCAAGGAATCAATGCCGAGATGAATGTGGTGTCCAAGATGCGTCCATGGCCGAAGTTAAAATGTGCCCTAGGCCAGGGCAGCAGGAAGCTGGTTCGGTGACTGGTTTTGAAATATTTAGTGCTATTATTAGTAGCATATTGTCACTTATGATGATAAAAGTACATTATACACTGTTGAGTGCCTTTAAAAAAATCCTAATCTACAATCACTCCTTCAGGCGGAACCGAACTGAGCGGGAGGTAGATTTCGCGACGATTCGGAGCGATCGATGATAAGCACGTGATTGTGATGATATTCCTTTAATAAATATTTTAAACTTATAGTGCTAAAGAATGGCATCGACTATCTTGTACTAGTTATTTTCTAATTTCTTTGGTCGGGGTTCGGTTTTCGCTTTTCCCCAACCCTCCTCTCAGCGTCATCTTCCGCCACCCAAATTACATTTTTTCACGTATTTTCAATTTGTCGGTCCCCTAATGATAATAATGAAACATGACCCATCTTGTCCCATATGGAAATTCTGGTTGTGAAAATTGGAGCACTTTTTGAGAAAATGTCGTTTAAACATTTCTGTAAATGCGGAATATGAAGCTCTATTTCATAGAAACCTTTTGAGTTTTGATGAAACTTCATTAAAAATCAATTGAAGCATTTTGACTTGCAAATGCAATAATATATTCGAATTGCCAGTAATATAAATTTTAACAACGTGAGAGAAATCACAAAAATTTACATTTGCCAATTTTTTGAAAAAACGAAATGGGGTTTATGTTATTTGCTACTGTACATTTAGCCCTATCACTACCAAAAGTTTAAAGAGAAAATTTGGAGCCATTGTTGAGAAATTCACATTTTTAATATTGCGCATATTTAACTCAATATTGCCTGAAAACTACTAACATTTTCGAAAAAAATATGCATGATCTCTATTACAGATCTAATTGTGGAGAACAAATTTCATTTGAAGAAAAAACTCTTTCTTCAATTCTGTAGTTGTAGACGCTAAAATTTTCAAACTTTTGCAATTTTGAAAAATTCACAGTTAACAATGAAAATCAGTATTCAAAGAATATTATTTACATCATACAATCATCACGACCGTCAACAATGGGATGAATTCGAAGAATTTTGTAATCGCTGTTCCGCATTTTTTGCGAAATGACGTGTCAAATGAAGTCACTACACACTCAAGGTTGGTAGCTACAAAGCCCGCTAAAACGTTTTGTTTCTGCTGCCAACTCGCCTTCAAAAACTGTTCCAAATATCGGTTGCCAAGCTCATGTTACCTGTCAATCGTATAATGCCGGAAGTGTATTAACACGTAGACCTGAGAATGATTCAGCCTATAAAGTTATATAAACCTTATATCAACACTCTTGAAAAGCAGAAATGCCGTGCAAGAAGATATGAAATTGAAAAAGGGAAGAAAAAAATAAAATTAAAAATAAAAACCCAACAACTTTCCCAATTTCCTATGTTTTTATTTTGTTGAAAAAGTTAAAATAATATGAAATAGTAAATGAATGAATAATATTATAAACAAATTTGAAGTTAAATACAAGCCCACAAAATAAAAAAAGTTGTCTGACCCTAAGCCTGATTGTGAATTGTAAATTTCCCAATGGTTTTTTGCAATTAAAGAAACTGGAGGGTGGTGGATTGATTTGGGTGGGTGGGTGATTCAATGCGTTGAAATACGTTGAGAAACATGTGTCAAGCCCTTGGGTCTGACAACTTTTGTTTTGTATGTGCATGTGATATTACTCACTTCTAGCTTGTCCTTTCACACTGTGTATATTCGAATAAACCTGTGAATTTCTGGCAAATAACCCAAAAGTTTCCAACGCTGCTAATGCTATCGAATACGAAAACTAATTTTAAGGACATTATAATACGTTTAGGATTTTTATAATACGTTATCATATCCTTTCTTACATAAATAGAAGCTATGTGTCTGAAATTTATCTGCTTGCTACTCAGAGCGCAATGTGTCACCGCCTAAAACGACGCGCAGGAAATTCGAATATGCTGTTTTGATTATTTTTTCAATTTTTGAAAATACAGCGTGTGCACTGAAAGTGGGAGAACCACCCTTTTGTTTATTTTCTTTGCTACTTACGTCGGTGGCGCACAGTGTGTAATTTCGAGCAACTAGCTCGTAAAAATTAATACTTTGGAAACAATTTCACATATCTCAATGAAATTTGGTATGCGTATCTCTTATATAGTATTCTTTAAGTAGGTGAAGTTCCAATTAGATACGCTTATTATTTCAACAATTTTTAATTAAATTACATGCGAAATATTCCGAATTGTACACACGTTTTATTAAAAATAAAGTTTCTGTATCCACGATTTTCAACTCATTATCAATTTTTAATTTTTTAAATATATTTTCCGAGCTTAAAATATGTATTCTTATAATACAGAGAATGTTTATTTTAAACATTTTAATTTTAATGTATTATCTTTTTTTATATTTTGCTACTACTACTTTTGCTTCTCGATTTTAATTGTTTTTCTGAGTAAATGATGAGCATTCAGAATGTTTTATAGTAATGTAATGGTTTTAGCATAACAACTATTAAAACAAAGTAAATTGTTCTTCGAAACATTCTACTTGAGATGCATCTTAGTCAACACTGGTTGATTTAACTTTTACACAGTGACAATTATTATAAGCATGGAGCTATCTATACATATATCCATAGGTCTATGAATATAATACTGTAACGTGCTGCCATTTGACTGTGTTCTGTTACAAAATGAACTGAGATAATCAACTATTACGAAAAATATATATTTGCTTTTCTAACTCACTGAAGATAATGTGTATATTTTCAATATTTTTTATCACAATTACTGAAATTATTAAAAATTATGATGCGCTAGGACAAAAGTAAGGGCTTTACTGGATTTAGGTCACTAACTTACGTATAAAATAAGTGTCAAAATAAAAAAAGGAAAATCATTGTTGAGCATGGTACTACTTATGATAAAACCATTATACTTGTAGTTCTCAACCCTACATTTCACTCTAGAATCTTACACCTTTTTTTCAAATCTTAAGGCCAATGACTATCCCCCTAAATGTATTAATACATTTATCCATATTTGTCTTCAGTCTATCAACATTGCATGTATTAGAAAAGAAAATACGTCCTCTCCCAACACATCTTCTGAACCTATTACAATAATTTTCCCATTTTTATCTTCAGTCTTCAACCTAATAAAAAACAACTATTAAAATATAACATCATCACCATTTTCAAGACTACTGGAAATTTCAGTCGGTACATTAAGAAAGGAAAAGATTCAACTCCTATCAACAGGCTACATAATGTTTATCAAATTTAGGTTGAAGAATAGAACACGGTACAACATAAGGAAGTCGTTTAACCCGGCACTTCGCATCGGTCCGGTGAGGGGGATTTTTTGGGGAGCTTGAACTTATTTCAAGACCTATTTTTGATGAACAGGCTTCATTAAGAAAAAGTGGTTCTCCGTGGTGAATTAAAACAAACGTAATATTTAACAAAAACGTTTACTTCGTTTCTTAATGATACACTAAAATACTTGATTTATTTACAGATAGGTTGCACGCACAGTCCTTGTGTTCTTCACTCGGTGATTTCCTTACACACGACTCACTTCTCTTAATTATTTATTTACACTCTTCACTTCTGATTATTTATTTACAGTGTTCACTTCTTCTGATTATTTATTTACACTCTTCACTTCTTCTACACTGTCGCACAGTCCGAAGCACCAACCACTGTCCGATGCACTGTCCACAATTCACTGCGCTGACCAAAATTCACGGCGCTGATCAGGGTCCACTGCGCTGCTGTTCACCGCGATGCAGACTTGACAGCTCAGCTTCCACTTCAGACTCACATAGACTGCATACTCATTGACTACATACACTGCTACTGCCAGCGGCCGCCGGCGAATTTATACCTGGCCGGCGCCCGCCTCGAGCCATCGGGAACTTGCGCCACACCTCTATGCGACTCGCGAATAAACCGGAACCGTCCAGTTCGGGGTCGCCGGCAGATGACGCAATCCGTGCAGAGAATTCTGGCAGGTGATGCAATATTCGTTACAATATTGAAAACTGGAGCCATTTTGAGAAAATGAAATATTTTTTTAAATGCCAGTTTTTTGCAAAAGGTACTCATATTTTCAGACAAAAATTGTAGATAACCGTATTTAAAGATCGGGTTTCATCTGAACAGATTTAAGTTACTACAAAATTTATCTCTTCATTATTGTGGGTATGTGAAGACATCGAAAACATTTTCAAATTTTTCAACTTTCAAAAAATCAGGAATTACAACGAAAATGACACCCGTGCAATTTCTTTACGAGTCCTTCCCTTTTTGATAATGTTGAGGCTCTATGTAGAGTACCCCCAAAATTTAAAAGAATACCCATTTAAATATCGCAGGGCCCTGAGATTGTTTGGTTCCATCAGGGATTAACAATATTGAAGAAAATCGCCTGAACGGTTTAGCAATTTAGCGCTAGCGTTGACCACAGACGACCGGGCAGGTAAGACACAGAGAGAGGTAGACGGACGAACGGACGGACAGACCATCGTTTTGCTGACGATAAATGTTTGGTGCCTAGCACCCCCCCCCCACCCACCGAAAAAAGGATTCTGTCTACCCAACGTGTTAGAAGATATACTACGTGTAGGAACAAGATTTATCCACTTCTTGACAAGGGCCTGGCAAGTTCTGGCTCAAGTTTATAAAACTTTCTATAGAGTTTAGTTTAGTACACCAGACTGTAAAAGAGAAAAGTATCATCTCACTACTTAACTCACCGACAGAAAAGACGATTGCAGAAGCATTGGCCGCTCACTTTGGACAATCATTCTCTCCCGACAATACTCCAAACCAATATCCATTTTTTAGAAACCCCAAATAATAACGTCGCACGTAAAATTAGATTAATTTCCGCAATGAAGGTAAATCTGATTTCCAAACTACCTAACAATAAAACATATGGACATGACAGAACTACAAATAAAATACTAAAACACCTTCCATTCTCAGCAATTACTTATCGTCTCCTATAATATTTCAGTAGTATAGATTCCTTTTGCGACTCTCACACGTTACCAATCTTTGTAAATGACGTCGCTAAAGAAAAAGAATTTCACGGAAACGTGACAAAATGCACTTTGGCTTTAAAAATATGACGGATTTGTTTAAAAACGCATCTAAATATTCATGTCAAAGGCAACCCTCGGTCAGCATTTTCTTGGATCTAAATAACTCCTAAACAAAGTGTTCTAGGGCGTTGAAAACTAAAATGTTGAGGCCAAACGAAGAAACGTTTCTCCGATCCGAACCTACAGGATGAGATGGACCATTCTAATTAATTTTTGCCTGTTTGGCGCTTAGCGACATTACCAACATCACCTATATTTCAGCCCTTGGTGCAGGTGGCGATCTTTGTGACGACACGCTTCGAAGGCTTAGATTCCTCCACCTTATATTACACTTTCTGTGTACAACGTGGTTTGCGCAGACTGACGAGATTTATTTGTATAATTATTAATTCAAGATTCGGTCATCCCCCAAATTCCAAACTCTGCTAATTGAAGTCAATACACGTTTGTGGACAATACAGTTCGAGAGGGGAAGTTATTTTCTAAAAACATGAATTAAGAATTAAATTTAATGAAAGTGTACGCGTATATTTCTTTCAGAATATTGTTTATTTTTCCGGTGTGGTTGATTATAAAGACCTAACATAAGTTATTTAAGAGAAACAATTGTTTTACCTAGTTTATTCGATCTTATTTCTTTGAAGATGTGTGAACTTCATTTTGATAAAAGGGAAATGCGCTGTAACACATTATACTATGTAGAAAAGTTACCAAAGAAGCTACAGTGTACTTTGAGACGACCAAGACTCAAAGAAGGAGCTATCCCCACGAAATTGCCAAGGTGTTCTGCGTGTAAATCCAAAAGAAAGCAAGCAGAAGGCTGAAGAAAAATTGCGAGGAGCAATAGCAGAAAGCATAGAAATTAACTCAAACTAGAAAGCGAACTCTTACTCTTTTGATGTTCTTTATCCAAAAAGAAAAGAAAGATAGAAAGAAAAAATCATATTGGCAAAGAAAGGAGGAACAGTGAAGACTTGTTACGTAGATTTGGTTTGTGTTTTACCTGTACCATTATTTTCGTTATCAGCAATGATTCGGTGAAAATTCCAAGTTAGCGTAACAGTCACGTAGCTTTCTTAAGAGTAGAAATCTTTTCTCATATTTTTTTACTATCACGGAAAGCAAAAGCTAACTGTCAAAGAATATTCTATAATTACTTCAAATGCTTTTAAGGAAGTGTTGTGAAAGTGTGTAAGAAATCTCTGTACAATAGTGAATAAATCTTTATTGAAAATTTATTTTCAACATCAACTGCATTTTCTATTTGATTTTGTGTTAGTACTTTGGAAGTTAACTTAATACATTTAAACAAATAAATACGTTTTATTAACAACTTTACATCTTAATATGGCATTGGAATGATAGGAAATGATGGAGTTTAACACGCAAGAGTTTTCGCACGGGTACGCTCATGAAATATATGTACTATTATCACAATGGGGCATTATTCAATACTGTGAAAAAATTCAATAATATTACTCCGTATTACTAGTAAGAATCTTAGCAACATTTACAGATTACATATTAATCTACATTGCAAACCATCATGCACTTCCAAAAGTAGAGGAAAGAGGGTACAGTGAGACATTTAGCACAAAATGAGAAATTTGTTTTTGGTGGTTGCAGTTGCGAATTCTACAATATACCGTATACGGCGGTATGCCTAGTAATTCGAAATGTATAAGAAATGTTTCATCAGTATGGGGATCCCCTAAAAACTTATTGAAATTTTGTACGTTATTACAACTGATGCGAAAAATAACAGGTTTTGCTCCCTGGAGCCAGTCTTCAACATCCGTCTTCGCTATGACGTAGAGGGAGAAGTTTCAAATAGTTATCGATACTGCCCAGAGAATTAGCTAGTGCAGGGCAGGCACCGCATGCCAACTGCAATAACCTTCACCTCCTCGTGTTTCAAGGGAAAGGAGAGGGGAGGATGCGCGGCTGGACGGTCAGTAGGCACAGCAAAATACTGCGGTGTACAGTATTTCGCATAAGCCTCGCTTCCTTACGTTGCCCTAAATTGGACAAGTTGACCTAAATTAAGCAAACCTTTTTGCTGGCCGTGCCTTCTTTTTAGCAGTGATAAGTGTAGTAACGTTTCAAAACAAGGATTCGACAATATAGTTCCCCTTGCTAGTTCTTTAGACAAGCATGAAAGACAAGAAATTGTGCATTTACACTGTGCAATTTCGGTGATATTCGAGTAGACTTGTCACGAAATGCTCAGTAGGTTTAACAAATTTCGAAACACAACGAAATGGTAAAGAACAACAGACTGATACTAACAAGATTCATTGATGCTTCAGAGGTCGCGATGAATCAGAAACATCGTTTAATAAAGGTAACAACATAGAAACATTAAATTTGCTCAGCACATACGTCCAACTCCTAAATTATCATTTGCAAAATGCAACAGATTTCATGGGTACTTCAACTGCTATCCAGAACGATTTAATCGAAGCTGTAAGAGGAGATATGGCACATACAATTACAAAGGAGCTTGCCACTACCAATTTTGTAGCCATTCTTCTCTACGAGTGTTCGAATAATATTAATAAATCACAGCACTCTACCATTATGCGTTATGTGGAGAAATCTGGGACGTCTGCGCAGATAGATCTGCCGATGCGGTGTATAACCACGTTGTCAGAACCGTGAATGATTTTAATATAGGGGAGACACGTGATACTGAGACCTACTGATGCTGCCGTAATGTCGGCCCATTTAGAGGGTCTTGAGGATAAAGTGAAAGAGACGTTTCCACAAGCGTTATTTGGGCATTGTTACTGTCACTTTTTGAATTAAGTATTGCAGCATGTGCATTAAGACGTGTAGACTTTCCAAACTTTGCCCAACCTCTCTAGTTTCTTCTCACATTCAAGGAAGAGAACGGAAGCTTTACGTTCTTTTATGAACAGAAAGCTACCCAAACCTGGCACCAACGCTGGAACTTCAACTTCTGGCTTGTGATCACTGTATAAGATCAACGGGAAAATTGAATATTATTCCTTGAATATCTGACAGATCCAGAAAACAATGCTGATTGGAAACAGTCAACACTGGTAAAGGTACAAGGTTTTCTTTACTTGTTGAACCAATTGAATACTGTCTTCCTCCTTGAATCATTCTCAATAATTTATGGACACACTGACGTTCTTTTCAATATATTACAAGACAAATCTATGGATATTGGATATTGCCATTCTAAAGAGCTACAAACTATGGAATGTTTAGAGAACACCAGAAGAAAATTCCAAAGCATTTGGCAAAATATCTCTTCAGTGGTGATAAATTAATATGAACAAAAGGAAAGGAAAGGAAAATTAGCGAACCACGTGAAGTTAAGTTAAGAAGGATTTTCAAAAATATTTTGAACAATGTTCTCAACCAGATAAGAAATAGATTTTATGATTTTGAAAGTTTTAGTTTCATTGCCCTTCTTTGTGCCTCAAAATTTGTGTACTACAGAGCACCTTTTTCTCATCATCTTTTTCCAAAGCTTTTGAAATCATGTGGTTCAAACTTCGATACAACACGCCTTAAAATGAGTGTTGTGTACTTGTCTCAAGATCAAGATTTTGAAGGTAAATCTGTTTGACAAACTGTAAAAATAATGAACGAGAGAGATTTGGCGTGGGCCATGCCGGAAGTATACAAATTAGCATGTCTAGTTTTAACTGGACCAACAAGCACGACTTCAGCTGAAATGTCATTTTCCACCTTGAAGAGAGTGAAATCTCACTACCGATCAACCATGCGCCAAGAAAGACTCGCTGTCAACGATGTCGACTGCAAAGTAGTTAAGTTGTATACGGCGTAAATATGATCATGAACATTTTACACAAGCGATTTTTGAGCAATTCCTAAAGAAAACTCGACGAATAGAGCTGAATTTCCAGTAAAATTGGTAAGTACATTTAATTCTCCAGAATTGATGCATGCTATGTAGGTCTCACGTTTAAGGAAAGCATACTCTTTACTTTTCATGTTGCTGTTTCAAAACTGCTGCTGAATTTGTATCAAAAAGTATTTTGTTGTTTATTTAGAAAAGTAAATTTTTACTTCGTTTTTGCGGATGTTCTTTCAGTAAGACATGACTTACTGTCCTGATTTCATTACGTAACATAAAAATTCCTAATTTCAAAAAGTTAGTGATGATTTGAATTTGAAGATCATGAGCAATTATAAATGTAGAAATTCAATTTGAAATTATACCTGTATTTGGGAGCAGTTAGACTTTATTAATGTAGAAGCCCTGAGACATGTCTCACTGTTCCCAATTAATATATTTTTCATTCGGATTACTAGTGATCCGTTTCTTAAACAGGATTCCAGTATTCACAAATTATAAAGAGTATTTTGTAAACTCTACAGATAGGTCATATGTCTCTTCTGAAGTAGTCATGGAGGGTTCCCCAAAGGCTAAAGCAAGAAGAACTGGCCATAACTGAAGGCGTAGAGGTAGAAGAATGATTGTGACAGACACGCCAGAACGAAATAAACTTCAAGCTAAGAGAAACCCTTAGGACCTGAGACAATCTAAACCAGAAAACGCTTTGTTTTAAGATGACAATGAAGGTGATGACGGTGAAGTGATTTTGCGAGATTTATTAGATGATTATCAAGACGATTGATATATGATGATTATTATGATCTGCCACATTTCGTTCCTGAGTTTATTGACGTCGAAAATATGGAGAGACGATCGATCATAAGTGATCATGAAGTTCGGCCTGTAAATGAATATGAAATTTTTTAGGAAAAGTTCGAATCTGGAACAAATTTGTTAGGCCAGTTTTTCCTAACATTTCTTTCATTGATAAGAAATGGATTACAAGGCTTTTGTCAAACCACAACACACTGGATGACTAAAAGACAACAATCTGCTATTTTATTTCCTATAGATTATGCTTCTTATGATGTTCCCTAGGATTTATGACAATGTTTCATTGTTCCCGCTAGTGCTGTGTCACTATCCCCACCATCAGATTTCCAACGGTTCAGTGACACAATTTCATTTTCAATTTTTATACACCGACAATTGATTGTATAGTTAATCAGTTAATGTCATGTATGCCGTGTATTGCACAAACAATTTGAGGAGATATTATATTTTTTGCTGTGTTTAATTTGTTATCCAATTTTTGCGTCTCGGGTTCGTAGTTTTCCCTATTTGAAAAATTAATTCTCAAAAGATTTAAACAACACGTACAACAATAATATTTCTTCAATGCGTCTTCCAAAACTACATTTCTACTGAGAAGATTAGAAGAACATATCCACACAGCTTATTTCAAATAAACAGAATAGTATTGTAATACTATTAGACATATCATAAGCATTCATAGTCTGGTGACAGGTCTTTTATATAAGTTACTCACAGAAGGAACATTTACATCTCTAATCATTAAAAGCTTCCTCACAGACAACTTACATGGTCTCTGTAGATAAACACATTACAAACCCGGATCTCCCTTATCTACAGCACTATTTAACCTTTGCATTGATGAAATACAATGTCATTACACACGACAATAAAGCAATTCGCAGACGACACAGCGAATTGCTGCGAATTCCTTGCTATGCTCGGACGGCAAACTCGACTCTTGCGTGAATCACCTGTTTCACGCCCTCGTTACGTATACTACAATAATGTTCCCAGAATCATGCTGATAAATATCTTGATTTACTACTAACTGGTAAATTCCACATATCAACCAAGATAGAAGTAAAAATCAATATAATCCAATTAATACTTATCACACACGCTAAAAGCATCTTATCCATAATTTCTCCCTATTTAAGGCTTCACATAGTACAAAACAAAATCCTAAGAACAGCAAATTAAAGCACTCTGATTCATTTCAAACAATCAGCTTCACGAAAAAGTTAATTTCCCCCATTCATCAAGCACATCGATATTGCACGATTGGTAGCGGGATTGGGTACGGGACTGAGAGTGGGATTGCGAGCGGGAGCGGGATTGGGAGTGGGAGCGGCAGCAGTAGCAGCAGTTTAGATTTAAGTATATACTATTGTAGACAGTAAGTCATCATAATACATATGAAAGATCTACATATAAGCAAGCAGATAATACAAGAAATTGAAACGAATGTTATCAATTGTCAAGACATTCCAACACAGAGAACGACGTCAAGAAAACAGATTTTAATAAGTTTTAATATCCAAATACTATAAACGTAAGTATTATAACCGATATAATACAAATGTCTGTTGTTAAGATTTACTTATTACGCAAACCAAAACATGATTCATTTACTTTTTCGTTACCAAGGCTCGACAATAAGTTTTTCTGTCGAAAATTAGCTGTTTTCCGGCGCACGATTACAATACTTTTTCTTCTTACATTCGTAAAAGTGAGTAAAAGTAAAAGTCAGATGAAAATCGGCAAAGGGATTTTTTTTTTATTTTATTTTCTGCATAATTTACAATCTGTTCCTATCGGAACAATAAGCAAATGGTGTCAACAGATACATTTACGACGTGAACGTTTTATGACATTGAAATATCTCATTTACAAAATCGGTATGGCAGATCTAAAATACTCTCTCTCCTCAGTCTATACACATGCTCACTGTTATCTAGAAGGCTTATTGAGAGGTGATTTGGGTGGTTGTACAATCTTCTCTGGTATGCTAGGCTCTTCGTGGCGATTACTTCCTCCAGCGGGACGATGTCGAGGTCTCTGTATATCGTCTCGTTTGTCACGTACCATGGTGCGTTGCATAGTTTTCTTAGTGTTTTAGCTTCGAATCTTTTTAGAATTTCTAGATTCGATTTACTGGAAGAGCCCCACAATTCAATACCATAGGTCCATGTTGGTTTGATTATAGTTTTATAAATCTGTATTTTGTTATGCAAGGACAGCTTTGATTGTCTGTTTATTAGCCATGACAATTTGAGGACTTTAAGCTGCGCTTCTTTTCTCTTAGTTTTGATGTGGGTTTTCCAAGTCAGGCGTCTATCCAAATGCAGTCCAAGATATTTAATTGTATCAGCTTCGTAAAGTTCTGTGTTGTTTAGTTTTACTTTTGGACAGTTTTCTTTTCTTAGTGAAAATGTTATATGTTTTGATTTTGTTTCATTTACGGTGACTCGCCAACAATGACTCCAATCTTCGATTTTGTTTAGATGTTCTTGAAGATGTTGTGATGCGCAGGAGGGGTCTTCATTTGCAGAAAGAATAGCTGTGTCGTCTGCAAAGGTGGCTATTGTAGTTCTTTCTGTTGTTGGTAAGTCTGAAGTTGATATAAGATATAAAAAAGGTCCAAGAATACTTCCTTGTGGCACTCCTGCAGAAATAGGTTGGAATTCCGATAGAGTGTCCTGATATTTCACTTGAAATAGGCGATCGCAAAGATATGATTTCAGAAGTAAATAGTAGGAGTGCGGGAGAAGTTTTTTTTATTTTAAATAGAATTCCTTCATACCATAGGCAAAGGGATTACGAGAGTTTTTCATATCTTGTACCTAAAACAGTGAAAAGATTAGATTGAAACGACGAGTGTAAGGAAATGATTTATGCGTAACTATGGTACACTAGGATTGTGATGTAAGAGCATTGAACAACTGAAAGTGAATCGCTTTCCGTCCCGTCCCGGTTGCCTCTCCGCCCAGGGCCCCACACCGTGCCGCAGGGGCGATACCCTCTAGTGCAGTCGCGTCGTGAATGCGGCTCCAGATTCAGAGGCGCGCGCCGGACCAAGGCGATGGGCCACGCGCAGCTGCGAGAAGCGAGAGTGTGGGGGTAAGGCAGAGGCGGCGGCGGTGGCGGCTGCGCTACGTCAGGGGGTTAGTTAACGAGCCCGCTCTTCCTGGAACTGCGGGCCGGAGGCTGCTGCTGCTGCTGCGGCGGCGGCGGCGGCGGCGGCGGCGGCGGCGGTGGCGGCGGCGGCGGCGGCGGCGGCGGCGGCGGCGGCGGCGGCGGCGGCGGCGGCGGCGGTGGCGGTGGCGGTGGCGGCGGCGGCGGCGGCGGCGGCGGCGGCGGCCTCAGGCCAGGACGCGGCGGGCGCGTTCAGTCGGAAGCCCCGTTCGCCGCCTCCTCAATAGACACAATGCCACCCCACCAACCCTAATTAATGTTAGCGACAAGAACAACCACAAAAACACCCTCTTAGAAAATTTCTTAATCACAATAAAATAATTGAGAGCAAAGAATATCGTTTCATATACAATCCAATAAATGGGAATGGGTTCGTGAACTGTGTGTGTGTGGTGGTGTCGGCGCAGTTGACTAGTGAAACTCCTAGTTTATTTCGCTTGCAGCGCAGCCTAATGGCGCGCTCTTCCTCAGATCCGTTAACTTAGAATAGCGAAGTTTTCAAAAAATATTAAAATTCAACTCAAAATTTCTCGCTTTTTTGTTGTTAATTTCTTGCGCAAAAATAAAATTTGCCGCTCTTCTTTTGACCATGCTATTAAACTTTCGGCTAACTTGGCATCAAGTTAGCACTTCAATGAGAAGAAAAACAAGAAATTACAGAGATAAACAAAATTTATTACATGTGAATTGGTCGCTTTGTTATTGTTCAATACTTCCCATAAAAGAAACTATGTTACTACGTAAACAATTCGAGAAATGTAATTTTCCGCAAATGCGGTTCTAACTTGATATCAAGTTAGCCTAATGAAGAGCGACAAATTTTATTTTTGCGTAACAAATTAGCAAGACAACGCGACAAATTTTGAGTTGAAATTTATTATTATTTTTTTAAACTTTGCTCTGCTAACTTTACGGACATCTCTCCTTCACCTCAACTGCCATTTTGCTTCTTTGCGTATTGCAACTCCCATCAGATGGCGCGAGGGTTTTTGCATCTCTGCACACAGGCAGTATTTCAACCTAGAGTATTTATAGACCATTCAACTTTCCAAGTTCTTTGCAGTATTCTGACGTACGAAGTTAATATTGTTGGTTGAACGTTGTTTTTTATTTTTTTTATTTTATTTTATTTTATTTTATTTTATTTAAGTAAAAGTATTATGCATTGGAAAACGTAATTTCACAAAGAAATTAAATTTGAAATGTGTGGGGAAATTTCATCTACCATTGTTTTTATGCTCAGCAATATTTGTAAAGTTTGACAGGTCCTATGTTTAAATTGGTTCATGAATTCTACTTATCAAATTCCGGTTTGTGTGTCCATATACCATGTCCCTCAAGCTGAAATACACGTTTGGTTTACTATTCTTCATATACTCCGACTTACTGTTTCTAAAAAGCGGGTTGTTTTCGAAAAACAAATAGGTGTTTGACGCTTCCATACATGTATCGCATCTTATCTATCTATATCATGTATCACACCATAAATGGGATAATTTATTAAAATGTGTATGCTTCTTTTGAAGAGAATAAAATTACATTTTTTAAATATTAAAATATCTTGAGCAAAACTGTATAGAGAGGAAGAAATTGTGTCTTTAGTAAAATGAAAATGAAAATTTTGATTTTATAGAGCCACATTGAGCCTTTATGGCCTCGGTGAATTAAAATATATTAAAAACCTAATACTAAATGCATATTCATAGAGTTATTATGTAAAAAAGGTCTGTTCAAAACTAAAGAGCCAAATAGAACAATCATGAATGAACAAGAACAGAAACGTGAATATTAACAATTTATAAAATATATTATGTAACGTTCGAGTGTTTTAGTGATTGTAAACGGCCATATCTACATATAATAATATTATATAACGTATTTGCATATTATGAAATATATTGTTGAGATATATTTCATGCCGAAATAATGGCATACCTTTTGATATGTTTGTAGTTCGTTCGAACAACATTACCTCTATCAAACACAAGTTTTTGGTAACTTGCCACACACATAATGACGGAGATCATATGAACTCACTTGAAAATGAAAAGTTATTTGGGATGAAATTACGTAAATTAAAGTCGAAAAAGAAACCCATTATTTCATAAAATATAAAACCAGTTTTGTGGATAATGAATACAATGTTATCATGGTTCGTGGCCGACTACCTGGGAGATCAGGTTGATATTAACTCATTCCTGCTTATAGCCAGGCCCCAGGTAACAACGCCGCAATGAAAAAAGACCTAGCTCTGTGTGAAGCCAATCACGTAACATCACAGAATCATGGCGTCTACAAGATCCTTGCAGTTCCTGGAGAAGTAGAGAATATAATTAAATAACTGTAGGAAAATATAGTTTTTTGAATCTGTGTATTAAAATAATTGTGAAATCGAATGTATTACGTTTTGTAAAAATTAATGCATTAGTTAAATGGTTTTTGAACGCCGTGTTAATTTACATTATAGTATTTATGTTATAATATAATATTGTTTGATTAAAAAAGATTATTTTTATTAAGAAAACTCTTGGATAACACTACAATATTATGCAGTTTTATTTCAATATGGCAACAAGTGCAAACTAATAGTGCTAAATAGCCCACCTTCTCGCATTATTTCTAAATTGGCAAATTTTCGAAAATCCAGAGTTTAACGAAAATGAGACCGGCGTCATTCTTTTAATCGTCTCTAATTCTATCCACGGAAAAAATCATGAACAAGTTTTAAGCAGTTTTTAAAGAATTGTTTTTTTTATAAATTGCATGAATTTCCAACAAAAATTACGCGAAGTCAACTCGTTTCTTCGAAAAATTGTTCTCGACCTTTTCAAAGAAGTGATTCTCTACAAAACCTTTGTCTAAGCCTAAAATCTATATCTTCAATTTTGTAGTTTTGAAAGTTTAACTTTGGTTAAGGTTTCACTTAACTAAAGTTGGGTGAAAATGGGGCTAGTACCAAATATTTTAAAGTCCCTTGGTATATACTAGGAGAAATTTAAAGAGAAAATGTGGAGCTGTTTTTGCAAAAAAAAGTTGCTTTAAAAATTTAAAAAAAATGCTTACATTTTGCTCAAAATTATACGAAAACGTCTCATATTTTCGAAATTTTGGCCTTTACTTAAATTCAGAATATCTTTAAAGAACAATTTCATAATGAAAGAATCTATCTTCAATACTGTAGTTGTAGGAAAATGCACCCCCCCAAAAAATTGCAATTTTGTAATTTTCGAAAAATTAGGAATTACAACGATCGTAAGACCTGTCCCAATCTCTTAAACGTCTTTTACTCTATCCGAGGACAAAGTTTAAAGAAATTTAGAGCCATTTTTGAGAAAAGTTTGAAAATATGATTACATGTAAAGTATCCGTCAAACATCAAAATATCCCTTTGAAACTCCCAAAGGCTCCAGCTCATTCAGATCGACGGGGAAATATCAATTTTGGAGAAAATCTGCTAAACGGTTTAGGCGCTAGACAGACGAACAGACAAGCAAACATTTGGCAGTGAATCGATTTTTGGGTATCGAGGAGCCACAAAACATGAATTCTACCACGTGTTAGAGAAAGTACTTTGCTTTATATAGGAACATGATATATCCAGTTTTTCATTACCAGGGACCGACAATACGAGTTTTTGTGTCAAAAATTCACCGTTTTCCGATGCACCATTATGATTCTTTCTCTTCCATTTATAAGAACGAGAATGTAAAAGATGACGTTCAATACAAGAGTTTGGAAATCGAGATTAAGTGAATGTGGGGTGTAAAAGCACAAGTCATCCCGATAGTTATCGGAGCTCTGGATTTTGTTCCGCAAAATTTGTGTAAGAACTTGACTAATTTCCCAGGTCCCATTTTGTGTACAATGTTGTTCAATGTCTCAACTTACAATCAAATTCAATAGGATTATTAATCTTTTTAAAGGTATTCCTACACTGAACTCGTACAACGACATTTAGTATATTATTTACTATTTAGATTGTATAATTCTAAAGAACCTGTAACAAGTATTGTACTTCAGCTTTAGGTCAATGACCCCCATCTCGATCAGGTTTTCTTCCAGTTTCCCTGATCCTTGAAGAAATGCGGAGATGGCCCCTTGTTTTGCTTCTTGACAAAAATGTAACTTCAATTTAACTTCACCCCCATAGCACGACACACACAGTATTTAACTGTTTTTCAGGTAAATAAATAAATAAATAAATAAATAAATAAATAAATAAATAAATAAATAAATAAATAAATAAATAAATAAATAAATAAATAAATAAATAAATAAATAAATAAATAAATAAATAAATAAACAAACAAACTCAATTTATTCCCTCTTTTACTTGTATCAATAAAATCATTAACCTTTCTTGATTCAATCTATTTCTTCTTGGTTTAAGGTTCCACGCTGTCGCAATGGAAACCAGAGAGATTAATCACACAATGAATGACTGCGATTTGTAACGGATTTCACGTCACTTAGAATTGATTAACTACCTTATACTAATTTATTAATTTTGGGGGGGGCTTTCACAAAAACAATCCTGTTCTAATACCTCCACTGAATTATATAATACCTGAAGCAACAACCTTATTTTTGTGAAACATCCGTTTCCTCGCGTCACCTTCGCAAAACGTGGTTCCCTCGCTGTCGATTCTCCGTACTGCAACACCTCCGAATCGCCGCTGAAATTCTCCCACCTTGCACCAAGGTTGACGAAAAATATTCCAATCGCGCCAGAAATTTATTCGACTTTTTCACACTCTCATATACTAAAAAAAAAATCTATAAACCGAATTACGCTCATTAACATCATAAACGTTACAAGAGTATCTTTTTTTATAGTAGGTCTTGCTCCCAACTCCAAGTCAGCCAGCTTTTCACACGTACAAGAACACTTTTCTTGCGAAGAGTTACTACTCGGCGGTGCTAAAAGAAATGAGAACGGGGAAGGTGTTGCGAGGACCGAGCTCCGTGAAACCCCTCCTGTTCCCCTGTTCCACCCCTCCGACGCTCCCCAGCGCGTCAAGGTTGCGGTCTCCTCTTCCCGTCACTCTGTTGCCGTGCGAACCAGATGATTTCATTCATGACTGTGTCGCTTCAGCCGACTCTAGCTGAGCGGTCGCAGTATGCAACTAGATATCTGGTATCTCAGATAATTTTGCAACAGCCAAGTGCACCGACGGCCGACAGCTAAACAGAGTAAACAGCCCTGTACCACCATAGACGAAAATTATTATGTAACGGATAGCCGACACTCGGCGTGAAATATCACTCTTAGCCGAGGCATCTCCTAAATCAACGAACACCTCTCAAATTCAACGAAAAATATTCAATGTTGAAATAAAATACCAAATTGAAAATGACACAAGGAGGCTAATGGTAGCTGAGAAGATAAAAGGTAAAAATCCAAGCATGGGCTCAACGAACTAGACAACAAGTTACAAACGTAGAATAGGTTGCCGTGTGCAGAATCGGTTATTTGAAACAGACGCAAAGAGATTCTATCGCAATCTGACTCATAAACCGAATGGCAATGCTGTCACATCAAAAGATGACGTCGGCCCAACAATTGTCTCACAATTGTCTCGCGATGGACCCACGTGCTCCAGCAACTCCATGTGGAATTGGGTGTGGAGCTTGGAATGAGTCAGTACCTGTATGATTATTAGTAAGGTGTGTACTACCTATACATTTTTGGTGTTTTATTAATCCTAGTTTATAACTTTAAATTTTAAATATTTTTTTGTTTTATTTGAGTTAATTATTCAGCAATCAATTTATTGTAATGTATGTTGTCCTCATTCACTGTTTATTGTTTACACTGTAGCCCTGAGGAAGAAATTATATATTTCGAAATGTTGGCGTAACTAATTGTTTCTCTACCCACATTGACCAATCCCGTGTACCGATTTTAATACTTAATTCGTTACTAATTTACATCGGAAAGGAAGCAGTAGAAACATAAAGTATTAAGATTAACAGGGGTATTTGCAAGGAGATTCGCTAACCCCTCTGCTGTTTTGCATTACTTTGATCCCACTATCTAGACTGCTGTCGCGTAGTGACTTAGGTTATAAGTTCCACGGTGATGGAAGGCCAGTATCACATTTGTTTTACTAGGATGATCTTAAAGTGTTTGCTAAGAATGAAGCGATTCTCTTCCAAATGCTGTATGTCGTAAATGACTTTACCATTGATATCTGCATGAAGTTTGGTCTTGACAAGTGTGCAAAAATCAATCTAAAGGAGGTAAAGTGACAACGTCAGAAAGCATTGAAGTTGATATGCATACTGTGTTTCAAGATCATGAGTCAGGTAAAACTTACGTATGTTTGGGCATTGAAGATCATGAGACCATCTTGAACGACACAATGAAAGACAGAATTCGTAGGGAGTATTACAGAAGAGTGGTACTCGTCAGGCAGTGCGCCGTCTCCCGGAATAAAATATCTGCAATTAGTATTTTGGCAGTGCCTGTATTCGAGTACAGTTTATCTGGACTGAGCAAGAAATTCGAATCATGGATCGCAAAACCAGAAAACTGCTAATGCATCATGTTGCCTACCCTCCAGCTGATGTACATAGACTTTATGTGCCACGTAAGGAAGGAGGAAGAGGCTTCAGACAAATTGAAGCCTCCTGGCACAATGCAATAGTTTGGATGGGAAAGTAGTCAGTCATCAAGTTGACCCTCTAATGAGGCAGGTCGTGAAATATGACCGAAGAAAGGGAAACAGAGGTGTTGTTAGTGTAGCAAATAGCATTGCAAAGAAAACTATGCAAGACACTGAACTTCTAATGCTACTAAAAATGAAATGTGAGAGACATGTGATAAAAAATGTTAAAGAAATCGTTGAGAGACAAACCACTTCATGGACAATATCTAAAAAGAATGGATAAGGCGCAGATCAATCGTTTATGTGGCTTAAAAGGGGAATAATGAAGCCAGAATCGGAAGCAGTTCTAATGGCTGCTCAGGATCAGGCGTTGAGAATACAACATTATGATAAGGCGGTTTTCAACATTTCCCCAGATGATAAATGCCACATTTGCCAGGAACAAGTAGAAATCATTGATCATATCGTCCCAGCTTGTTCAATTCTAGCAAAGACCGAATACTTGAAAATATACGGTGTGTAGTTACCTCCACAGGCAGATCCGTACCACCTTCGAAGTTCGAAAGACATACCCCAAGTGGCACGAACACTCACCAAAACCGATGACTTCTGTTGGACTGTGTACCATGTTCGACGACAAACAAATTCAAACGAATTGCATGATAGAAAACAAACCGGATATTGTTGTCTACTTGCAGATGTCGCTGTGCCTAGCAATCAAAACGTCGTAACCAACGAGGCACAGAAACGTCTTAAATACAAGAGTTTGGAAATCGAGATCAGTCGAATGTTGGACGTAAAAATACCGGTCAGGACGATAGTTTTCGGAGCACTGGGATTTGTTCCCCAAAATTGGTGTTAGAACTTGGCTTAACTCCCAGGTCTTTCGAAAGATTGAGAAGTGCAAGAAATTGCGTTATATGGATCAGCCCATATTTTGCCCAAAGTATTGTAGAGGCACCGACAGTCCCTAGATCTGCTCCTTAGGTAACTGGTCGCAATCTGGAGTAGATTTTATATTCACACTCATTCACACTGACTCATAACATCTTTAGTTGTAATGTAGAGAAATAATAATAATGTATGTGTGTATTTGTTTTGGAGCTGGATTGCGCACTTGGCGAGCTAGCGTTGTTCTCAAGCCCGGTGTTCCCACCGGGCACCGGGCACAACAATCGAGCAGCAGCGAAATTTACATAATACAGGAAGTTGCCATGCAATTTTTGAAACTTTCATCAGTGATAATAAGATTTCTTTCATATTGTTCAAATACACTTCGATAATTTTGGCTACATCTTCATATTATTGTGTACGTAAAACACATAATTTATACTCGTCGTATTTCTAACTGGCGAAACACATCTCCACCGTATTTGAAATAATTGGAGTAAGTTAGTCCACATGCCAAGTAACCACAATTTCACAAAGTTTGCAAGGCCTCGTGGCCGGCCAGATCGAGGAATGTCAATTTAGGAGAAAATCATTTAAACGGTTTAGGCGTTAGCGATGACTAGAGACAGGGTAAATGAACAGGTAGGGACACATTTTGCCGTCAACAGAATTTCCGGTTTCCAGCATTCAAAGCGTGAATTCTAACTGAATTTTGAAATAGTAGTGCAAGTAATTAACTACGCGACAAAAATAGAGCTGTGGCTTTCCTTTACAATCATCTCCGTTTTATAGCCGCGTGAGGAAAGAAAAGATCTGGGCAAGCGCGATAGCCATAGATATAGCCAATCGATAGTCAGAACCGTATTGCCTATGTGATTGACGCAGAAGTCCATAGGGCGGGAATGATGCTGTTCCTGGAGACGGGGCTTCGATTGTTTACGTATGAGGTGAAAATATCGTGATCCCTCGGAGAGATTTCTTCTGCACGTTTCTCAAGACTGGAAAGTACTTCCAAGCAGATGTTTTTGGTCGAGTATTGGTGTCAATAGACCAGTGAATATTTAGAACTTTAGAAACAATTATACAAACATGTAGCAATCAATTTTCAACTCCTACCAAATTGTTTTTTTGAAATGTTCATCTCAGACACAATTTGTGGACCCTCTCCGGCTGTCTTATCGCACATTTCGGAACTGTATATAAAATGTTTAACTATTGCAAAATTGTTAATTCGCGTTTTTCTGTTGGGAGACATCTATTGATACTCCCCGCCTTAGAGTGGAACAAATTTTGAAATTGTTTATAGTTTTGCAAATGTTGCAATTTTTATTGTATCCTCTGAATCCCATTTAAACGCAATACAAAATTTGGCAATCCGATCTGTTCTATAATTTTACGTTCTCGATATATTTAATAATTTATTAGTACTTAGCATCTCATAATCACCCCCATTTTTGCACTCATTCCATCGGCTCTCCGCACTCACGTGTATTGAAAAGAGAAGTTGGCAATATCTCGCTTCATTGGTTCCCTTCATACGCTTAATCCCGAGGCCGGAGGCGATATCACTGCCACCGTAGCGTCACGAGGCGATAAACTAGACTACGCTCCAAGGTCGGGGATAAGAAATATTTCTTTTAAAATTACATCTCGCCAACAAATTAAGTAACAACAAAGTAAGACGAAAATGCTATTTAACAAACTTCTAGTAATAATTTCAAATGCAAAATAAAAACATTTAAAAAATTGCATTATAACTTAAATCCATTACGAATGAATACTTTCTACCAAGAGGACCTAAAGTCACTGCTTTTACTTTTAAAAATTTAAATCTTGACAATACGCCTTAAAACTCACCTATCCGGGCTATTATATCGTCAATTCGATAAATGTAAATGTTTAATGTATAGGTGAAGCAATAAAAAAATGCTATTATTTCATGTCCCCACAAGAGGTTTGAGATTTTAAAAATGTTGTTAGGCTGATAAAATTAAAGAAACTGGGTGTGATTAAGTTGAGTGATTAAAATAGTATGCAAACTTTGTTTAATTAAAAACAAATTTATATAAATAATTAAAGTAAAGATAAAGTATCCCATTTACACCTGCAAATGATAAGCATGCATTTAATTAATTAATATGTTAATAAATTTTTAGTTGATGCGGCATCAATTTTCAAACAAAATCTGAATCAAAATCAAATATATAATTTAATTAATATATTTTTTTATATTCTCTTTTGCATATCCATTTCAATACCGTCGCAATTTGTGAAAATTTAAGTGAATTATAGTTCTTGTTTAAATTTGTCACTTCGACCTGCGAAAGATGACATACTAATTATGTTGCAAGTATGTTTGATTGGGTTGCTTCTAATATTAGTTGCATTACAAAAATGATTACTTTTTGCATTATTGAATCGTGGAGAAATATATATAGTAATAACTCTTATTACGATAATGATATCAGTTTTGCAAAGTTTGACTTTATACAATGTGAAAGGTCTTAGTTTACCCAATTTATATAATTTTTATATACATACTATTTAGACAGCGTTATATGTTCAAAACTAGTGCTGCTTCAACATCATATACTTTAACGCCTTATTTGTATAGGCTACTCAATATACAATACTACATGAATTAGCAAAAAAAAATTCCTACGGATAGTATTTTCCCCTTTCTTGAATTCGAACTGGACTGCTTAGCATTTAACACGGCTTACACATTTCCCCTACGCTACCAGCTACATACGTGGGATCATTCCTTCCCAACGCTAAAAGAGAGTTGAACAGTGTATTTGCAGTTTTTAAAACTTCAGTGTGTCAGTTACATTATTTCAAGACCTAGTTTTAAAAACTGATTTCAATTTGAAAAAATCTCTATCGTCAATATTGTATTTCTACAATGTTATTTTTGTTTGCAATTTTCAAAAATTCAGATTGTTTACCGAAAATAGGACATGCGGCATTTTTAAACGCCTTTTGCTTTATTCTAGGAAAGGATTTAAAGCAAAAATCGAAGGTATGTTCAAGAAAATTTTGGAAAAATGGTGGAGTTTGATGTTAAGTCTTGACTACTTTGGTGGGATAATCCTAATAAGGTGCTGCTTAGGATTAGCAGTAATTATATATATTTTGTAGTTTCAAATTTGTATTTGTCTTATGATTGTATGACTATTATGTATGCTCTAATGTTCCAGTTATCAGCGCTGCCTATCATTAACTCCAGAACTAATCACCGGCTTGTCGTTAAATACTATGATTTCAATTAGGTTTTATTTCGAAATCCCATCAAAATGTATATGAAATCACAATCAAAATATCATTTGGAATTAATTGTAGTTTTTGAGGACTATTACTTCTCGCTTACTTCTTTAAATCAATCTTTCGTTTGAAAAATATTTTCAGTCGACGGAACCCAGATTAGCGGGAGTGCGGATGCTGTTACTTGCAACTGAAATCTATTCATGGAGCATTGCAAAGTATGCTCGCTGCCTGTATTTTAGCATTTTTCAATGTTAACATATGAGGTATTTTTTTAGCCATACATTTAAAACAACTTAGATCAAGCCGGTTAAAAAAACAAATATGAAATTCAAAATTATCGGCCAATTTCTCTTTTGTTGTTTTTTCAAAAATATTGGAGATACATTTTTACGTACAAATAGAAACACTTCTTCTTAAACACGACGCGTTTTCAAATTGCCAACATGGGTTTCGAAAATCAAAATCTACGGAAACAGCCATATTTTCTCGTCTTAAAGATGCCCCCTCAGCCATAGATCTAAACAAAGCACCTATTGGAATATTTTTAGATCTTTCAAAAGCTTTTGATGCCATTGATCACAACATTTTACTCTCAAAATTACCTTCGTATGGAATTCGTGGTGTTGCTCAGAATGGTTATGTTCGTACCTTAAAGGAAGATCTCAGACAGTAGAAATACCTTAATGGAATAATGGAAGTTTATGTACACACCTTTCTCATTCTTTGCCAATTGCATGTGGAGTCCCGTAGGGATCGATTTTAGGCCATATTCTCTTCCTATTGTACGTAAACGATATGACCTCGACGATTAGAAACAGAATAACAGTTCTCTTTGCGGATGATACGAATATTCTTTGCAATAAAGAAACCGTAAATAGAACAATATCAGATATTTCAAAGTGGTTCCGTAATAACAAATTATTAGTAAATAAAACTATTTCAATGCAGTTTTCCATTACAAATAAACAGCTTTGCACATCACTGAAAATGAACGGTGTGCCATTGACTGACATTAAGGTAAAAAAATTTAGGTCTTTCAATTCAGACAAACCTTAAATGGAACGTCCATTTAAATGAATTGAACACTTAATAAAGTTCTTTTTGCTACGATTTCAGAATTCTTTCAAATTCAGTCAGCCTACACACTGCTCGTTGTGTATATTTCGCGAATGTTCATTGCCGCCGGAGATACGGCATAATATTCTGGGGAAATACAAGTTGTAGATCCCAGACTTTTAGATTACAAAAACGAATTGCACGAATAATAAGCAAATCCCACCCACGTGGTTTTTGTAAGCCTCTCTTTATTAGTCTAGGCATTTTACCATTACCTTGTCTCTTCATATATGAATCAGTGGTTTTTGTCAAAAATGACTTACTTAAGGGCGGGAATGTATTTTCAGCAAACGCTGTTGTCTATAACTACAACACTCGTCGTAGTAATCATATTCATCAGTTGACAGTATCATCAGCTCACTACAAAAAATTCACATATAATACATGTACATTATTTTACAACACCTTGCCAGATGACATTAAACGATTAAATTCAATACAGAAGTTTACGTCCCAAGTAAAATATTTTCTGGTGCACAACTGCTTCTATGTAATTGCGACTGTAGCGAGCATTTAAAAGGAAAGTAATATTAACAAAGACATTTAATGTATTATTTACCATTTGGATTGTATAATTGTAACAAAACCTGTAACAAGTATTGTACTTCAGCTTCTGGGTCAATGATCCCCATCTCGATCAGGTTTTTATCCAGTTTCCCTGATCCTCGAGCAAATGCTGATATGGCCCATTGTTTGGCTTCTGGACGTAAATGTAACTTCAAATCAACTTCTCCCCATAGCACGTCACACACCGCTTTTAACTGTTTTTGACGTAAATCAATCAATCAATAAAGCTTAATAATTTTTGATTAATAATTCTATATTCAAATTATTCTAATTCTATATTCTAATTTGATTAATAATTCTATTGTCAATTTAATTTTCATCATGCAAAATTTGTATTATTTGATGTCTTACTTGAACATCAACATGTCTTGTTTGGTTGATTGTTTATACTTCATCATAGTTCAATTGTAATTCTTTTGATGTGGTGCAAAAACATGAATATAAACTAGCATTTGTCATCGGCAGGTAAGCTAAATTTTATACAATAATTTCATTTTTACAAACATAATTTCTAAATGTTACTTTGCTTGGTGCAATTATTCAAGCTTTAATTATAACCATGACAAACTCGTCGTTTGAAACATTTTATTTAATTAATGAAGGCATGCGTGTTTTTATTCTAATGATCGAATGATAGTTTTGATTCTAATGATATTTGTATTCCTTCTAATGATCCTTATTTTCTATCTTACATAGGCAAAGTACTCGTAATATACTGAGCTTCCAGTCTGGGAAGAGTGTCACTCGCCACCAATGTACAGTCCAAATGATTAATTGATGGGTTTCTCCCCTACTTTTTTTGGTACGACGCTGTGCTGGCTTGGCCTCTTTCACTTTTCTTTTTCTTGAGATTCTCCCAGAAAATCAATATTGAAACCTCCACATACAACAATGAATTTAAAAGAGCGATTATTAATTTTGTTCAGCATTATCTCTAGATTTTATAAGAAACTGAAATAACCTAAAGATAGTTATGTGGAAGGTCTGTAAATGCAAATAAAGATAACTTTGAGAATAGTAAGATACATGACTGTTATTTCGAAAACTTTTTCAACTGCCTATACACTGAATTCTGACAAGAAGGTAGAATCAATTATATTTCTTACGTCAATACACGAACTTCCATAAGCAGGATTCTTGTTTAATTACTTCGCTCTACAATACAATCCTGCAAGATAAAAACTAAGAATTTGGAGTTCTTATATCATATCGTATGAATCATGGTTCTTATATGATTGTCAGATAACAAATGTTGTATAGCAATAATATCTATTTGTCTTATATCACACTGTAATGCTGTCTCAAAAAATTCCATTTTATTAGAAAGTGATTGAACATTATGATGCATTATTTGAATCATTTGCGTGCACCAACAGGAATATTTTTTGCTGCATCAGTTCGTCTGTGGTGGACGTTAGCATCTAAATAGTTCAGAGGATTTCCTCCAAAATTAATATTCTCTCATCGATATTGCAAAATTCGAGATTCTTTGAGTTTGAAACTGATATTTTGATTATGAAGGATAGTTCACACAAAAGCAAAACATTTTCAGAATTTTCCCAAAAGTCTCCGAATTTTTGAATATTTTTTTTTCCTCCGAGAGAGGAAAGGACGCTTAAGAAATGGCGTACGTCTCATTTTCGCTGAAGTTTGAGATTTTTAAAATTGCAAAAGTTCAATTTTTCCGACACCAAGAGTACTAAAGATAGATTTTTTTCTTTAATGCTATCTATTCTTAAGAGATGGATTTTTGAAGAAAGCCATGTTGAATTTTTCGAAAATATCAGTAGTTTAAGTGTAATTTGCGTGAAGAAAAATTATTTATTTTTTCAAAAAGCTCCACATTTTTCTTCAAATGTTTTTCTCGAATGGAGCAAAGAACCCTTACAAAAATGGTGCTAATAAAAATTAACGTAAATCAATTTTTCGAAATCAAGGACTTTCAATACCTGGATTCTGACGTTGCCTGTGAGGGAAAGTATTTTACTAGCCATAGAAACATGATTTGTCCACTGTTTCGGTATCATGTTCGCACGATACGAGTTTTTCTGACGATAATTGCCACTTTCTGCTACAGCATTACAATGCGTCCTCTTAACTACGTAAATTCATAGTAGGTGAAAAAGTAAAAAATAATTAATCTCGAGGACCGGGCCTAATGAAACATTTCGAACATGGTACAGTCGAAATTACATATTGCTACCCTGGCCTGATAAAAGCAATTATCGCGCGTACATAGTTTAATTAAATTATAATAATATAATGATTGTAAAGCTGGTGGGATGAATCCTACTACATCTAAAGTATATTCAGTAATTTCTGTTTTTATATTTTATGTTTATCAGTTTATTTTCTCCATTAATCTTTCTGCTGGCAATGATCGCTTGGAAATTTACGGAAATTGCATAAGTTAGAAATTAGGCGATAACTCACTAAGGCGATAATTTTCTAAGCGTCAAGATATATAAGTACAGATGTGGGAATGGGGGTTGTGGTAACGTGCTAGGTGTGTTAAGGACATGAGTTTGAATGTCTGGTGGTGAAGAAGTCGCAAACGATAGCTTGAAAACGCTCGGCAGATGAAATCCTTGTTGTCAAGGCGATGGCCGCTACAGACAGCCTCGGTGGCCACACGACGAGCGAGGCACGCGGCTGAGGCATCGGCGGACGGCGGACGGCGGATGGTGGGGACGACAGGGAGTGGGCGCTATCGGACGGGGGGAGAGGGGGAAGAAAAGCGCTGAGCCACGGAGAGGGAACGCGTCCACGCCGAAGCAGCCATTGGCTTAAACTTTTAGCTTGGAATGCATCGCGAATCGACAACAGGTGTCAATACAATATTTATGAAAAAGAATGATCACATCTATGAGAACGTACACAAATTGAAACAGAAATTAACAGCAATGCACTGCACGTTCGCAGGTTCCTTGGTCAACTGTTGAATTCAGTCTTCTTTATTCTGTAAGCGAAATAAATAGAATGAATTATCTTCACGTCCACAAGGTGGACAAGCACTGAAGACAGCAGTAAACTATTGACTTTTAATCATAAAATTAAATCTCTCAATATACTAATTGCTCCCCATCAATGAAACCGGTATTCTCTTTTTTCTTGTTTGGCAGACATTCTCTATTTTCTCTTTTGTCCTTTTGTTTTCAAAATTATTAGGGGGACTTTTGTACGTACGTTGTACGAATACCTTCCTCAATAAATTCGAAGCATTTCAGACTCCCTGTCTGGGTTTAGGAAATCGAAATCTACGGAAATATCATTTATTTTCTTAAATATGGTACTTCTTTATTACATCAAATTAAACCATTTATAAGAGTATTTTGAAATCTTTGAAAAGGATTTGACTTAGTATTGCACTAGACTCTGACTTGGTTAATTTCGTACCTTAATCATCAGTCTCGAAAAGTAGAAATATCGTACTGGAATGTAGGGACATTGTATAATCATTTTTTCGAATCACTGCCAATTACACTTTAGGTCCCGCAGGGTTCCATTTTTGGCGTTATTCCGTTCCTACTATATAGAAATGATATCCCCTGATCGATTCGCAATGGAAGAACAGATTTCGTTCCTGATGATACGAATATTCTTTCAATAAACGAAGCAGTAAATAGTACAATATACGATGTAACAAATTGATTCCGTAATAGCAAATTAATAGTAAACGAAGGAAAAACAGTTTCAATGCAGTTTTCCGTTGAAATAAACAATTGCATACTCTATTGAAAATGAACGATGTGCAATTGACCGATGTTAAGGTAACACAATTTTTGGGTCTCTCAGTTCAGTCAAACCTCAAATTGAACGTCCATTTACATGAATTCTTTAAATGAATACTTCCTATATATTTCTGCCTATATATTTCACGTTTTAGGAAATTACACAATTGGTGATTCTATACTACTAACTATATTACAAAACAGAAACCTTGTTGAATTTAAGAGCTGGTGGTGCAGAACCGCACTTACTTTCTCGCATTATTTGTAATGGTAATGAAGTATAATGCTATGTGAAACCCACAAAATTTTTTTCACCACCAGACATTCAAACTCATGTCCTTCGAATTAACACCTACCACGTTACCACAACCCCCATTCCCACATCTTTACGTATCTATTTTGACGCTTAGAAAATTATCGCCTTCATGAGTTATCGCCTAATTTCTAACTTATGCAATTTCCGTAAATTAAGATAGTTCATCAAAAACGAGACCCATGTCATTTATAAGCGTCTCTTGCTCTAACAGCGAAAAAACACTTAAAAACGAAATTTGGAGCCGTTTTTAGAAAAAAATAACAACATACGTTCCATTAACTTCAGGCAGACGTTACTCAAAAACGGCGTCCATAGAGGAATTGCTTAACTAAGTACGCTCCGTGAAGTTAGGGAGGTTAAATAACACGAGACACCGCGGGTTCCTAGAAGGGTGACCCTTTGGGATCTTCGGAGATTAACGGTGGCGAGCCTCTGGTCAAAGGAATAAATGGAAGTGATTAATTACTGATGATGACTGACTAGGCTAAACCGGGATTACTGCACACGTTGTTACATAGTACGGCCACGTGAGCCGTTGCCAACCATTTCGGCGCTGCATACGCACCCTGTCATCACTGGCCCCTGTGGCATTCCGACATCGACCCGGCCAGTGCCGTTTTAAGGCATGGGCGAACCCGACGGCCCCTGGGGACCTCGGTCTCTTAGGGGGCCTCAAAATATTAAAAACAAACACGCTGTTCAAGAATTGGATGTTATATTTATTTATTTATTGGTAAACTTATCAAGTTCACTTCTACATTGTAATAAGTTCAAATTTCGGAGGCAAGTCGGATCTTGCGTTATCCGATCAATGCGTTAACCTGAGGCTCGCTCTGAAATAATCAATGCCAGCCCAACTGGTTTCAGACAAGCGCGAGTGCTCGACCTCCGTCAAGCACTTATTCGAAATTCAAAATCAACTAGCCTATACTTTTGTACTAATTATATACTAATTTTGTACCACAATAAAAATGTTTGTACTTAACTATAAACAATAAAAAACCACATCCAAAAGTGGGGGTGCTAGCTTGACGTCAAGCTAGCACCCCCACTTCTCATAAATTCAAAATTACCTAACCCAACATTATCAACTAATTATGTACTAATTTTGTACCAAAATAAAAAAAATTGTACTCAGCTATAAACAATTAAAAACCGGGTGTCAATGAAGCACTTTTTACGTATATTTTCCGAATTTTTAAAACACATTTTGAGTCAAATTACAAAGGCGAACAACATAGTAGTATAACAACATCGAGAACTTTTACATGTAATAATTTCAAAATTTTTATGGTCCCTCAAATGAGATATTACATCCTACAAACAGGAAAAATTGCGATTGGCTGAAAACAGAAGTGTCCGCCATCGCACTCCCCTTTTGAAAAATTCAAAATCACTAGACTATATTCTTTTACTAAATATATATACTAATTATCTAACAAAATAAATAATTTTGTACTCAACTATAAACAATTAAAAAAGGGTGCCAATGAAGTACTTTTCAAAATCGATTTTTTTAAACACATTTTTAGTCAAATTTCAGTGTTGAATTTAATAAGGCAGCTTAACACGAAAGTGAACTTTCAAGTGAACACTTCAAAAAGCTACATAGATATCTTAACTGACTTTTTTTAATTTTCAAAAATTGGAATAATACAAAACAATTTCGATGCCTTCCTACAACTTCAAAATTGACTACAGAGATTTTTTCTGAATAAAATGTTATTCAATGACATCTTGAAATACGGCCATGTACAATTGTTTAAAACGTGAGAACTTGTCGTGTAGTTTTCGTGAAATATAGGTTATTTTTAAACAACTATTTTCTCAAAAACGGCTCCATTTTTTCTTCAACTATCTTCCTCATATATAGTTTTGGTATCAAACTATTCACTTTCTTTGAATCAGGATCAAACAAAATATATTGTCTTCAGAAATTTGGACACTTTATTCTGCAGCATTACATTGCTCTCTCATAGTATGCGTGAAGATAAAAATAGCTTTGCCAGAATTTGAACTCGCGTAGCTCTGAACGACAGTGCTGTCTCGGCCACATTACGCAACCAAATTCTTTCTCATTACTGTGTCCAAGGGCACATATTACGGAAAGAATATGAACGTGATATTCATTACGGTTATTTTTACTTTCTCGCTAGCGCTCGCGCAGTAGAGAGAAAGTTATGTAATGTTGTGGGAAAAGTGGATAATCTAGTTGCTAAATTTAGAAAAAATCCTTTATCATGTGGTGTAGCCAGAATCACAGTTCTTGATACCATCTGACCATCCATCTATGAACAACGCTAGTGGCTGTGTGACGTAATATGGGGATAAATGTATTCTGTGCACGTTATCTGAAGTTCTGGTATTCCTTCCATAAACGCATATACATGTTGAATTGTGAATAGATGGAAATGAGCGTTTTTTCTTCCATGAAAATTTGGAGAAAATTACTTATATGACAAAACTTATCGAGAGCATTCAGCATTACATGTTCAGAGAGGGCGTAACATGCAATTCGTGTTCAAACGAGCGTATTTGGAGAATATTACAATACTGTAGATTTTAGTAATTACTATAATATTTTTTCGATTTGCTATTGTTTGCCAAAGCTATCAGTGTTACTTGTTTTAAAAGTACATGCCAACCGTCCATTGTTGCTTTAACACATTCGATCCTGGGGGATACGGCACGTGGGCAATATAGCTATTATTCTAAAACAAAAACTATCGTACACATCGGTTTCATGTTGATAAAATCTTGTAGTAGTCTTTTCTCTTTAAATCAGTGTCTGTTTAATGATCATCTGATTGTAAGATGGTAGTGAGAATGGAATTCAAAGAAATACGTGTCGTTTTATATTTTTGTGCAAAGTAACAATGTTACAAAATATTGGGGGAAACGCAGTAAACTACATGTGAACTCTATTGGTGAACTATAATTATATTTTGTTGAAGTTCAGAAATAGTTCCATTTGCAAATCTATTTATTTCTGCCTTTTTTTAGATATACTGTGGTAAAAAATGATGAAAAATGATCTAGTCCAGTTGTCTTCATTTACAGGAAATTTTATTTCACTGGTTTTCTCAAACACTAGTAATTAAGATGGTTTATCAATTTCACAGCATTCTAAACATCAGTTCAGCGCTAACCGCGGTGGCGAGAGGTTGTGACCGCAGCGCTACCTTGTTAGTTCAGTCGGCGTCAAGCTGTGCACTCAGTGAGCTGCGAGTGCTCGTGAAGTCTCCAGTGTTTTCGAAAGTTATTCCATATTATTAACCAATAGTGAAAATAGATAATAGTGAATTACCGTGCTCTGACCTCGGACAGAGAATCAAAGAAGCGATGCAGGCCGCGAAGAACACTACGCCCGACGCCATGCAACATTCGTTGGAGTACCAAGAGCAGCTCATCATAGATCAGCAACATCAACAAACACAGGCGCAGCAGCATCAACTTCAGGAACAGCACCAACAACTGGTCCAATTGCAACAGCAACTACAGGACCTTCGAACGCAAGTACAAAACTGCCAACGCTCTAGTTGGCCGCCCATGCAACACAGTGCACCTGCCCCAACAGATCAAAGTGAGCGCAAAAGACAAAAAACTGAATCTGTTTCACGATATGCTATTCCTACAGCAAACAGGTTCGAAACATTAAATAACGATACAGATGAAGACGAACATATCAGTGCCACGGAAACAGTGATTAAAATCCCCCCTATAATTATACACAAAGCGGAAAATTTTCAACTGTTAATAAATGACATTAAAAGTGTAGTAAAAGAAGATTTTACAAAAAAAAATAGAAGCAGACAGAGTGAAAGTAAAACTTAATACAATAGAAGATTTCAGAGATCTTCGTAAATTTTGCAACGATAACAACATAGAATACCACACGTTTCGCGACCCAAGCATAAAAACATTTTCAATTGTTATAAAAGATATTCACACACTATATAGTGAAACAGAAATCTTTCAAGAACTAGTAAAAAAATACCCAGTAATCAAAGTAACTCGCCTTCACGGAAAAGACAGAAAACCGTCATGTGCATTAACAACATGTGCTGTAGATTTAGAGGACAACAACAAGGGAAGGAGCATTCTAGCATTAGATAGATTTTTATATAGTGTTATTAGGGTATTTCCTAGATTCAACCAAAAATTACCAATACAATGCAAAAACTGTCAAAGATTTGATCACACTCAAGCTAACTGTGGGCGCGCTCCGAGATGCGTTAGGTGTTTAGGTAACCACCATTATTCAAAATGCACGGAACCTAAAACAGAAAGAAGTCGGAAATGCGTTAATTGTAAAAAAGATCACACGGCCAATTGGAAAGGTTGTGAAGTATATCAGAAACTGTTAAAAAATCAAACAGAGCGATATAATCAGAGACGACAGGCTTTTAATAACAGAGAATCCCACGAGATTAAAAACCTTGACCGCAAACCAGTCCCTCAGAATCATCCACAACAAACAAACCCAACGCAACGACCTCCCATAAATCCCTGGTTTTCAAATCCTCAAAGACCTAAGAGCCAAGTCCCCCCGTTATTGAACTCCAATCTCCCTCTACACCAAGAACAGGTAATAACTACAATCATCAACCAAGTAATAAACGCACTCATTCCACAATTACAAATATTAATACAATCAGCCCTCGATAATGGACGTAAATAAAAATCCAGAAACAAACATTCTCAACTGGAACGCGAACGGAATAAAAAGGCAAGAAAATCAATTACGACACTTTATAACAACCCACAACATAAAAATAGCTTGTATTTCAGAAACTCACCTGTTACCTCAAATCAAGTTCTCAATACCAGGTTTTAATATCTATCGCAACGACCGTGTCTCAGCAACGGCCGCAGGAGGAGTGGCCATACTAGTGCACAAAGATATAAAACATAGTTTAATTAATAGTCCTACGAGCAATGACCTAGAAACTATAGCAATAAAAACCAAAATAAATAACAAAGACACAACCATAATATCGGCGTATAAACCTCCCAATAAGCTATTCCCTAGAAAAATATATACTGAAATTTTTGGAAATAACGATAATATCATGCTAATATGTGACCTTAATAGCAAACACTGCGATTGGGGATGCAACACAATAACTTCTCAAGGGAAAAATTTACTAAATCTAGCTACTACTCTCAATTTATGTATTATGGCTCCAATAGAACCCACCCATTACCCTTACAACAATAATATAATTCCTGACATATTAGATATCCTCATCACAAAAAATATTGATTTCTCTATCTATCATCTTATTATAAACAGCAAAAAGGTAAAATTAACTGGTTTAAATTCAGGGAAATTTTAAAAATTAACTACAAACATCCGCAAAACATTCAATCTGAAAAGGACTTAGATAAAAAGTAAAACGATTAGTCAGCAACATACAAGGATCCTTCACAAATTCTACCACATATCTCAAAATAACAAACCCCAAAACAAGCAACAAATTCCAATAAAAATCATAAACCTAATTAAAAGTAAACACAATTTAAGACGCTATTGGCAAATGACACGACGACCAGACTTAAAAAGAAAATTAAACAAACTGACGAGACTAGTTAAAACTGAACTAGACCAACATAGATATGCAAGCTTTCAGACTTTTCTAAAAGAAATTCACCCGTCATCTAGACATATGTGGTCTACCATACATAGAATAAAAAGACAAAAACAAGAATTTCCACAAATGAAACTAGGTTCACAAGTGGCAAATTCTGATTTTGAGAAAACATCTCTTATACCTGACTACCTGGAAAAGTCGTTCAACCCAAACCCAGTCAAAAACGACCACTTTAATAAACAAGTAGAGGAATTCAATCAGAAACCACTATATACAATCACCAATACCAAAACCAAATATACCAAACCACTCCAATCAATATAAAGTACATATCCCCATCAGAAATTAAACAAGAAATCAGAAAATCAAAAACAAAGAAATCAGCAGGATACGACTTTATTTCTAATAAAGTTCTAAAAGAACTAAATAACAATTCGATAGCAGGCATTACAGCAATATTTAACGCAGCATTCAGATTAGGTTACTTTCCCAACGATTGGAAAATTGCAACACTGCTACCCTTCCGAAAACCAGGAAAGAATCCAAAAGATCCAGCGAACTATAGACCAATAAGCCTACTCCCGTCATTGTCGAAACTATTAGAGAAACTGATACTAAAACGATTAATAAAATTCATGACAAACACACATGTAATCCCAGACACGCAATTTGGATTTCGACCTAACCACTCCACGACACATCAAATATTACGGCTTACCGAATATATAGCGCAAGGATTCCATGCCAAACAACACACTATCGCAATATTCCCGGACATCACCAAAGCGTTTGACAAAATATGGCATCAAGGCCTTCTCTACAAATTAAGACAAATAGGCACTCCAGACTACTTATTCCAAATTATTAAAAGTTTTCTAAATCAAAGGAAGTTCCAAGTCAAAATTAACGATGCCATATCATCCTTACGCCAGATTTCAGCAGGGCTGCCCCAAGGGTCCCCATTATCACCGGTATTATTCAATTTATATATATCCGATTATCCACACCTAATAGATTCACAAATAGCGCTTTACGCTGACGACACTGCACTTTTTTCCAAGCATGGGGACGGTATGACAGCTAGGAATAACTTACAAGACGACCTTGACATATTCAATAAATGGGCAAAAAATTGGAGAATTAAAATAAATCCAGATAAAACACAGGCGAAAATTTTCACCCTAAGACATCCCCTCACCCCTCCGCAGTTAATTTTGAGCAACGAAAATATTCCCTGGGCTGCAAATAATACAGCAGCCAAATATCTAGGAATGCAACTTGATACAAAATTAAACTGGAAAACACACATCTACACTACACGAACAAAAACACAAGCAAAACTTTCCCAACTTTACGCACTAATTAACAAAAAATCCCCCCTTAAAATAGAGACCGGAATGATAATTTACAAGTCAATAATTCGACCAACTATGACTTATGCATGCCCAATATGGGGAAATGCAGCAAAAACTAATATAAACCTGTTGCAAACTATACAAAATAAAGCGCTAAGAACTGTAATTAAACCGCCATGGTTTATTTCGAACAAGCAAATCCACCACGAACTGCAAATTCCGACAATAAAAGAACACATTACCAAACTGTCCGAAGACTTCTTGACATCACTCCCCTCATCTCCCAGCACCTCTATTTTCAACCTTGGACGCACAGCAGAACCGAACTTACGCATCAACTCACGCTTCCCTAAAGACAGATTCAGACCACCATAAAATAGCAGAAAATGGGCCTCAAATAATATAACCTTCATCGAATAATCATATCAACGATCATTCTCTGTACTCTCAATATACTTCCATAATAATTTAAATTATTAATAAAAAAATAATAATAACAACCAAAAACATTTTTCGTATCCGTCTAGGGCACCCACAGTTAGGAAATAAACCAAAAGTTATATATGATTGTATTCACAACCCTGAAAAACATGTATGTTGAACAGGTAGACAATAAATTTAAAAAAAAAGCATTCTAAAGGAAATGAAATCTCTTGAATTTCAGATGATTCACCAATCACTCGCATCATTATTTCATTCGTCGAAATAATTTTCATTGCTCAAACTAGACCTCAGTCCAGGAAAATATCGACGTCCTCATGAGAAGAATCCTGTATCAATCCATTACTCGGGACTCCAAATGCGGAAGGATGGAAAACTGAGTTTTGAAAAAAACTATAACAGCTTTGTGAATATTTGAAATACGTTTCGTATCTTGAAATACTTTCGCCAGCTTCCCTTTCCCGAGCGCATGTTCCTCAGTTTTATTTCAACCAGCGCTTTCGAGACCCACCTCGGGCATGGGTACATTTGTGTTTGTCTATAAGTGTGTATCGTCCTCTCAACCCTCACTATTATCATTGCATCTTCCATAACACCAGGGTTAACAACCCTGGTGGAAAAATCGGATCCAGCTAAATGCTAACCCCCAGATAAAAACTGAGCCCCGGTAAATGCAGGTTGCATGCACACGTCATCCAAGTCGGGTTATTCGTGAGCAAAAACAAAAAACAATAATATAAAATAGTGTTGATATTATTTTTTCCGTTGTTTTTTAATGAATTTATTTCATTCGTAGAACTGATATAGTACGTAGTTGGAAAATTAATTAGTTTTCATTTATGCAAGCTGGTCGAAGTAAAAATGCTGTTTGTCCTCTTCTTTTTACTTCCTCGCCGTTACTTTGTAAGAAGATAAAGTATTGTGATAGTGCGCCGGGAAAGGGCGCATTTTTAACAGAAATCTCTTATTTTTGGGGCCTGGTACCAAAAAAGTTAATAAAGTCCCTAAATTAATAATTCAAATACATTACTTTCTCTAACATGTGGTGTAGCCAGAATCCGTGTTTTGAGGGTCATTGATGCGGAAAAATAAACTGAGAGGAAAATAATCTATTAACGTCTCTGTCCGTCTGTGGTCAACGCTATCGCATAAACTGTTCATACCATTTCTCCAAAATTCATATTCTCAGAGCGATCTCTGCGATATGTACTAGAAAAATATTCACCGACAACGAACATCATTAAACAGTTTTAAATGTAAACTAAGAGCATTCACTTTGATTAACGAAAGTCGAACTTTAGGAAACTGAGATCAGTTGCGTAATAAGAGTTATTATGACACTATCCATGGTTGAATACTACAAAAATTCATTTCTTTAATTCAAATAATATTAGGATCCATGGCATAAATACTATCAACATCAGATGTCAAGAAGAGTGAAATTTAAACAAAAAATATTTAACTTGAATTTTCAAAAAGAGAGCCTTAACGTTCAACGATATTTAAATGGTGAATATTGAAGCAATGGAATATGGAATTCATATTTCAATATTCTATTGGTTTTCAATTTCGGCTTAACTGTTAATTTTGATAATTCTCCAATTTCGTATATAAATAGGTGCCCTAGCGACACTCATGTCGTAAAATAACTATTTGACAATCATTAACTTAACTCTATGTGTACAGCAAGTTTTTGTATTATTCTAACTGGAAGTTAAACATGATATGATTTTGATATTTTGTACTGTGCTACGCTCAGTACATTATTTGTTCAAAAGAGATATGTGTTCAGCCTTAGATCGACTGTAAAAATTCAATATAAAAGTCAGCCTTTAGTGTACAAAAATCGGAAATTAGACTTTTCGTTGATGATTGCATAATATATAGGTGTATTGGCTCGTCTGCAGATGAAAATATTCTACAGAACGATCTAAACTGTTTATGGAACTGGGCATGCAGAAATAAAGTGGAATTAAATCCGAAATAGAGCAATTCAATTCGCTTTATCTGCCAATCAATCTCGTTCGAATGTACACTCCCATTATGAGTTAGAAACTAATGTTAAACCACGTGTAACACTCTGTAAGTATTTGTATTTGTTCCTGCGAAACGGCTTGGTTTGGTTTCATCATATTAACAATATGACCAAAAAACCCTGGAGAGCGCTGCACTTTGTAATGCGTATTCTAAAAATCAGTAGTCCAAATGGCCGATCCTTAGTATATATGACACATGATTGTCCATTTTAGAATCCGGAGTGGCATGCTAAGAACCCGTGATTAATACGATTTAAAATAAACACAAAAAGACGTAGTTCAAATAATCTTAAATTGTGTATATAAAAAGTAATTTAGCACAAGCTACATTGGAAAACTAATGGTGCTAGAATGACATACACTTTTTCGCATATGAGTAACGGTTATGTAACAATATCATTCTGCATATCAATTCTATCAATTGATATGCAGAATTGTATCAATATCAATTGTGCAATGCATCACTGCGTCACTATTTTAAATGCACATTGCATCACTATTTACACAATGCGTCTCCAAACCCTTAGAAGAGTATTGAGCGCAGATCCTCTGTTAACATTGATTATGTGTGTGTGTTTTGAGACGTCACGGCCTACGTCACCCTGATGTCCGTGCCCCAGAACGACGGCGGGGAGGCAAGGTGGGGCAGCATATTGCACGTCGCAGACACTGCGGGCATCTGCCGCCGCGGCGTCACCGTGCCCGCCCTTTCCGAGCAGCCCCAGGTCGCGCGTAGGAATTTTTTTTGTTATTCAAGAATTGTTTGCTTGTTTTGCTATTGTAGTTCTTGTTTGAAGAATAAATTATGGCTGTTCTTATCACTGAAGCAAAAGTACTGAACCTGGACTTCCTCATGTCTGGCTGGAGACATTCTCAGGAACAGGGCCTGTGTCCGATCCATAGCCCGAGAGGAAAATTAAATAAAAATGTGTGATCACCCCAGAGCGGAAGTGACGGCGCAATATATACTTGGAACTACTGACCCGTCTCGTCACAGTCAATTGTCAAGAGGACCTCTAGGTAGCATCTCCGCGTACGCATCTCCTACCTCGCACTCCTGCGTCACTACCCAGCGACAAGAACTGCGAAGGGTTTAGGAAAGAGGTAAGGTTTAGGACACTTCACAGAGGTTGGACTAGCCTCTATGAAGTAGGCAAACTTGTTTTGTTGGAAGAAATTTCACATGAGATTGTCCGAAAATCGACGGGAATCGATGGGAATCGTTCCCGGACCTCCTTGGTGAAAGTCGGGTGACATCGCTCTGCGCCACAAGATAAAATAAGGTTAATAACGAATTATTTTACTTATTTGATCATTAATGTATTTATTTATTTATTTTCTGGTATATTTTTCTTCTTCTTCTTCATGCCGTTTTCTTGACCGCTACTTCGGTCTTCCGGAGCCTAATCTTCTCCAGTCTTCCCTGTTCTTCCAGGAATCAGGAGGTAATTTCCACTTCTCGACTATCTTTCTGATCTGGTCGTTCCATCCTGGTCTTGGTCTGCCACGTTTTCTCCTTTCACTTGGTTGCCATTCTAAGAATCTTCTGGGGAGTTTTCTCTCGTCCATTCGCTGTACATATCCAAACCAAGTGAATTACTTCTTTTCAATTTCCTCTATAATATCAAGTTACAGATTCATTATTTCCTTAACCTGTTCATTCCTTATTCTTTCCCTTCTAGATATTGCTGCAGCTCTTCTGAGGAAATCCATTTCCAAAGCTCTCAATTTTCTTTTCTGTTGTTCTGGAAGGTGCCATATTTTTGCTCTATACAATGTAATACTTTCTATCATACATTTATATATATTCTAATTTTCGTTTTCTTGCTTATATTTGGATCCCAGATAACTGAATTCAGGGCTCCTAAATTTTTTCTACCTTTAATGAGTTGGGTTTCACATTCCTTTCCACAAAAACTCTGTTTTCCTCTTTTTGTTCCCAAGTAATCTATGTTCTTATTATTTATCCAGTTTCCATAATCAATACGTTTCCATAATCAATACATCATGTGTACTGCCTAGAGTTCAGTATACTGTATTTTTCTAGGTTGAGGCTAAGTCCCCATTTCTCATAATCTTCTTTTATCTTCCTAGTCATATATTCAATATCTTCTTGTTCTTGCGCCATCAGCACCTGATCATAGCGAACTGTAGGGTATAGAGTGTTGTATTATCATCAAGTGGTATTCCCATCCCAGCACATTTTCTTTTCCATACCTGTAACGCCGCATTAACATACATTTCAAAAAGGGTAGGTGACAAACAGCATCCTTGCCGTAGTCCTTTTGATATAGGAAATGTTTGGGTCATCTGTTTTCCAACTTTCACTTTTCCCTTTTGATCTATATCCACTTTCTTCCCCGCATTTATTAAGATTTTATTTACATTACTTTTATTCACAACTTCCCACAACTTTATTACTGGCACATTATCATACGCCTTTGCTATATCTAGGAAGACCATGTAAAGTTCTATCCCTGCTTGCCATTTCTTTTGCATCATCTGGGACAGACAAAACAGGTTATCTAAGCAAGATCGACCCGCCCTAAAACCACTTTGTTCTTCTTTTTCTTCGTACTCCTTGTATACATCTTCTATTAATTCTCTTAATATTCTTCCATATACCTTACTGAACGTGTTTGTCACTACTATTCCTCTATAATTTTCACATATGTCTTTCCTTCCTTTCTTATATATTGGTGTTATATAAGCCATTTTGCAGTCTTCTGGTATATCGCATTTATTTTTACACATATGTATTAACTTCGTAATCATTCGCACTAGCTTTGGTGTTCCATTCTTTATCAGTTTGCTTGGGATTTCTTCTGGAAACAAGATAGTATGAGGCACTGTAAGGATACCAGAATAATTTCTCCCCTTAGTACGTCAGACTCACATTTTCTGTTTTTGACTATAAATAGAATATATAAATAAATAAAACAAAGTCTCATAATTGTTCCATGCCAATGTTCAACTAGAGAAGAATTCAAAAGAATTTTACATTTCATTGTCTTATCTTGTCGCAATTCAACAATAAACTTCCATCGCTTCATTGTTCCCAAGGCAGCGTAGGCAGTTACATGAAATTAAAGTTAAAATGCTCGTTCGTATGGTATTCATTTTTTTTCAATTTATTTCATGTAAAGTATTATAAGTAATGCTAATATAATCGAAATCCATCCAATTGAAACGGAGGGTCTGTGGTGCATATCTGCATTCATTTCAAAGGAATGGAACAGGAATACTTTGTAAATTTTACAAATGGTTACAAATACTACTATCAGCGGTAAAATTTCTTGAAGAAAAGGAGTTTGTTAGTTCTGAGATTAATCTATCACCTTTCTTTCTACTTACTTTCTTTCATTAGAATTGCAATAGTTTCCAAACGCTTCCTAGCTTCTCAAATTATGTTCACGAAGGGCAGGAAATTTACCCCAATTTACAAATAACAGAAAAAATATTCATATTTTCGAAAAATTCAACTTGACCTGATTTAAAAGATCTGTTTTTGATAAACACATGCCATTAAGAAAACATGTATCATCACAATTGTAGTCAAAGGTCTTTCAAAGTTTTGATTGAAACATTTTTATTTATGACATTGCTTTCTTTTTTCTCTTGTTTCTTTTTTCTTTGGTTCCTTTGAAGCATCATTGCTCAACAATTGGCACTTTTCTCATGTGAAGAAGTTTCTAAGGGTGTGTTCTTCGCTGACTGGAAGGAGTCATTTGTGTTTAACAGTCTCTTCTGCTTGTTTTGGAGGACTTATAATAGCACCAGTGTCGTCATCACCAAGGAGGATTGGCATCAAATGGATTTGATTTTATTTATTTTTTTAAATTTTGTTTAACATGTACTAGATATGGCTGAGGTGATATCTATTCAATTTACATTAAAATTCTTGGAGTGTCAATGATAAAAAATAGTTTGAGTCTAAACATACATGAATACTTACAGTAGTTTACAGATATTTGTGAAGGTTGAGCTCAACGAGGAAATAAATCACATTATATACATTACTTTTATCATTTAAAAGTGTTTGTATGTTGTATATTTTTTTCTTAAATAATTCAAATTTGGGCAATGCACAAATATACGGATGATAGTGATAGGTAGATGACATTTTTCACAGAGATTTGGGGATTCCTTTGCTATTAGATGTTTGTGAGTCAAGACTGAATGGCCTATTTTCAAACAAGTAAGTAGCACTTGATCACTTATTTTTTAAAGGTAAGGAGCATGGTCTTCTAGAACTGATTTTCTAATCATGTATGGTATCGCACAATTTCGTGGTTTTGTGAAGGAGTACCTTTTTTATATCATTATGGGAAACTTTATTGATAATAAGAGGTAAGGAGGTAGCTAGTTTATCTGCCCTGTCAAATAATGCGTTGCCTGTTGTACCTATGTGTCAGGGAATCCAGACAAACTATTTCTTTGTTAATGTTAAACAATTCATTATACAGATTGATTTTTTTAATTATTCGATCTAGTTTGGGGGTGCTACTGAAGCTTTCTAGTACACTTCTCAAATCAGTGTAGATTACATATTGTGAATTTGGCACATCTTTGATGTATTTTAGGGCGCTGTATATGGGGTAAGCTTGACAATAATATACAGAATTTTTATCACTAAGCTTAAACTTCATTATCACTAAGCTTAAAAGATTGTGTTTGACGATCAATTAATAAATCACATCCAGAGCCATTAGTGGTTTTGGAATCATCTGTAAATATGCTGGTGTATTGACTGTAAGTAGATGACAATTCATTGAAGAGAGCTACATATAGCTAGATGTGGACATGTGTCAGTTTTCCTGTATTCATTAAGACTTGTATTAATGTTTATTTTAGAAGGAAGTCATGGAGGTCTTTTAGTATTAGTATCAGGATTTACCGGGGGAAATATGAAGTCTATTTCATTGAGGTATTGTTTTAATAATAATGCGCTGGTTTTGGGGAACTAATTTTTTTGGTATTGATATCTTGAGGAGAATATATTCTCATGTGTTCGGTTACAGGAAGAACACAAGATTTTGCGGGCATAAGAGAAAGTTATTTTCCGTCTTCATATGTGAAGGGGCTCTTCTTCGGCTTCGGCATACTAGAGACCGCACTTGTCCAAAAGGCTCCAATTGCCATTCGCAATCCATTAGTATGGATTGGGTTTAGTGTGTTTAATATATATTTCTTTGCTGATTGATATATGATTGATCCATAATCTATTTTGGGACGAATGAGGGTTCTGTAAGTGGACAACATAATAGTTTTATCTGAACCCCACAAAGGTGAAGAAATAGCTTTAATGGTACTCATTCTGAGGAGGCATTCACTTTTTAATGCATTGATGTTTGGTTGCCAGGTTAGATTGTTGTCATATTTGTTCATGCCTAGAATCTTGATTTCCTTTTCGCAGGTAATTGCTTGAGAATTTATATTGAGTTTTAGTTGTACGTTGCTGTTCTTGTTCTTCCTGAAGATGATGCATTTTGACTTCGTTTGTGAGAATTTGAAACCAACTTTGTCAGACCAATTTTGTATTGAATCGAGGGAGCTTTGTAGTTGTTGCTGAATAGTTTTTGGTTTTTTTCCACTAACTAATATAGTGATATCATCGGCAAACATATATATTTTTACTGGTTTCTGAATAAGTTCATTTATGATTTTTATGACAATAAGGAACAAAGTAACACTGAGGACGGAGCCTTGGGGTAAACCATAACATAGTTTGTGTTTGTCGGAAAGGGTGTTATTGAACTTGACTTGGAGAAATCTTTCATGAAGAAAGTTGGCGATGAAGATTAAAACATATCCGTCTTTTCCCTTATCATACAGTAGGTGTAGGGTTCTGTCTTTCCACACCGTGTCATAGGCTTTTTCTCGAGGCTGATTAGTGCTAGGTTGTAATGAATGTGTCGCATATGTTGCTGTGGATGTTGAAGAGATGGTCCATAATTGATCTATTTCTTCTAAATCCACTTTGGTAGGGTGATAGTATCTCGTCGTGTTCTAAATGCCATATTAGTCTTCTGCTGATTACCTTTTCCATTATTTTGCAAAGGGTGGAAGTTAATGTGCTTCATCTATAGTTGACCGGATTGTTTATGTCTTTAGTTGGTTTAGGAATTGGTAAAACTATTGCTTCTTTCCACTTGTTAGGGAATGGCCTAGAGATAAACAGTTCGTTGAATAGGATAGTAATATATTCTATGTCACTGATTGGTAATTCTTTCAAAATAGTTAAAATGCCATCTGGGCCTGGGGTGGACTTTCTCAAATTGGAAAGAACAGAAGTAATTTCTTGAACTTCGAGAGGATAATTTAGTATTGGATGGCAAGAGCTATTTAGTTGGAGTATTTTATCTATTATGTCTACAGAATTTAGTTTGTACGATTGAAATTTATCACTGAAATGTTTGTCACTTCAGTTATTAGTAAAAGTCTAAACCAAGGTGTTTGCTTTTTTTTGGGAGATGTAAGCACTCTATTATTCACTGTTAAGAATTTAGTATGAATTGTAGGTTTGTGTATACCATTTATTGCTTTGAATTTTTTCCAGTTATCGAATATGCTTGTAGAATTATTTATAGAAGAGATAAAGGTTTCCCATGATTTTCTTATGTAAACTTTATAAGTTCTTCTTGCTAGGGCTCCCGTTATTTTATATTATATTTGATATTCAGTTGTTGGCTGTCTCTTATATTTTATAACGGCGTGTTTGTGCATTCTTCTGACATTTTGGTATTCTTGATTCTACCAAAGGAAGCGGCCTTTTGGTGTTTTATTTGCAGATTTAGGAATAGTTGTTTCTGCAGTTTGAAGTATGAGTACAGTTAGATCCCTAATCTTCTTTGTTGTGGAAATATAGTTCTTGTGCAGTAGTTTCATTTCATTAATTTTAGTTGAAATAATTTGTATTTGTTAAAGTCAGCTTCTGATATTTTCCATTTGGGAGAACACCTTGTTTCATTTGCTGTATCGCGTCGTTGTTTGGTGATTATAATAGGAAAATGATCACTACCAAATAGTTCATCAGAGGTTTTCTAGTCCCGGAGATGAGCAATTGATGAAGAACAGATGGTTAGATCACCGAGTGAGGTACCGAGTGTTTCATAAGTATTATTCAGGTGGGTTGGTGAACTATCATTGAGTATAATAACATTGGTATAATCCAATATTTGTTCTAGTATCTTTCCTCTTGAATCCTCTTTGTGTGATCCCCACATGAAACTGTGACTGTTGAAGTCACCTAATCGTATAAATGACGCCGGCAGTTGATTTATTAAGTGGGTCAGTTTACTAGCAGTAAAGCATAACTGCGGGGGAGATAAACATTACATATAGTTATGGGCTTATTTATATGATTAATGATGACTGCACAACATTCACGGGTGGAATAAAGGTGAAGTTCATCTACTTTATAAGATGACATTGTGTAGATGGCTACCCCACCACTAGCTATGTTTGCATCTCTTCTGTTTTTAATCACAAATTGTAATCTTTTAAATCTGGTTTTTTGTTGATTTTATTATTCGTTTCTTGAAGGCAGATCATATCAGGGTTGTACTTGTTAATTAGTAGTAGCAAATTCTCTTTTTGTGGACTAAATTTAATTTTCATGGTTTCTGATTCTGTGTCTATATCCCAGTCCGTCACAGACAGCCGTCGAGTCAACATCGCGCCGCGCTGCGCACAGTGACAGCACAGTGTTACGCAGTGAGCTTGAGACTTTCCTTAGTCTGCGTGTTAATTGTGGACAGTTTATTAATCAGCAAATACTACAGAGAAGTATAAAACCGTTATCTCTTCCTCCCCTACGGGGGGACAAGTTAACGGGAAATGACCTCGAATGAAGCATCGACCGAAGAGAATGCCTCTGACTACAGGAGCCAACCCGCCTCAGGTCAACCTTCAAGGCGCACAAACTGGAGTAATATCGTACAAAATTCTATGTATCCGGACAAAGAGCAAGGTTTGATAATTGATGAGAAGGACTACAGTACATCTCTAGAAAGGTATGTAGAAGCCTTAGCTACTATTGTTTCACCACGAAACATAATATACGCTTCCAAGATCTCAAACAGCAGAGTGTGCATCTTTCTTAGCAGTAAGCAATTAGTTGATGAAGTAACAGATAAATATAAATCTATTAATATAGATGGAAGTGAACAAAATATGCGACCATTTGTCAGTAAGCAGAGGCGAGTAGTTTTGTCAAATGTTTACCCAATGATCCCCAATGTAGTAATTGAAGAAGAACTTAATAAATTGAACGTAGTGCGAAGTTCAAAAGTGTCATTCCTTAGAGCGGGATTCGGAAAAGAAGAATTCACACATATTCTGAGCTTTCGTAGGCAAATGTATGTGCCGGAAGAATCACTAAACAAAATACCTGATTGTATGGTAGTTGAGTACAAAGGAGAGAGAAATTGGATTTATTCCAATTTGGAAATTGGAAATTATATTTCTTATGGCACTATTAAATGCTATCAATGCAAGGAAGAAGGTCATGTAGCAAGAAACTGTAAAAATGTAGATAATATTAATTCTAATATCATTGCAAATTTAGCACAAGACACAAACAGGAATGTTGAGCACAACCACAACGATAATTCTACATTTGATGAAGACTTCCCTTTAATTGAGACTGGAAAGACAGCTAAAAGAACACTTTCGCAGATCACAAATACATCTAGTAATAGAACCTCGGAACCACCCTTGAATAGTTCAGAAGAAAGAGCACAAGAACTTGCTAAACCTGTCAAAAAGAAGAAAAAGAAGTGCAATCGAGAAAACAACTCTGAAAATAAAAGTGAGAAAAAGAACATTAGTGAACAGTTAGCTCCAGTTAAAGAAAAATTAGAAGAAACTTCCAAAGTTCTTAATTATGAACAACTCAAAGATTTTCTAGAAGATATGTACGGAACTAGTAAGGCACTACAAATATCTCTTGATTATACTAAGGAAACTGATAAACTGATTGCATTGCTCAGAGATATGTACCCATTACTAGTGGATAGAGGCATGACGTCCCGTTTTACGAGAATCATGAAGAGGTTAAAGGATCCGGTAGCGTCTGATTCCTCTAGAGCATCTTCGGAGAACGAATGTTTATCAAGTGAACAAGAATAATGAAAATCAAAATTCTGCAATGGAACGTGAACAGCTTCCGGACACGATACGAGTTCTTCCAAAAACTTGAAAATGAGAACTTCGATATTGTCTGTATACAAGAATCCAATTTTAAAAATAACCATTATAACCATATCAAAGGTTTCAAGTGTTACTACAAAAATAGATCGTCAGGTGTGAATGCTAGTGGAGGTGTGGCAATTTACGTTCGCGAATCGTTTGTAAGCAGTGAAGTGCAAATAACAAGTGATCTTGAAGTTGGTGTATCCATAAACTAGATCTAGAAACATCATGTTGTGCAGTATATACATCCCAAGGTCATTTCAACTGCGTAGTTGTGAACTTGTAAGTCTAATTCAACAAGTTAATAAACCATTAATATTACTTGGTGATTTTAATTGTCACAATGTGCAATGGGGCCCAGTAAGAACGTATATCAGGGGGAAAATAGTAAGTGATTGTTTTGAGAAAGAAGACCTTGTGTTATTAAATGATGACAATAAGCATACATATTTTAACGTGGTAACAGGAAATGTAAGTACTATCGATCTAAGTATGTGTACGCCGAATCTAGTAAGATACTTACAATGGAAAATTTTCGATGATCTATTCAACAGTGACCATTATCCTATCGCCGTGATCTTCGAAGATTCAGCGGAACATGAGGTTATTTACGAGCCGCGATGGATTCTCTCGAAAGCAAATTGGAGCCTATATCAGCGAATTATTGAAGGCAAAATTAAACATTTAAATAGTAACGATGATTTTGACTTAAATCAAATAGATGCAATCTTAGACAGCTTTGAAGAAATAATTATGACCAGTGGTAACCATTCCGAAAACTACTGGTAAAATAGGTAAAAAAAGTTACCGTGGTGGTCTAAAGACTGTGAGGAGGCTGTTAAGAAATACAAGCATTTGTTTAATGTATATAAGAGGCATAATACGGATGCAACCAAAATCCGATTCAAATCTGCCAGAGCAAAAGCAAGGAAAATAATAAAAGAAGCCAAAAGAAATCGTTGGAGGGAATTTATTTCATCAATTAATTACATAATGAATAGTACAGAAGCCTGAAAAAGAATCAACGCCATAAATGGAAAATACAAAAGTACCAGCATTACTTCACTCTACACTTCCGACGGTACCAACTTACATGATCCGTGGGATATTGCAAACAGCTTTGGGGCTTTATTTTCATCAAACTCTAGTGATCAGAATTATGATAATGCTTTCATTAAATACAAAGAACAAATTGAGAAAATTAAACCCGATCTTGAAGAAGGAAGCACAGTAGATAATGATATTCAACATCTAAACGCACCCATCACACCAATAGAACTGCATGAAGCAATACATAAACTAAAAAACACCAGTGCCGGCCCTGATGGAATCCCCAATATAATCATCAAGAAGATGCCTCCATCCGACATAAAGTACCTGTTGCATATATTTAACACGATCTATATTCACAATGTATTCCCTAAAAAGTGGTCTGAAGCTATTATTGTGCCGATCCACAAACCAGGGAAAGATAAATCCCTGATAAGCAGATGCCTCTTGCATTAACATGTTGCCTTTGTAAACTGCTAGAAAAAATAGTGAATCAGAGATTGAGGTGGTACTTGGAAAATCACCAACTGATTTCCCCATATCAAAGCAGGTTCCGGAAAAATCGTTCAACAATGGACTGTCTAGCATCAATAGAAAACAGCATATACAACGGTTTTGCTAATAATATGAACACCTTAGTTGTAAGCTTAGACATTGAAAAAGCTTATGAGATGGTGTGGAGAAGACGGGTAGTGAATTTAATAACGTCGGCCAAGATTAAAGGCAACATTAGCAAGTTCATTTACAATTTCCTAAAAGAACGCTTTATCAAGATTAGAATAAATGTAATCCTGTCGGACAGCTATAAAGTTATGAATGGCGTCCCACAGGGGTCAGTAGTTAGTGTTACTCTATTTTTACTTATTATTAATTACCTCCAGAACAATATTAAACTTCCAGCCATCATCAATATGTATGCGGATGATAGCAATATTAGCATAACTGGCAAAGATATTACATCATTAGAAGAAAAGGCTCAAAACATCTTAGATGCAGTCATGGAATTTTTAAGGAAAACCGGGCTCAAGATTTCCAAGACAAAATCCACTTTCATAGTTTTTTCTAGGAAACGATCTCATAGAAGGAACATTGAACTAAAATTAGGACAGCATAAGTTGCTACAGAGTAAGGAAATTAAAATCTTAGGAATGATTTTAGATGAAAAGATGACATGGATTCCGCATATCAAGAATTTAAAGAATGAGTGCACCAAAAAAATGAGCCTTGTCAAAGTCATTAGCCATACATTCTGAGGAGCGGAGTATACGATTATAAGGAGAACTTATCAGGCAATCGTCAGATCAAAATTGGACTATGGCTGTATACTATACGATGCGGCCAAGAAGAACATCAAGAGAATGTTAGATCCTATCAATAATACGGGAGCAAGACTGACGTGTGGTTCTTTCAAGACCAGCCCAATAATGAGCATTTTGTGTGAAGCATATTTATTATCATTAGAAAAACGTAGAAGAAACCTAATTATGGAGTATATGATTAAAGTGGCAGCCAACAAACTGAATCCAATAAATAAAGTGTTCGAATATGCATACAAACATTATAGAACATCTAGCTATAAAAAGAGGCTCCCGAGACTCCTAGCAATAAGAGCAATTCAAACACTAAAGAAGATACAAGAGAAACTACCATCCCTAAATATTACGACTGTACCTGACTATGCCGCCTGGACAATACGAGACATCAACGTTATTGAATTTGCGAATATCCCTAACAAGCAGAATACTAATCATCGTAAAATTGGTGCTCAAATAAGAAATGAACTAACAAAATGTGATGGTTACAATACAATTTATACTGATGGCTCAAAGATTCTAAACAACGTAGGTTGCGCAGTAATAGCTTCATGTGAGGTGATCACCAAAACATTTCCGGATGACTTTTCAGTGATATCCAGCGAATTATATGCCATAGCTGAGGCTCTTAAATTCATCACAAGAGCCAATCAAAAAAGATTTATGATAATAACAGACTCTAAAAGTGCTGTATCTGCTATGAATCTATCCATTGATAATGAATTGGTCGAAGAAATAGTTGGAAAAATCAACCATTTGAACACTGAGGGTAAAGAAATAGCGTTGTGCTGGATACCCTCGCACGTTGGCATTGCAGAAAATGAATTGGCAGATAGAAAAGCTAAAGAAGCAGCGCGAAGTGAAGTTAGAAGTGATATACAAGTAAGCTATCAAGAATACCTCAAAAGAGTCAAGAACAAATTAGCTGACCTCGACAGTAAAGAATGGAACAACTTACAGGGTTGCAAATTAAGATCAGTTAGGAAACTTGAAGATGATAATCCAACGGTCAGTATCTGCAGAAATGATCAGGTCGTCTCAACAAGATGTAGAATAGGACACACAAAATTTTCACACGGCTACTGATTGAACAGGACGGATGCTGATAACTGTAGTGTGCGCAAGATCCCTCTTTCAGTAGAACATTTGTTTGTTTGCCCTGAATATGAAAGTGTAAGAAACAAGTACAAACTAAGTTCTCTTAAAGATCTCATTAACAAAGAACAGTGCATTAAATTCATTTGCTTTGTAAAGGAAATTGAAATGTATAACAATATATAACCTTATATGTAAAATTCTAAGTTACTGTGTTATTTTGTACTGATTGTGTATTATTAAGGTAGTCGCTAATAACTCTATGTAGTTGATGCGACTGTAAATAAATCAAATCAAATCAAAATCTGTCTATATCGTCCGGATGAATGTAAATTTGTCGCCGGAAACTCAAAATGTGGCTGAACGCTGGTTCGGACCTGCTCGTTCTCAGGAAGTTCATTGTAGAGCCGATTCGTATTTTCAGTTTCGTTAGCTCATCAATAATTACTGAATGTGGGATAATAGGACACACATTAGAAAGAATGAGCCTTTTATTCTGCGTAATAAGCGTTCTAATGGTTAGCGTTTAGTTACTAATTGAAATAGTTGATTTATTGTCAACTAATTGTTTTACAGTTTCCTTGGAATCGAGATAGATACATATAGGGTTTTTTGAAATCCTTGAGACGAACCGTAGTATGAGGATTATTAATTTTTGCAAGTTCCTGGATGTACGTTTTTACTGATATTCCTTCTACTGAGTCAATCACAATCGCGTGTTCTTTTGTAGGGAACATACCTTTGCGAGCAGCAGTTAAATATCGGTTGGCATAATCTTGATTTTCATTACTAACTTGACTCGGTTGTTGGATTTCACTGGTAGGGATGACTCGTTGATCAGAAGCCATCTTAGGATGATCGTCGGGTGTACCGAGTACACCTGCGATGTCATAAGAGCGTTTTACCCACTTGCTGAGTTTGATTCAGTTGATCTTATTAACACGGAAGTCGACACAACACAACACTCGGCACTGTACGGCCTTGTACCGTACGGCACGGTACTGTACTGCGCACTCCGAACTCATTGCAGCTTATCGCTACCGCTTGTCGCATTACCTGATGAAACTGGTTATGTTGACATTTTTGGAAGACGCTATGACAGCAGAAGGTAAGTCGTAGTTACGGCTGCATGGTAAACACTGCTTATTATTCCTTTCATGGAGTTAGTAGTTCTATATCGCACTGAATTTAGATACAGTTTACCACTCGTGACACCGTATATTAAGAGATATCCCAACTAGCGGGTCGCGCACAGTTCAGCGATGTATTCGGTACGACAGCCCGAATTATGTTCTCACGCAGTATTCTACATAATAAGATGTTTGAAATTCCTTTTACAAGTTGGCACATGTAGTTCTTCGGGGTTGCCCCACTCCACAGGATGGGTGGTCATAGAAGTACAGAAGCCGAAATCAATGTAAAATTAAATTGAAGGGAAAATATCGAAATTATCTTCAACCATAAAATTCAGGGACTATTTTATTTTTTGTGCATTTGAATCTCAACGCTCATCAATAGTGGAATGGTTTCCCTCGCACAGTACTGGGCCTGTAATGCTGTAACACACAGTTCGGGGGATGGTCGTTGGCAATTGTGTAACACTTTAAATTCATTTTTAGTTTTTAATCAATTATTATTTACAAAGTGCAGAATTTTCGCACGTTTCGAGATTGTATAAACCTATTTATCAGTGGCGTAGCGTCAATGGATGCGAGAAATGCCTCGCATCCCTGCCTTATTAGGTTGCTTTTATGATTCCTAATCTTTATTGTGTGCGTTTCTCATTTTCTCTATGCAGAAATATATTGTCCTTTTTTGGACCTTCAGACCACTGTATCGATTTACAGTAACTGGGTGATTTTGTAACACTCTGAATCACATCTGTTCCCTATGTTCTATTCTGCTGCAAGGCCAATTACATTCAAGAAGGTAGCCTACTGGTGATATGGGCAACAATTACGTGTCTGATGCGATTACGCAAACGCATTTGATATACAAACTTGGGCTCCAATAATTTCATTCATTGCTCTCCAAGGGCGGTAGAATATGGACTTAGCAGAAGCAGTTCAAATTTTCTTCACCAGGACGGCATCAATGGACTGTTTGCAGCAAACACGTGAAAGAAAAATCTGAATATGCACCTTTTGATGCTAAAGACTATGTATAAAGTAAAAAATAACTTAAGAAACCACAACCCTTTAAAACAATCAAAATTGTGTTTCAAATTAGCTCCACCTAATCGAGCTAATACGATAAATTGATGGGGTTAAAACGATACGGCATAATATTTCTATGAATTTTGATTGGGAAACAAGGAGCGGGCAACAATGAGACACGTTAAGGTCTGGTCTGTCTAAACCAAAGAGCTAGAATACACTACATAGAGTGGCTGAAGCGCCTCCATCTTTGAAGCAAATTGAAGACATGTTTTTTACTGCAGTCAAAATAGCTCCCTCCTAAAACAGAGTATTCTAGTATTTCTTTTCGCGCTGGTTATTCTACTTCGTTGGTCTCAACATTTTGTTTGTTTTCGCTATGCCCAAACTACTGTAACTTTTTGACTTCTTGCTATATGGTCATTAATAATAGAATACATTTCCTAATATTTGCAATTTTTGGTTCATTTTGGATGATGCCATTAAGAAGCTATATAATGACGACTGAGCATCAGGTCTCAGTAAGTACTAAAGGCAACTAGTGTTTTATTGACAATTGCTACTTTTATCGTATCCCCTACACGATCTTTCAAGAGACGCTACTGCTATTTACACATATACAAGAATGAACACTCAGTTATGAGAATCTTTTATCTAGTCTAAAATAACTACAAATGTCAAAGTTTTTAATTTTTTTAATATGGCTCAGCAATTGAAAACATTGTGAAAAATCACATTTTATGCGCGACTATGTGATGCAGTAACCTGTTTATATATCATAATTTAAAATAAAACATGCTTTTGACTGTAGAGGGGTGGTGGTGGGAGGGGGCTAAGAAACGTTTTCTTAATAATCTTGAGAATCTTTTTATATTAGTGTGATCGTTTAACTACTCACATGACATTTAGCTTCAGGGAAATTTCTGTTATCTCATCTTGGGGTATCCTTTGTGTATAAACTTAAATTTAAAATTAGTATTGGAATCCAGTGAGATTATAGAAATCATCTATCTTAATACATTCATATTAAATAGCCAATTTGATGTGAAATATAGGTGGCTACAACTTTTCATTCCCAGTTGTGACCGCATCATAATGCAAAAAATAAAAATCTGATAGAATATTAAATCATAAAATTGAATATAAATGAATTAAAATACCGAATGGTAACAAAGAAGATTACAATTATTATGTGCTTAAAGTTAAGAATTTAACAAATTAACATTAGAATTAAAAATATGGGACAGTTACTGAAATAACTTCTAAATATAATACCGTTAATATGACACATTAGTTGTTTGATAATAAATAAGCCTTAAGTTATCAAATAAAATTCCGCGAAATCCAAGACAACAATCGGAGCTATGAAAGTACAAACAATTAAAAAATCAATATGTGCAACCAACAAGATTGATAGAGTGTACACATTTTGAAAAATTGTGATAACAGCTTACCTGAAGACCCATCAATAAATCAATCATCAATCTCCACCGAATTCACAAAGCAAACATGTCACCCAAAAAAAATACACAAAAACATTTCCAGAACAGGCCGGAGAGTGAGTGCAGCGAAACACAACCTGAATGGTTTAGGTTAGGTTAGGTTAGTTAGTATTTTCAGCTATTTAGTATTTTCATCTTTAATATTATGTATTTTAATATTTTCATCTATATTCGTATTTTCATCTTCAATATCATTATCACACGATGTTTGAATAGCTTCTCCAAAAATTCATATTTTTTACCCTCTAAACAAATACTTTGATGTAATTTAAAATTAGATGTATGCATACATTCATCCTAAATTACTGAATCTTTTTATCATCTCCATTTATGAGAAAAAAATAATAGATTTTTGATACATCTTTATCACTTAAAAAACTGTATATATTTACACCTAACTGTGATCGATAAAAACACATTTTAAATAAAATGTTTCATATCTCATATCATGTTTCTGTATGAGTACTGAAAGCTTAGTAATATTAAAGGATGTTCAAGCATGAGAAACGATAAACATGTGAACCTTGTAAATGTACTAAAATACATTTCATTTTCATGATGATATATTTTCATCTGATAAGATATCTGGAAATGAAATAAACGTTTATAAAGTTAAAGGAGCATGGAATAATAGAATTGTTGAGAGGAGATTTAGTTTATATAATAACCATCATGATTTAGAAAATTATTTGAAAACAATCGCATCACATGTTGAATTAAAAATTATTCAAAACAAAAATTCTCATATTCATATTGCATTAGTAACATCAGTACAATATGTAGAATTACAATTATCTGGAGATATAAAACATTTTAAACATCATTATCAATCTCAGCAAGATACTATTCATAATCACCAATCTGTATCTGGAAACATTCATGAACTGAACTAAGAAATTATATTTAAATTTGATCATTATAATTCAACTACGTTATTACCCAGGCAGTTGGAAAAACGTAATATTTATTCCAATAAATAAACCAAATAAATGGCCACAACCGCTAGATAACTACAGGCCAATTAGTCTATTGCCTTCACTAGCTAAAGTGTTTGATACACTGATTTTAACCCGGTTAAATAAATGCTTAAATAAAAAAATAAACGCTATACCCGATGCTCAGTTCGGCTTTAGAGCAAATCACTCGACTGAACACCAAATATTAAGAGTTATAGATTTGATTGCAATGGGTTTTCACGAGAAAAAGTACACGGCAGCTCTGTTTTTAGATGTTACTAAAGCGTTCGACCGTGCCTGTCACACAGGACTGAAATACAAATTCCGCCATCTAGGCATTCCTACAAGTAAATATCTTCAAGATGTAATTGGAAGTTTCTTGATAAACAGATCATTTAATATTAAAATACATGACACCACCTTGGGAACCTTGTGGAACTCCAGCTGAGATTCTGTATTTATCCGACGATAAATACAGAATCTCAGCTGGAGTTCCACAAGGTCCCCAAAAAGCCGAAAGGCCGAACGGGTAAAAAAATTTAAAAAACTTATCAAATTATACATAAAAGTGGATCTGATTATTCTGCATACGGAGGTAAATCAAATGTTAAACTTATCGATAAATTACTACCTTATTTATTTTCATCTATTAATGTTAAAAAAGATGAGAAAATATATTTACATTAGATTATCTTGATATTAGGTCAACTGTTTTACAAAAAGTACATTTTTAACAAGTGAATTAATATCATTACATAATGCTATGAATAAGTAAAAAATGATGAATTTCTATATCCTTTGAGATTATTATGTGTTTTTTCAAAGATTTTAAAGAAATTACATGGGAAGGAGGTTTATGATATCATTTACATGGTAACCTAGTATGAGTGATGTATTATATCGATGGGTGACAAAAAAGCAGATGGTACTGTAGATACTACAACATTACCAGGAGAATCAAAAATAATTGAAAATTTCGAAATTAATATACCAAGTGTATATTATGAATCTTCTTATGCTATGGAATAGAAGTCAAATTTGATAAAAAATCCCATATCTACCATTTTATGCTATAATTTACAAACATTTCAATTATCTGGAATTATTGGAAAAAATAATTTTGAAATCCATATTACTAATCATTACAGTTCGTTACGGTATGATATACCATATTTTGTTTTCGTAGTATTCCAAACAGACTTGACAATCAAGAAAAAGATTCCAGTGAATTTGATCATTATTTTCTACAAAATATTTCATGAACATGTTCAAAATGAACAATTTCCATCAGAATTGTGAAATATAAACCCACCATTGTAATATAAAAAGGAGTATCGTTCATTTACAGAATTTAAAAGAATTGCGAATAATAATGAAAATTTAGAAATAGCTGTATCACCATTTCTTTATTACACTAGATATCCGATTTATTTGATAAATACATATATTAGAAAAAATGTAGATGCTGCACAAAAACATCTATCAATTTATGCGCTTCATTTCATAATGCTATTCCTAATAACACGATTGGGTACGTTATAATGTATGGTAACAAGAGTCTAACATACAACTTCAAACATAGTACAAATCAAGAAAATTTATGATTAAAAATATAAGAATATATAAATGAAGAAAAAGCAATGTTGTTATAAATGTAGTCATAGTTTTTTCAAATGGATATCTAAATTATTTCGAGCTATGAAAATGGTTCAAGTCACTAAATTATGACCTGCAATATTATCTTTAGATATATTGTAATCGAATTTTTACCTATAATATTGAGTTTAGGTATATTGTAACTGAATAAATTAATGTCTTAAATTTATACTTATTAGGTGCAATGTTTTGGTCTACGTTAACTTTAGGTACAATGTAACTGATTTATACTTATTAGGTACAATGTTTTGGTTTATTAGATCCAAGTATATTTTAATATATTATGAATTATAATTATTGGTTTATTTAGCAAAAGGACCCCCTGTATTTGGCACGAACACTCCACCAACTTAATGGTAGGGTTCATTGATTCCACAGTTTCCAACTCGTTCTTTAAGACTATTCCTATTACTAACTAACACCCTTTGAGATGTTCGCGAGGCAATATTATATGGAGGAGTCGGGATCCTTTTGAAATAATCTGACTACTTTCCCCAATACAAGTAATTACATGGTTGTTGCTTTTATAACTAGGGCCCATTGTTAGAAGCAAACATGGCATACAAGTAAAGAGGTTCATATTCCAACTGAAATCATTTTGGACCTTCTATTTAAAGGACGTTTCACACGTGTAAATTGTTACGTTATTTCACGTATGTTTAATAATTTATTCACCGCAAACCAATGTATTAAAATTTAAATTATATAGCTTATATTTTTATAATATATTCCACTAATTACAAAATGATTTAGAGCGATAAAACTATATACAAAACGTTCGGAAAAAGAGAAACAAAGACATATCGGAAAGAGAAACAGAGTATCGCAGTTGAGATAACGTATTATCAATGTATGTATGCTTCAACCCTGTACGTATCGTATAAATGAGATTATTATTAAAGTTATATTTATAGAAGAGGATATTATTTAATTAAGGTTTTTTTACATGATTGAGGTAAAATGTGGTTTAGAAATTTTTAAGATCTATAAAAATCAACGCCTCAAATAATGTAAAAATGAGGATATTTTGGGAATTTTATACTTAAATATAAAACTATATTTAAATTTCCTTTAATTTTTTTCCACGGATGAAACACGGGACTCTATATTTGCTGGTTGAAAAACTCTTTGGCAGATTCATGTAGTATAATAAAGTGAAGCAAAAAGTGACTACTTGGTCTCTTCCGAAGGGAAGATTGCTGGTTCGAGTCTTGGTCGGTGAAGGTTATTTGTCACAATTATTATGTTGAAGGTTATTTGGTCTCTCTTGCCGCAAGAAATAATTGATAATTCCAGAAACTTTATTGAAAACCATTTGAAACGATTCTAATCACAAATATAATTAATTAAGATAAATAAACTGGAAGTGTCTGTATGTGATTTTCGAATTTTCAACTTCTAAACAATTTTCCACATCTAGTTATATTTCTAGAACGTATTTTATATCTAATCAATTGTTCAATATAATATGCAAATCAATATATTATTGTGGGGCATTTAGATACATTAGAGAAATAATGTGTTTTGGTAGTACCCCTATTTTTATTTTGTGTGCCTGTTCTACTGGTTAAGGGCGCACTAAAATTGTTATATATCATAAAATATGTATTACATTACAATGTTAAAACTGTCTTCTCCAATAATTTTATATGTTAAAGGGATGGTAATTACAGGACTGGTTACAATAAACAGAGACTGATATTGTTTTGTTATCAAATAATCTACGTTTATGATTCGTGCTCTATTATTTTGTTTTCGGGTGATTTTCATGCACAATATAATTGCGCAAAATATCGCAGCGGCCCACGATCACTCACTTGAGACCTAGAGAGAGTCCTCCTACTCCGTCCATACAGTTTCTGGTTGCGTCGGCCACACTCCAATACGTGAATGTCACCGCAGCACCGCTTGTCAAGCGGAGTTAGAAGGAGATATGATCTGTTACACGCCTCTGGAGAACAGTCGAAGACATTTTCCAAACGCACCACTGGGCTAAAATATAGCGAGAATCAGGATTCCCATTCGTAACTAAAAGGTTAAGGACTGAACGCGCGGTTACTTTTTCGATACATTTTAGACGTTTCGACAATTTTTTTCTTGTGTGTCTCATTTTTATTTTTCCTGCACTTTAACCATTTTAATTTTTTCTCTAGGCCTTTTTTTGGGCAGCATGCCCCCCACCCCTCGATGTACCACTGAGATTACATCAGTAACATATCCAGCATCTTGATTTACGCATCTGAATTTGTTTTCATAAAAACGTTTACATTTTTCTTTTTAGGACACTTTAAAACCATTTTAAAAGTATTTTATTGATAATTATTGACGACCTTTTGTTTATCAAAATCCGCCCACTAGTTAATATATTCCCCATTCTTGGAATACTATATGAATGCCCGACTGTGAATCGAGTATGATCGGTAAATTAAAATAGATTTTTATTCAAAATGTTTTGGTCGACTGTGTCGTATTACAGATCATGTAGAATGATGCAGGCTCACGCTGCGATACAATATTATTCGTTTTAATGATTTTTTGAAGTTATTTTTACTCCCTCCCTATGGAGTATAGAGAAAGTCATGTAGTGGTACGTGACTTTTCGGGCGAAAAACTCTTCTTTAGATTTAGATTTAGATTTAGCCAGTCAAAAACACTAAAAACTGTATGTGACGTAGAGGGAGAAGATTAGCACGTTTTCTTGATTATCAGAATCCATTACCGTAATTTTTACTATAAATAGTTGAAAGATGAGTAAAAGTTTAACATAAATAAATAAAAATAAATTTTAAAAATAAGTTTTAAAAATCGCAAGATTAGCAATATTTGAAAAATAGACATTTGTTTTCAATAGTCATATCATGAAAATAATGTATATTCAATAGTCATTCAATAGTCATTTTTAAAAAAAGTGATTGAATTTAACAATCCAGCCTTTTTATATTTTATAGATTTAAAGATTTAGATTTAAATCAATCATGTAAAACTTATAATATAAACTTATAATATAATATAAAGATATAATAGCAATCTTGAGAGAAAAGATAATACTAAGGTGTTAATAAAAGAAATAGGGGATATGAATACGAACATTCAGAAAAGTGCAAATTAGAAATATGGTAACATATGAAATTATATGTGCATCTGACATTAGACAAGGGGATTCTCTAAGTCCTATACTTTTTAATTTAATTATAGACAAGCTTATTTACAGTGTAAAAAAATGTCAGGATATAGAATGGGTGGTGAGATAATATCAACATTGTGTTATGAGGATGATGAAGTGTTATTGGGAAATTCAAAAGACAACTTGCAAAGACTCTTCCAAAAATTGTCGAAAAGTGCAGAATATTATAATATTGTTATCTGAACGCAAAAAGGAATCAATGGCAATCTATACGGTGTAAACTAATAATAAAGGATACAATAATAGAGCAAGTAATGAAATTCACTAATGTAGGACTCGATATTTCATGTACGCGGAATACGTATCATGAAATTAAATGAATAAAAAGAGCTAGAATATCAGGGTATTTGAAAGATATGACACACAGAAACATATTTTAATGTAGAAAGCAAAGTAAAATCTTCAAAACTATGGTGGGAGCAGTAATAACATATGAATCAGTAACAAGGGCCGATAATAGAAGAACTACGACTCTACTTAGAACATCAAAGATGAGAACATTAAGATCAATATTGGGTGTAACAAGATGGGATAGATTGAAAAACCAAGATATAAGAAATGAATGTGACATTACAGCCAGTAAAATTTACAATGAATTACAAATAATGGCTTTCTCCACATATTTATATATACTGTACTTATTGAAAAGTTACCAAATTAATATTGTAAAGTGGTATTTAAAGTAATCGGTAATGACCATAGTTGTTGATGCGACTATAATAAACTAAAAAAAACAAGAACAAGAAGAAGAGAATGGAATGAGCACGTTACCAGGTCGGACAGCAAAACAATATAAGATTGCGAGAGATTCAAAACCTGTTGGAAAACGCGATCCTGGCAGACCAAAGAAAAGATGGATCGAGATTTGGATTTCCTCATCTCTTTAATCATCCTGATGGAGAAGTGTGAAGGAAATAAGGTGTCAACCTTAACAAGAGAAGAAGAATAATTTACAAACTTATATATTTATAATAAATGAGTGTTTAACGTCCTCTTTGTGACAGAAACTAAAATCCTTTACCGCTATCCTTTTTATGATTTTAAAATATAATAATTTTAATATATATATATATATATATATATATATATATATATATATATATATATATATATATATGTATTCCCTCTCCTTTCCCGCTCACAGCTTCTGTCGTATCACACTATCAAATGCTTTGGTATAATCAATTAATACCAAGTCTTGTGATTGAACTGTTTTTCTATTAATATTTTCAACTTGAAAATATTATCCGTGAACGAACAGTTTTTAGTCTGTTATGAATAATAAAAATATGATAAACCTGGCAGTAATCATGTAGACATCGAGTCCGAGTCTGAGTAAAGTGTTTACGCACGGCATCTCCACGAAACGTCTGATACTAACATGACCGGTCAGTTAGGAGAATCCCTACTAGATGGCACCCTCTCCACACTCGCGTACAAACACGCCTGCGAGTTACGTAGCCACATACATCTGCTTCCAACATGTAGTGATACAACCTAGACAACAACTAAGAAACCTTTCGATTCATCGAATAAAATTCTTGAATGACATGTTTCAGACCTTTTTTGAAAACTATCTGTTTGGGCAAACAGGTTACACCCTAAATTTAACACATTATGCTCTGGTGAGTTCAGTCTAGTTGTTCATGAAGAAATTATCATAGGTAATACCACGAGAGCTTTGGAAATGATCCATATATCCCCTACTCGCGAAGCATGAAGAGTATTCATCCAAAAAATGTTCAGAGCACGAGTGGTATTTAATAGGACTCTTCCATAAATGAAATTATGTAGGTAAAAGATAAATTAAACTGGGGAAAATTTAGATTTGCATTAAACATTTTGTAAACTTTCCCGATCAACAAAAAGCAACTGAAAGTATTAATAAAAAAATAATCTCACGAAAGCAATACGGTTTGCAGCAATATTGAGCAGCAAGCTGAAAGCAAATAACAATATGAAAGAGGCTAAAATCCCCGTATTTATCATCAATTTAATTAAAGAAGAAATAATACTAAGACGGAAATTGCAAAAAAAAACGCGAGTCACACATATAAAACGAAAATTAAATCAAACTCAAAGAAAAATAACAGCAAATATAGACGAACATAGATTTAATTGGTTCAAAATTCAATTCCTTAAATACCAAAAGGATTTAAATGTCTATGGAGCACAATTAAAAAATTAACTAAAGAAGGTAATTAACTACCCCCATTAAAAACAAGAAAAATTCTAACAATCCTAACGGAAAAATAAGAAGCGTTGGCTTTAGTCACTAATTTCGAAAGTAATTTGGTATAGAGTAAAAAAATCGACAAAATCAACTAGAAACTTATAGAGAATGTTGTTTTAAAAGATAATGATAGAAAAGTGAACGATCCTGCAACAGTGACTAGTATTTTGTTTCCTAAACTTCTTCCTATAAAGTACTGAAAATAACCTATAATAGACTAAAAAATAAATATTTCGCCGGATTAGATGATTTTCCGGATTGTTAGTTAACTCACATTTTTAATGTATCCTTGTATACAGGAATTGTTCCAGATATTTTTAAAACAGATAAGATGAAGCCGCTTTTAAAAAAGGTACAAATATGAAATTCAAAATTATTGGCTAATATCTCTTTTGTCAGTTTTTTCAAAATTTTAGAGAGACTTTTATACGTACGAATGAAAACATTTCTTAGTAAATACGACGCGATTTCAGATTGCCAACATGGAGTTCGAAAATCAAAAGTGAAGAACACAAGGACTGTGTAATATATCTGTAAATAGATCAAGTAGTTTCAGTTATAATTCTTTACGAATAAACATCTTTGTTAAAGTATATCGTGTGTGTGTTTTAATTCACCTCCGAGAAACGGTACAATATGTTTTCAGCAAACACCGTTGTCTATAATTACAACGCTCGACGTAGTAATCATATTCATCAGGTAACAGTATCAATAGTTCACTACTAAAACATAACATATAATGCATCTACATTATTTTGCAATACCTTGCCAGATGACATTAAACGATTAAATTCAATACAAAAGTTAATGTCCCAAGTAAAATCTTTTCTGGTGCACAACTGTTTCTATACAATGAAAGACTAAACCGAACATCCAAAAGGAAAGTAATATTAATTATAACAATGATATTTAATATATTATATATCATTTGGATTGTACGATTGTAAAGAACCTGTAACAAGTATTGTACTTCAGCTTCTGATTCAATGACCCCCATCTCGATCAGGTTTTCGTCCAGTTTCCCTGAGCTTCAAGCAAATGCTGAGATGGCCCATTGTTTTGCTTCTGGACATAAATGGAACTTCAAATTAACTTCTCCCCATAGTACGTCACACACGGTTTTTAACTGTTTTGACATAAATAAATAAATAAATAAATAAATAAATAAATAAATAAATAAATAAATAAATAAATAAATAAATAAATAAATAAATAAATAAATAAATAAATAAATAAATAAATAAATAAATAAATAAATAAATAAATAAATAAATAAATAAATAAATAAATAAATAAATAAATAAATAAATAAATAAATAAATAAATAAATAAATAAATAAATAAATAAATAAATAAATAAACCCACCTAGGGAGTACAGGACCTTGACGTGGTGGTGGAGCTTGTGTGCCCCCGTGAACCTGAGAGCTATGCCGGCGGTAGCGTAGCTACTGGTAGGGCCTCCCTTGCCGGACAGGTCGAAGGGGAGGGGTCAGACGAAGAAGTACTCCAGAAGAGGACACCGGCGTTAGAAGAGGCCCCAAAGAAGAGGACCTGAACGAAGAAGAGGAAGTTCCGACGTAGATCTCCGGCTTCGACATGGCGAGACTGTCCTCGAAAGGGTAGGCGGAACTCTGAGCCCAGCAAAGGCAATCCGCCTAGGGTCGGTGGCCCAAAATACCACCCAGCTTGTTTGGAAGCTGTGAGGTGGCAGCCCCACTACCTAACTTAACCTGCGCAGCGCTCGTAACGCGGCCAGGGGATTCAATAACTACTGGCTCTCTTCACAATGCACAACTGGATGGATCGTGGAAACAACTTAAGCATGCCAAGGATAAACGATTCGGTATTACGGGACGACTAAAACTAGCTACCTGGAATGTCAGAGGGCTAGGTAATAAAGAAGAAGAACTAGATAACAAACTAAACGAAAAAGGAATAGATATAGCTGTCATAACGGAAACCAAAAAAAAAAAAGCTGAAAGGTACAAAAGATTTGAAACATTATACGATGATCTACTGTGGAGTAACTCAAAATAGACGGGCAAGTAGTGGGGTAGCAATTATGGTTAGCAAGAGGTGGAAAAATAGGATAGTGGAGTATTCCTTTGTAAATGAGCGAATTGCGACGTGCAAATTCAAAATAGAGAGGGGCCACTTAATACTTATAGGCGTGTATGCCCCAGAAGAAGGAAGGAAAGAGGACACACGGACGTTTTATGACGATCTTCAAAAACAAATAAGCAAAATAAACAAAAGTAATCATGTCCTCGTCTGTGGCGACCTAAACGCCAGGGTAGGTAACATTCCGATTCCGGGAGTTGTCGGGGTATTTAAAGAACAGCACTTAAATAAAAACGGAGAAGAACTTAGACAGTTTGCAGCCTTCAATAAGTTGAAAATTGCTAATACCTTTTTCAGGAAAAAAGAAATACACAAGTTCACCTGGAGTGCCAGAGGCCTCAGAACACTGATAGATTATGTAATCGCAAATGATAAAATTTGTAACCAAATAGAGAATGTACAAGTACACCGAGGATGTGATATATATTCAGACCACTACCTAGTGATTGCAACAATAGCAATGGTAGCAAAATGGAAGAAAATGAGACCAAGGAAAGAGACAAGTCAGGAAATTTTCAAAGTGTACGTACGTGAACAAGAAAGCATAAAAAGACTATATCAAATTCGATTACAACAATTTCTGTCAAGTGTTCCAACTGTTGATGATGTGGATAAGGAATGGCAGAATATAAAGGAATGCATAGAGAGGGCAGCGTATGAAACTTTAGGAAAGAAAAAAAAGCATAAGAAAAGAAAGGGACTGAGAATATGGAATGATTGTATAGCGAAAGCCATAAAAGATAAAGATATATCATATAAAAAATTCCTTCAAAACAAAACCCAAGAAGCTAAAGAGGAATATAAACAAAAAAGGAATAACGCTAAACAAATAATATCTGCACGTAATGACTCATGGGATAGATTTATAAGTACCATCGAACATGATATACATGGAAGACAAATGTTTGCGTACAAAGCGTTAAGACATTTAAATCAGACGGAGAAAGATGTTGCAGATATACGCATAATCAATGAAGAACAATGGAAGGAACACTATATAAACCTTTGGTGTACTGGAACTGTTGAACCTAAAGAGGAAGAGCTTCGCTACAACAATACTGTGGATTCCATCTCCTTGGATGAATTAAAGCAAGCCTTGAACAGTATAAAAAACAGGAAGGCATGTGGTCCTGATGGAGTTAACATGGAACTCATAAAATATGCAGGGCCCCTAAGCGAATTTAGACTGCTTCATCTGTTCAACGAATGCTGGAAATCTTATAAGACACCCAATAGCTGGAAAATAACAGAGGTCATATCTGTCTTTAAAAAAGGTAAAAGAAATGAATGTGGAAACTACAGGGGTATCAGCCTCATGAATGCCGCTTATAAAGTATTTGCAAAAATTATCAACGCTCGATTGAAAATTATAGCAGAGGCTAAATAACAAGAAGAACAATCGGGATTTCGGAAAGGACGCTCTTGTAACGACAATATTTTTAGTCTTAAAAGAATATTAGAAAAACGACGAGAAGTAAATAAGGAAACCCATATAGCCTTTATTGACTTCGAGAAAGCTTTTGATAGCGTGGACAGACACAAGCTATGGAAAATAATGCACGAAAGTGGCTATCCTGAACACCTCATAAAAACCATCAAAAACATGTATAACGAGACCAAAATTATAATAAATACTGGCATAAAGAAGACTGAAGAAATATTAATAAATAGGGGACTTAAACAAGGATGTAGTTTATCTCCAACACTATTCAATATATATATTGATGACCTTATTAAAAAATGGAGATGCATAGCTTGTTCTGGAATACAGTTGAAGCAGAATAAACACCTAAATGTTCTACTTTATGCAGATGACGTAACAATACTGCAAGAAAGTGAAGATGATCTGCAAAAAGCTGTATACACACTGCATCAACTGGGAAGAAATGAGTATAATCTCCGAATTTCTAAAACGAAGACTAAAGTTATGGCCCATTGCGGTAAATACCCCATACGCTCAAAAATAGTTATTGACAACACAGTGATCGACCAGACTTCAAATTTTAATTACCTTGGTTGTGACATCAGTTATGACACAGATAAAGACAGAAAATAAAACTAATAAATTTCAATCAATATGTGGAATAATAAACAGAACACTACAGAACAAAGCAAGGAAAGACACAAAAATTAAGTTCTATAAGACAATGGCTGCTCCAGTTCTCCTGTATGGAAGTGAATCATGGATAATGAAAAAAAGAGACCAAAGTAAGCTCCAAGCAGCAGAAATGAGATTTCTTAGGAAAGTTAAAGGCTGCATTAAACAAGACCAGATAAGAAATGAGGATATCCGTAAAGAACTAGATATATACAACATAAACGAAAGGATCTTAGAAAACAGGAAAGAATGGCGGCGCCATATCGAAAGAATGGAGGAAGATCGTATTCCACAATTAGTGATGAACTACCAACCGAAGGGAAGAAGAGATATCGGCCGACCCAGAAAGAGATGGTCCTGAAGTGCAAGGTGAAGACGGAACAGGCTTTCCTGCCTAACCCTTGGAATGGAGAAGAAGAAGAAGAAGAAGAAGAAGAAGAAGAAGAAGAAGAAATAAATAAATAAATAAATAAATAAATAAATAAATAAATAAATAAGTAAATAAATAAATAAATAAATAAATAAATAAATAAATAAATAAATAAATAAATAAATAAATAAATAAATAAATAAATAAATAAATAAATAAATAAATAAATAAATAAATAAATAAATAAATAAATAAATAAATAAATAAATAAATAAATAAATAAATAAATAAATAAATAAATAAATAAATAAATAAATAAATAAATAAATAAATAAATAAATAAATAAATAAATAAATAAATAAATAAATAAATAAATAAATAAAGGGGATCAGAGATTGACATCAAAGTTAAGGATTCCGATTTCGTATTAACTCGCCATTACATGCGTACACTTTTGGGACGAGTGCACTCGTGCAAGGAATTTTAATTCCCCCGCATCAGAAATCCAAATTACAACACTAAACAGGTGGTGCTACAAGAAAACATGTTTTCTCGTGTTATTGGAAATAATTTCGCAATATTGTAATATTGCACTTTCTGCGCCCCTAACACCTCTAGTATTGCATGAAAACGTTCTGTTCCTATTCAAACAAAGCGCCTGCGTTGCACATTTACGTTTATTTCGATAGTCTGGAACAGCAATAATATAAAATAAAGCAAGAAAATTTCACGCAAGTTTGCTTGAGTTACAGCTAGTGCTGCATTGTTGCCAGATCGGCATTGTTAAAAATCATTGGCAATACGTTTGGCATATATTATGGTTTACGTTTAAAAAATACAATAATAAGCAATTTCAAAATTTCCTGAAGATGTACTACCAGAGGAACATTCCTGATGCATCTACATTAAGAAAGTGATATCTAATACCTCTGTACAATGAAGTAATGCAAGATATTAGAGAAGACATCAGTGGTTCTGATATTTGACATTGACATTCTGACATTGACAACAGGTTATACCTAGAGTCATTGTAAAAACCATAGCAACGAAGATTGAAAAAGTAGAAGCCAGAAATCCCGGAATTAAATTCATTCGTGATATAAGTGAAGTACTAATTGGAATATCTGGCAAGGAACAGCAAGGTTTTTCTCCTGCTGAAGTAAATTCATTTAAATTCTGCCTTGTAACTTCTTGAGAAAGTGGAACGTACGTTTTTAGTAACAAAAATATTCTAACAGGCAAAAGAAAATGTGTGTCAGTAGAAAACATTGAAAAACGATTGGTTGTATATTGTCACAACAATGTGAGATGATTTATAAAAAGGTTAATCAAAAGTTAATCAAATTTCCCATAGACTGTAATGACGTACGACAGCAATCATTTCACAAAACGGAATTATATGGCGAGTGATAAATAATGAAAATATAGGGTAAGGCGAGTAATTTCCGCGGTTATTTAGTTAAATTACAAAAAGAATCCAAGGATCTATCGTCAAGGAATAACAATATAAAATGGTTGGACGGTATTAGCCAGTTATAAGTGAGAATGTGTGCGAGGAAGATGTGAACTAAAGAAAAACGCAGTTAGATGCTGTACTGCGCATCGTGTGAGACAGATGGATGGCATGATATAAACAAACGGGACAGAACGCATTCTGACTTGATGGCGATCGGATGGTGATAGAAGGTTCTCCGAGATAGTCAATCATATCAATTGTGTAAATTGTTGATAGTAGAAATGGTATCTGTGGAACGAAGAATAAAACTTGCTGTGGAAACGAAGAAGATCCATTTGGACTCGGCAGAAAATGGAAATTTTAAACGCACGTGAGAGCGACGGCCAAGAATGTAGAGCACTCAAACAGGAAAGTTATCAAATGGGACAAAATAAATCTGAGTTACGTAAGAAGATCAAGTGTTGGAATAGATCTGAATGAATTTTTAATTAAAATAATAATTGGTCATGGCTATGCATGCAAGGGTGGAGTAACGGTTAATATTAAATAACGACAAGGTTATTATTGTTATTGTTCTTGTAAATTGTTATAAAAATGCCATGCATGTTTTTTGTTTTGTTTGTGTGAAGCAGAAAAAGAAAAATTACAATGTCGTTTGATTTTTGAAATAGGTATTATTATTTCTTGTTAATGGTAAAGAAATTTTCCGAATCCCAAATATAAGGAAGTAAATATTTCTTGCGTAAGTTTTCATAACCCAAATCTGTAGAAACGGTCTTGTTCAACCCAGAAACAAATTTAATTAGGACTACCTCGGTATTTAAATAAGGCAATTGCCATGGTAAATATGTAAATAAAATATCGAAGAATAAAGTTAGTGTATTTATTGTAAAATAATTGCCAAATAGCTCGAGGAAAATCCGTCAGAAATGCGCGTAAGTAAATGTATTGTGAGATAATAAGACTCATTGAAATAGGTACATTTGAAGTAATTTATTGATAATGCATTCTCATTTCTTGTGCATATAGTCAGATATCTTGGACATTTTGTCAGGTTTTTGGTGCATATTTCACTGATTTTAGGTGCATTAATGCATGCATATTTGAACAATTTTAAGTGCATATAAATCCGCCCTCTATTAATAAGAATGTTTTGAGATCTGGTTGACTTCTGGTTAAGATACTCCCAGGTACACCCTGAGCATTAACCAGAGTACATTCCAGAGGCGGATCCAAGGGGGGAGGTATGGGGGCCATGCCAAGAGCAGTGTTTGCCAACTGGTGGAGAAATGACGTCAGGGCTGCGTTCCCCTCCGCGAAGGGCTCTCGGAGAAGCACGAAGGGGGGAGCAACGGAGGGAGGAATAGACAGCCTTGGCAGTGAGCCATTGCCTGTGTTTCAGGCCTCAAGAAGACCCATTTATGCCCGTTCATTTTCTTTCGATGTGGTAAAAAATGTTTATTTTTTGATACCGTAATAATGGCGATGTGTTTAGTGTATTCGAAAGAACTGCATATATGTCAAAGATTTCAAACTACAGACGCAATACGCACTTAGCAACCCAGAGAAATCCGCGAAATGAAAATAATTTCTGAGAATTCACAGACAATCTGAAATCATGAGATGAGTAAAGGATTTTGTAGATAGAAGATTATTGAAAAGGTACTGAAAATCACGAGGATATACAACATTCTCAAACAAAATTGTACATGGAATAATATTATGTATTTATTATGTAAAAAAATCTTTTATGGCCCCCTCCAAAATCATCAGCTGGATGTGCATCTAATACATTCGCACACCCTGAGAAGCTCGATAACTCAGTAGTCAACATACGGAGGCAAATACACCTTAAAACTAAAATAAATCGATTTTGAGGAAACTTTTTTCCAACGCTTTAATTAATTTGGAATATTTTGGTGAAAAAATATTTCGATATCTGCAACAGTTTTCGACTTATGCTTTAAGAGATATGTTGCTGCATCATGCATCTAGTAGAGTAGTAAGGTAAACAAAACTCATGAATCAATGTTTTGTATTGTGACCACCCGTTTTGCAAGACATGAAAAACGAGTCACGAGAGAAGAGAGCATCCATGTACTTTGAAATGTGCGCTCCACTCCGGTTACGGAAGTAATAGAAATTGCCTCGTTCGAGCATAGAATTCGTTAGTGTAAGACACATGTGTTGCGCGAACCATTACATCTCGAAAAAACGTTCTTTTCACACAGAGACCAGCAACCAGGAAGATTGGGCAGTGGTGAGACATTGTATTGTAAGCCAGTGTCACATTGCTGTAGGCCTCCTAAAAAACGTCTTCTACCAGTACATGTCATACAGTCATCATCATAGGAGGCCAGAATGACATCAATTTGGGTGGCCACTTTACAACTGCACAACATGTTGACAAACTACAACGAGTCGCCCAAAACACGAACATTATAGTCTCGACTCTGCCCTTCTGGTACAACAAACAAACACTGAGCAAAGAAATTAAACACGCAAACAAACAATTGAAACTGCATATGACAGACACACATGTTAAAATATTTGAGCTAAACTTTCCCTCAGAAAAACACTTCACCCGGCATGCTCTTCACCTGAACTTTGTCGGAAAACATGTACTCAGTAGCGAGCTTAAAAAATACATCATTTCACAACCTCGGCAGTGTCCTGTCCAACACCCATCTCCACCCACATCTTCTAGTTCTCTTCCATCCTCTGGGACCTCTTTAGACCCAATTACCTTATCCCCTGAACCAAATCCTTGTACCACCTCTCCCATTATTCATTTATCTACATTTGTCGCATCTCCTTCCTCATCTCCTGTCACTGCTGGGACTCGATACATCCTTCGACCACGCACTCGAGGTAAAAATGAGATAAATAAATAGTAACTACAGTTAAATGCAGCAGAAAAACATCCGTATAGGTACCTAAAAAAATTCAAATAATGCATTATAATGTGCAATCTCTTTCAAAGATAATTGAATTTATCGAGGCTGCATTACAGTACGATCTATTGCAAATAGATTTTTTTGCATTACCGAATGTTGATTGTCTCAAAATGATCCAAACACACTCCAAATTCCTTGCTTTTACCTTGCATGATCGTATTGTCAAGCGAAGGAATCAAATAAGGGCCCTGCTTACGGAGGTTCGTGTATTTATGTAAGAAATGATGTTGATTCTAGTCTGAATTCAATTTATATGCAGTTGAAAACGTTTTTGAAATAACAGTTTTTGAAATAACATAAAAAAATTGGTAATCTATCTTTTAAATCCAATGTTATATGTGCAGATTTCAATATAGATTTTCTGAGAGAATCCCACGAAAAAGAGCAGTTTCTCAATTTACTGCTTTTTTTTCTCGTTAATCGGCCGACTAGGACCACGCATGCAAGCATCCTGCATTTACCGTGGCTCAGTTTTTATTTATTAACGCGGTGGCAGGTGTTTGCAACAACTTTTGGGGGGGACAAGCATTTTTAGCTGGATCCGATTTTTATCCCCCACGGTTGTTAGCCCTGGGGGTATGGAAGATGAAATGATGATATGATGATAATGGGGGTGAAAGGACAACACATACAGACATACACAAATACATCCATGCCCGAGGCGGGATTCGAACCCGCGATCTTCTGGTCCGAAACCACTCCGGCACTACTGCCTTAGCGATCTCGGCCATCTGATCGGCACTGCATTCTTTTAATTTAGATCTTACAGTGAATGTACCTACGCGGAATACATTTACATCCCAAAAAGCAATAGATCAAATTATAATTAACAAACCCACAACTAGATATGAAATAAAAACTACTAATCTAGGTTACATCGACCATGATACACAAATTCTTACAATTACTAACAACAAACACTGACACAAATTATTAACGCATATGCAGAGCATTCACTAAAGTTTATATAAAATGATTTACGGACTACTTGCTGAAGGAATCATGGGACAGTTTATAACGCTGTTGACACAAATGAAAAATATAATATATTTTTCTCAAAACTTTCATTACGCTTTAACGCATACTTTCCTCTCAAAAAGAGAAAATTAAATATTTTATAGAAAAATAATACTTGGATCACACAAGGTATTAGAACATCGTGTAAAAACAAACGTACGCTTTACTTTACGTCATAACGTATAAAAAACGTCATAACGTATAAAAAATAATGAAAAACAATCAGGGTATTTTGAACGCTAGTAACAGAACTAAAGTAATGTGGAATATCGTAAAATGTACGACCACAATATCTCGTTACTTAGTAGAGAATGTTGTTTTAAATGATAATGAAAAAGAGAAGCCAGTAATCCGGAAAAGTGGCAAATCTCTTCTACCAACACTTTCCTAGAATAGCGGCTGAACTCAGGAAGGGACTAAATCAGCAAAATTCAAAATCATTACCTTCCCAAAAAATTGTCGACACGATGTTTATTTCCGAAACTTCTTCTAACAAAATCTTACGAATAGTCAGTAAACTAAAAAATAAATATTCATGTGGCTTAGATGAATTTTTGGATTGTTTATTGAAAACTTCTGTACATGCCTTTATACACCCGTTAATTCACATTTTCAATGCTTCTTTATGCACAGGAATATTTCCAGATATTTTCAAAACAGCAAAAATTATGCCACTTTTTAAAAATGGAGCAAAAATGGAATTCAAAATTCCTTTTTCTCAAGTTTCTCAAAAATATTGGAGAGACTTTTCTATACGCGAATGGAAACTTTTCTCAAGTAAAAAGAAGCCTTTTCAGACTAACAACACGGTCTTAGAAAATCAAAATGAACGGAAATTGCCATTTTTTTCTTTTTGTTGCTTCATCAATGAACCAAAATGAAGCACCAATTGGAATATTTATAGATATTTTGAAAGCTTTTGACGATATTGACTATAACATCATGGTATCAAAATTACCTTCTTATGAAACTCGGGGTATCGCCCTAGATTGAATAACCTCGTACCTTAAACATCGATATCAAAGAGTAGAAATACTGGCACGAAAGGACATTATATATTATCTTTCCAATTCTTTACTAATTGTAAATAGGGTCCCGCAAGGCTCGTTCTTAGGTCCTATACTCCTTCTGTTACACGTACACGAGATGCTATCGTCTATTAAAAACGGTTCTTTTTGCCGATGACACGAATGTTCTTTGCATAAAAGAAACAATAAATAGTACAATTTTAGAAGTTTCAAATTGGTTTTGTAATAACAATTAATAATTAACGCAAGAAAAACACTTTCAATGAATTTTTGCATTTCAAATCAGCAATCGCATGCTCCATTGATAATGAACAATATGCAATAAACTGATGTCCAGGTAACAAAATTGCTAGGTCTCTCAATTCAGTCAAACCTCAAATGGAATGTACATATTACATTAAACACTAAATTAAGTTCATTATGATACGCATTCAAAATTCTTTCAAATCCTGTCAGCCTTCACGCAGCTCGTTGCGTGTATTTTACAAATGTACATTCCTGCTTGAGATATGGCACAAAATTTTCATCATATTGTAACGAATATTGCATCACCTGCCGAAGTCGCTGCGCGTGGATTGCGTCATCTGCCGCCGTCCCTTCCCTTCCCCCGAACTAGACGGTTCCGGACTATTCGCGAGCCGCGGGGAAACGCCGTGAAAGAGCCAGGTGCCTGGAGACAAGCGCCGGGCAGGTATAAATGCGCCGGCCGCGGCGGCCGCGAGTCAGTTAACAGAAGAGAGTCAGTTAGTTTTTAGCAGAAGTCAGTAGTGAGCAGTAAGACGTCAGTCCGTCAGTGTGTCCGAAGTGGAAGCTGTGCTGGGAAGTGTGCATTGCGGTGAAGAGTGGTGCAGTGGTTGAACAGCAGTCAGCAGTCTGAAGTCTGCAGTGGAAGCTGAGCTGTGAAGGGTGCATCGCGGTAAGCAGTGGTGCAGTGGGGAAACAGCAGTCAGCAGTTTGAAGTCTGCAGTGGAAGCTGAGCTGTGAAGTGGGCATCGCGGTAAACAGCAGTGCAGTGGACCCTGGTGTGCGCAGTGAAGTGTGGTCTGCGCAAGGAATTGTGGTCTGCACAGGGGAATTGTGGTCTGTGCAGGGAATTGGGGTCAAGTGCAGTGGACCGTGGACAGTGCATGGACTGACTGATACTGTAGAAGAAGAGAACTGTTTAAATAAATAGTGTGTAAGAAGTGAACTGTGTAAATAAATCAAGAGAACGGAGTCGTGTGTAACAGTGTAAATAATTAAGTGTAATATATCTGTAAATAGACCAAGTAGTTTTTAGTGTCAGTAGATTTTAGTGTGTACTGTTGTTCCCGAATAAAACGTTTTTTTGTTTAAACAATATTTCGTTGGTTTTAATTCACCACGGAGAAACGTTACAATATGGTACTCAGATCTTTAGATTGCTAAAGAAAATTATTCGAATAATGAACAAATGCCATTCGCGTGATACCTGCAAGCCTCTCTTCTTGAGCTTGGAATCTTATCACTGCTTTGCCTTCTTTTCGAATCTGTAATATTTCTCAAAAGTGACTTACTTAACGGTGGGAACATATTTTCATGCAATACTGATATTTATAATTACTACACACGTCGTAAAAATCACGTTCATGAAGTGTCAATATCAACTGCTCACTATCAGAAATTTACGTACACTCTTGGAAACAAAGTTTCGCGTCGAAAATGCCTTGGCGCGATAGGTTGATGGCTCTGAACATCCCTGCTTGCCGACAGCTCTATCTACCGTTTATTTCCGAAACTACGTTCTGTAGATCGTGCTATGAAGATTTAATTTATCTTATTGGAGAGAGTTTAAAATATTTTAAAATCTATTGACAGCAAAATAGTTGTAGCACTAAGGAAAAAGACTTTCGTGATTCCTGCCAGTAAAACTCAACTGACATAAATTTTTGTAAACGTAATGTTTCTTTCAAGTTTCGTTAATATAAAATGTGTTAGTATAAGAGAAGCGCAGCAAGGGGGAAAAATGGCTCAGTATCAAAGTGGTGTTCTAGCACTCGTGAAGTTGCGGGTTCGGTTCCCACCCTACATAGATATTTTATCCATTCTACAATGCAATAAAATCCACTAAATTATAAAATTTTACATTTGTCGTGACAATTTTATGGATAAAACGGTGAAAATTCGCTGTCGCGAAGAAGGCGAATATTTCAATTGTGAAGAAATTAGAAAATTGATCCATTATACTAAAAATTAAAAATTGTGCATTATGTAGTGGGGAGATAACAATAATATATGTCAGTCCTGTACCGCTCGAGCATTTTTATAACTATTTAGTTATCGCAGCGGTGTTTGGACCGCCCGTAACGTTTTGGAGATTTCTAAAAGATTTCAGACAGCATGAGCAGGACCAATAACACCAAAACATTACATAAATATTTTTTATTTGAAAACTAAGCCAAAAGTCCTCAACTCACGTGGAACAATCAAAATATGTAAACATTAAATGTTGGCCGATAACACTTAATTCAGGGGTCTAGTTTGAAAATGGGACTTCTCCATTAAGTCTGTTTTGAGAAAAACAAAAAAATCTCATATCATCTGTTTAAAACATTCTTATGCTAAATGTTTGAGATTAATTCCCTTGACTAGTGAAAGTCAAAACAATAGAATAAGATAATTAAGGAATGTCTAGTCATTAAAAAGAAAGTTGAGCTAAAAATTTAAAAAAGACTAATTTTGAAATTGAATTTAAGTATTTTTGTATTTTTTGTGAAAAAGTATTTTTGGTGGAAAAAAAACTTGTTTTCATTAAGTATTTTTACAATAGTATTAATTATTTCATTTCGATTTCAATATATTGTGGCGTCACCAATCAATTAGAATAATTTTATTGTGGCGTCGCCAATAATAACATAATAATCTCATCGGGAGATAGCTTCCAACGCGGCAAAAGTAGGTCAGGACGGCCTTTTGTCACGAGGGCTCCGCCCACGACCGCGCTCAGCCCCCATCAGAGGCAGACATGTTTATTACCCCTCGTAGGACCCGGCCGAGCAGTCAGCCGAAACCCCCCTTCGAACAATGCACGCCCTCGCGCCCTCTCTTTTGCCACCACCCTGGGAAGGAACGCGGAGTTCCCGAAGGGGTTGGCACGGGTGTCGATTAAGAGGAAGACACATTTACGACGCGTCGTGAACGAGACCTTTCTCAGCCGTCAGCCGGTCCCCCTTCGGACAATGCCCGCCCCCGCACTCGTTTGGCTCGCGCCTTGGGTAAGGCACCCGAATCCCCACAAGGGCTATTTACAAATTAAACACAGCAGGCTGCCGATTAGCCTTTTGCCGACCGTTTATGGCCCGTGAAAACGCACTCCTGCTTGAACACGTGTCCAGACAGCTGCCAGAAGCTTCTGGAACCTTTGACAAAGGGAAGCGAGAGAGAGGAGAGAAGCCGGTGTTAGACAGAGAACGATCTATGGAAAATTACAGGAAAATTGCCACATGATTGGTAAATCAGAATCCTGCAACGTAGTTACCCTCAGCCAATGGGAAGCTTCGCCATGAGGGAAAGGGTAAACTTACAGAGTTAGAAACATTTTGGGAAGGGGAAAGGGAGTTTTCTTAAAAACGGGGTGCACGAAGGAGAATTAATGAGGATCGGGACGCGAGTAGGGAAAGACTTCCCGGAGCAGAGGAATCGGAACGCGACTTGGGAAATACTTTCCCAGAGTAAAGTTTGATTTTATTTTGAACGCAACCAGTGGACTTGTCGCGGAGAAAACTCGGGCGGGAGACCACCGGATCCCGCGGTATTTCCGCATCGGCCCGTCGGTCTCCGCGCTTTTTTTACGCCGGGCCCGTTGATAGCCCACATCGCATTACGCCAGCGCCCGTGGCCACCCGACCGACTGAGCCTGCTCGAGTCGGCGACCTGAGGCCGCCTGCTACCAGCTGAGAGAGGACGCGCCACGAGAGGTCGGCGACCCGAGACTGCCGCCGCCCCTACCTCAGAGGGCGCCGCGTGACCAGCCTGGGACTCAACACAGCCAGCGGTGAACGCTACGAGGCGAAGCTGTCTCGCAGGACAATTTTACGGCGAGAAATTGATAGTGGCCGCGCTCAGGTCCTGCAGATCATAAATGGTGGATTGCATGTGTCATCAGAGATTAAGCCTAATATGTTAGCCTTAAGGGAATTAGCCTATTAGTAATTAGGGCAATGAGCTCACAGAGTAGAGTTAGTAAGAAACTTGCGTCGCCCTTTGCGACCTGTAACTTCCCTGGCAGCTCATGGTGCCAGGAATAAACTACTATTTGTTATAAATGACTCAGTGTTATAATTCATGACCTCCCAACACTTCCATCCAGCCACATTTCAGGAGATGAACCTGGCGCCCTCCCCCGTGCTTGTTTACATTTGGCGCCCAACGTGGGGCTAGTTTAGTTGATTAGACCGCTGATATTACAATATCATGTGAAATTTTTTATCAAATATGAAGATCAGCAGACCGTAACTGCTGACGTTCACAACACTAATCATTTTCAGTATCAGCTTAATCAATGCTTAGGCCAGTTTGATTTCTACAGAATGATACATGTTCTGAATTGGAAAGATCGTACTGTGCAACGAAATGAAGATTATGGAAAGATCGCGTTCTGATATTAACACATTATTATTCATAACAATTATTCATAATCTTTCCATGATATTTAGAAGCCCTCTGGAGTGAACAAAAAACGCGTTTTGTTACAAATCATTTTATAAAACGACGCGTAATTGCAACGCACCCCTATTGAAAGCAGTATCTAATTTTTCACCATTGGTGAAAATGTTGCATTTTGAAACTAGACCACTCAATTCGCCGATTCTCGCAATATTAGAACAATTGTGCATTTATTTCAGTAGAATTGACATTTGATGCATTCGGAGATAACGCTCGGGCATTGCCTGCATCCGTTCGTCATTCGTATTAGTTCCGTGAAAGGTAACAATCTGAATATGTTTTCCGCACCCAATACGGAGGCAGGTATTATAAATAACATCGTCAAGCAACATGAGATATCTTCAGTATTCTGCTAAATGCTTTGAATCCTGTAATAATGCAAAGCCAACTTCTTAGATAAATGAACACATAATAATAATAATAATAATAATAATAATAATAATAATAATAATAATAATAATAATAATAATAATAACATACATTTGAGGAAATCAGAGTATAAATATTGGTGAAATATAGGATTGAACAAAAATGCCTAAACTTTTTTGCGCTGGCCAGTGTTAAGAAGGCACGCGACAAGTATTAAGACTGTTCCTGCAAGTCGCTCCTGAACTATTGAATGCAATCACACTCTACACACGAAATTTGAAAAAAGGCACTATGTGATAAGTATATAGTCCCTAATAATACCTGGGCACTGTCACTGGCTAAACTCAGATGACAGATTTTTCAGGCAAAAATTTTCAGAAAGCGATCCAAATACCGCCCGCGTGCGCGATGCATAGGTAAATCAAGAAGAAAACGAACTTTAATGTATTGCTCTATTATTTTTACTTTTAAAAAAATATAATGATTTTTATCTCGTAGAGCACCAAAACTGACCATGAAAATGCGCTCGTAAAATAAAAAAATCACCATCAATAGGAAGACAAGAAAAGATACATCAGGAAGGCAATCACGCATCAAGAAAGAATTCTGGCAACTCGAATTCATTTCCAATTTGTTCATTAGGATAAGTTCAATTCTTGTGGGGCAAAAGTATATTCAAAATTTAAACTAAAACAAACCTTATTTTTTTGCCGGGGATGCACAAACTACATTATTCTTTTTTATTTGTTATCTGTTCAACAGTTGTGTGTTCAACAGGGAGTCTCACCAACTACGGACCATCCCCATAACTTCTAAACGGTTCACGATATCAAAATGTAGTTTTCGCCCAACAATGTGAAATCACGAGGCAAGTAATGTGCCTTAGGAATATTGTTCAAAATATGGTTAGTTTCCGAGAAATTTAATCATCTTTAATTTTTTAAATGGAACCAAGTATTTATCTCACTAGCAATAGATAGATCATAAATAGACGAATGCAATGATGTAACACATGTTAATGCTTTGATAGTATTTTGAGAAGAAAATTATACTTTCCGCCATGTGATTTTAAATTAAATATATAAGATTTCAACTGTAAATATACAACCCTTTCAACTGTCTCCTTTTGGGAACGTTGCCTTCGTGGTGGGGGCACTTTTACGGGAAGAGAGGAGAGGCCGCGAAGGTCACGTTTGCCAAAAGCGACAGTTGCGACGGCAGCTACAGAACAAATTGCACGTTTAATTTAAAATCTCAGTCCATAAACTATAATTTTATGCACAAAACACAATCAAAATATTAGCAATGTTATAGCATTGCATTCCTCTTTTTAAGATCTATCTATTGCTAGTGAGAAAAATACATGGTTCTATTTAAAAGTCAAAGATGATTAAATTTGTCAAAAACTAAAAATATTTCAAACAATATCTCTACACCATATTACTTGCCGCATAATTCCGCATAGTTGAGTGAAAATGTAAGCCGATATCAGGAACCGTTTAGAAGTTATGAGGGTTGCCCGTAGTTGGTAGGACTCCCTGTATGCAAGCAATATATATGTATTTCAAAAATTCGGGTTTTAATTCCGTTCGATAGAAGACATGCATTTTTCAACATTATTTGTAATTATCAAAATATGTTGGAGACATTTCAAACGTTCCGAAATTTGGCCCAATAATATTTATGTAACTAATTAAATTACGAAAGTGCTTGTTTGGCTCGTTGGTAAATTCGTTTCTTTCAGAACTCTATGCAGCAGTATCGAATCCAGTACGTATAGTTTCTTTTTTTGTTGTTTTTTATTCTTATCCGTGATTTTTTTGTCAAATGATCTGTATTACAGAACTCTCTCTATTGTGTCAATAAAGTATTATTTTGATTTTAAAACAAAATAACTCTGAAAAGGGCTCTTTATCTTTCTATGAATATTTGTTTTTAATTCTCCAAATTACATATTTGTTATACTTTTATTCTATTTTTACATTAATTGTTTATTTATAAATATCTTATTCTAGAAAATGTAAGGAATACATTAATAAGGAATCCAAAACCCCCCAGATTCTACGACCATTCTCATCCTACGTGGGAGAGAATCCACACGTCTCGCCGCATAGTTTTCACTGTGAGCGACCTCCCAGGCTTCATGGATTATTTGCCAGAGCGCATCGGCATTGTTAGGTTCCGGATCAGGCCAATTTTTTCGGCCATGGTGCATCTTGTCTCTGCCCAAACATTTTCAATAGGGTTCAGATCTGGTGCACATGGTGGCCAGTCAACAACCTGAATATCTTGTTTCTCCGCAAAAAACGATTGAACCAAAGCCGACTTATGAATCGATGATTGGTTCTGTCGGAATTGAATTATCCCCACAGGATGCAATTGCCTTACTGATGGAATCATGATATATCTCAGTATGTGGATTTACTGAGGAGCATTTAAGTGGTCTTGGATTCTATGGATCATTCCAATCCCACGAGATGACATCGAGCCCCAAACTGCTACTGATAAACGACCTGACCTGGGGACTTGCTTTTCGTACCGAGAATCATAGCGGCTTCCTTGGGACCTGAAAACGCGAACGGGACCATCATTTGCGGAGGAGAATATACTCTCATCAGAGAAAATGATATCAGCCCAGTCTCGATGTTTTTTTCCTCCGCAAATGCCAGCCGATAGAGCTGGTGTTCTTCTGTCAGCTTCGGTTTTCGAGCTGCATTTCTGGATCGCAGACCAGCCTCCGAAAGTCTGTTGCGTATTGTTCTGTAGCATCCACGAAATCTGGTGGTTCTTTGCAGTTGTGAAGAAGTTTGGAAAGGGTTTTCCACCGCTGCTTGTATCAAAACTTCAGCTTGGTCAGCATCTGAAATACGCCAAAGCCCCGTTTCTAGTTTCCTCCTGGATTCTCCCGTTCTCGATAACGTTTAAGCCAGTATTGCGCTGTTCTTGCCCCAACGCCATACCGACTCGCCGCCTCTGAAACAGAGAGGTGACCCTCTTCTACTAATGCGATAACTCGCTTTAGTGTGGCTTGGATATGGTGAGCAATGTCGAAAAATGAATGCGGAGTAGTTCAATTTGCTTAGCCGCAATTTTTCTTTTCTTACCAAGTGGCAACGCTGCAGAGCCCTTTATCTCCTTTTGACCTGCTGTCGATAACACGGAAGTGCTGCGAAGGTCAGATTCAAGTCGATAGTACTGTGAGGCTTACGAGAGAAAATCGATAATCTCTCTCAACAAAAGAAATGAGTTTATTCCACTGTCTTATGAACGAGAATATTGCAGCAAGCAAAATGACATCGCTAATATGGCTAATTGGCAGTCTGATGTTCAACTAGAAGCAGTCATATTTTGCGTTAATTTTTGGTAGAAATTGTTTTTGAAATGAAAAAAATCGCTATTTTCTGCCATTATTTGTTATTTACAATCTGTATTATATTTTTTTGCATAAAAAACGTTCAGTACTCATAATGGATTTCTACTTACATCTGAAATAGATGTTTGTATGATTTTGTAAAGAACTTCAATAGCATGACAAACTCTAGGAATATTTTCCCTTCAAAATTCGTTTTCGGCAAGTTGTATTTTGAATTTTTTTTACTTCACAGCTACGAAATCTCAATACCCACATAACTAAGGCCTCCCACATGAAGGCAAGGGATCTCAGAAAGATCGCATCATCAGAATCAATGAGCCACATTTATCATCAAAACCATTTTATTTACTTCAGTGTAGACATTGGATATCAAAGCCTTGTCACACTAAGAATTATTGTAATTACAGAACATCAACAGTTCCATCATCTTTATTCACATTATATATCAATAGCATAAGGGAGTCTATGCACAGAATTAAAAAAAAATTATTTATATATAGTAGTATAGTAGAAATAAAAGTTATATCAAAGCAAACAAGAGATGTCCAAATAGGATTTAATGAATTATTTACAGATACAAACACAAGTCATATTTTGTCAGTATATCACTATAATTTTGTGATATTGTTAAACGAATTGTCTTTCCGAGCTTTTAGGAGTTCCATTTCATGGTTTTATTCGAGTAAAAATGAAAATAATACGCAATATTTTGATGTTCTTTTTATTCGCAATTTAAGATTATAGAAGCTTATTTTATTTTGGTCTCTTACGAGTATTACCGCTTTTTGAGAATTGCTTGTTTACATTCCTTATTCGCAATCGAGAATTTTGCTTAAATTATGCATAACATTGACGCGACATATTTAGCATGTTGTAATTTTGTGGATTATATGGCACTGTAGAATGAATAAAATACCTACGTAGACTGGGAAGCGAACCCGCTACTTCACGAGTTCTAGAACACCACTTCGACACTGAGCCATTCTTTCGCCCTTCTAATACATCTCTTATAACAACACATTTTATAGTAACGAAACTTTAAAGCAAAATCATGTATACCAAAGTTAATGACAGTTCTGTTTTACTGGCAGGAATCACGAAAGTCTTTTTCCTCTGTACTGTTACTATTTAGCTCTCAACGGTCATTAAAGTATTTAATACGCTCCCCAATAAAATAAATTTAATTATAGTTCGATCTACAGAACGTAGTTTCGAAAATAAACGTTCGATAGCGCTGTCGGCAAGCAGGGATGTCCAGCGCCATCAACCTCTCGAGCCAAGGCATTTTCGACGCGAAATTTTATGTTTCCAAGAGTGTACAATACATGTACGTTACTTTACAACGCATTGCCAGATGACATTAAACAATTTAAGTCGGTTCACAAATTTAAGTTAAAAGTAAACTCATTTCTGCTTCATAACTTTTTCTATAAATTAGAAACTATACTGATTATAAAAAAGAAAAATAATGTGTATTTTAAGTGAACAATGATATATAATGAATTGGTTTACATTTGTTTTATATATTTAAAAAAAGACTTAATATGCTTGTAACAAATAATGTACTTTAGCTTCCAGGTAAATGACCCCCATCTCGATCATGTTTTTGTCAAGTTTCCCTGATCCATTGAGAAAACGCTGATATGACCTCTGGTTTTGCTTTTGGACGTAAATGTAGCTTCAATCTACGTACGTTTTTTTTTTGTTTTTTGTTGTTGTTTTTTGTTTGTTTGTTTGTTTTTGTTTTTGAACTCTCCTTTTGCTTATAGTGGTAGGAGTAGAGGGAGGGGTGTGTTACTATTTTGTTAGCAATGCAGAAAAATCAAATCTGCAGTTCGTTTACCGATCCAAATAAGTTTTTCAAGAACTCGGGAACCAAAATATCTTTTTTTCAAATGTTTCTAATCTGGCGGTTTTTAAAATTTTATATTTATATATTTATCTTTAACTGTTACTTACCTTGCAACGATGTCTAGTTAAGATGATATCAAGGGATTCTGTAACTCAAGAAAACGTGAGCAGATGATCTTCTCCCCCATACGTCACATACAGTTTTTACTGTTTTTTTACTAAAAAATCAAATCAAATCTACTGTAACACTTCACTATAGATATGAGAAGAGAATTTTAATTTTTAATTCATACTTGACATAATAGTGAAGTATTTGATCAGGAGTTGTGTAGCTTTTTTTAAAAATCACGTTGCAAGATGAAAGGAAGGATGAATGCAGGATTAACAAAATGATTGCAGGAACTTATACTTATGCGTTCTGTTTCTTTCAGTTTTTTTATATTGGATAGTCTAGAGAACGTAACGTACAAGTACGTACGGAGCAACGAGTGACGTCTCGACACATTCACTGTGCGAGGGGTGGTGTAAGAAGAGATAACGACGAACAGGAGTGTTCTGACCCAGAATAAATATAATTTTATATCATGCGACGCAAGGCAGAACTGTTATTTTGTAACCGACACAGCGCCCGACCGTTGCGTCAAGACATCACGCCACCGGATGGCGCCCTCGGCTTTCCCAGAATCGCACGTGAGAGCCTCGCGCCCCTCCGCCCGTTGCAGCTCGCAACGGACGGAACCTCCCAGAACGTTCTATCGCCAAATTCGAATGGCTAATTGTGATTGGCCACTGCCTTCCCCTCCCCCTGGCGAGTGCACAAGCTTTCGCAATCTGACGAAACTCCCATCGTTAAACCACCGATTCAATTCCGCACAAGCAGAGCGCGAAGCCACACGTGTGGTCCGTGTGGCGGGCTCCGTGTGTAATTAACATACGTAAAAGTTTTACTGTCCAACCTCGGGCCGTTCCTAGTTGGTAGTGCAATATTCAAGTGTACCGGCTGTGTAGTGTAGATCATCTGCATCAGACAACTTGGACATTCAATTCTAGTGCAAACTCGGGCTGTTCCCGGTTAGCACGCGTAAAGTATATATTAATAGAGTATAAAGTAGTGATGGAATATACTCCAGCAGCTTGGAGTGGTGGAAGCTGGTCGTTGATGCGCATTACGGTGTGACCGAGTTTCTGGTGTGCCTCGAAAACTCTCTTTATCTGGAACAGTTCCAGGAATCGATTTCGAATGCCATGAAGACATTGGCGGCAATAGGCGACTGGGGTGAACCCATAGCAGCGCCTTCCACCTGGGCACAACACTTCTCCTGGAATTGGAAGAAGGTAGACGCCAGGCAAAATTGCCCTCGTGCCTCTAACTTTCTTCTGATGATATCTGCTGCCTCTTCAACCGGGATTCACATCTCTCTTCTCTTCTTGCAGATATATTTATGGACGCTTTCCAACAGATCATCTTCCTTTCAAATCATGCACTTCTCAAGAACATAACATTTTGGCACCGTTATGTACCGTTATGTTCTTGTTCTCTGGATCGGTACGACTAGACAAATTGACCTGATTACTTACTTCCTCAATAATATACATCATACTGTTCAATTGACCACAGAACTACAGAAAGAAGGCAAATCAATAAATTTACTGAAGATCGGCATATCTGGAGAAATGCGTCGTAACGTCAAAGCTGACAAGGATGCCTGTGCTGTCCAGACGCCTCTGTTTTAGGAACACAATAAAGTGACAGGAATTCCGGACATCAGACGCAATATCATTGGTGGGGCGAAGCTTGTCCACGGTGGTGTGGGACCGTACACAACAGGCCAGTGGTTGTGTGGGAGAATTTACTGCACACACAATGAGACATAGAGGAACCTCTGCCTTGTGTTTATTGGTTAGCCCGCAGAAACGTGGTGTAGCGCTGTTTTCCCGTTTTAACTTAAGTTTTATTTCAGGCTCAATGCTGGATGAATTATTGACCCATGCAGTGACCCCCCCCCTAACTTTTCGTGAGAGGTTGTGCCTGAGTGGTATCTAGGCCTCGTCCTCCAGCAGAGTTGCCACTATGTTGTGGTATTCTCCCGTACGCATGATGACGATCGCGTTGCCTTTGTCAGTTGGGAGAACCATGATATCATTACGTTGGCGTAACGAGTGGATGGTTGCTCCGAGGAGGCTTTGCCCGTGTTAGGATACAGTCTGCTTCTCTGACTCAGTCATTCTTTAGGAGCTAGAACAAAGCATCATGATAGATTTAGCATCATGCATCACATATATATATATATATATATATATATATATATATATATATTCTAACACCCCCTTTACCACACACGATCTGTATACCTTCTGCACACACAGCCGCATGCACTGTAAGCGGGTTGTTAAGATATTATGCTCGTGAAGCGAGCTTAGAATCTCAGGAAGCAGGATCTTTGGGGTACGAGAAAGGTCTGAACCCTTGACACAATAAAAGTCACACAAATCACACATAAACGAGCATATAATTCACTCAAAATTCTGTGGCATGAGTTGATAACAACGAAAAACAAATCAAAAATAGAATTACACTTTCAAAAATGATCAAATAAATACAAATAAGCAACCTTTACAGCCTATTGAATGAATGAACACTTAATTTTGTTCAGAATTAACTTTCTGAAGCAATTTCTCTAACCAGTACTGGGAATTCCCTTTGAAAATTCAATACGTCTAAATTTAAGTTATTCTAGTTACAATTGCACGTGAAATTAAACTTAATTTACAATCTCTTGCCTTTCTTTAAAATATTACATACAATAAATAATATGTGGGCAAGCGCACTACTCTCAATTTATCTTTTAATTATAACTGCTAATAACAGAATAATAACTGCTCCAATAGAATGGTTTAAGGCAAGCAATAACGCATTAAATCTCCCACTACCGAGCTGCAAATTATTACCACCCGAGTCCTCAGTTTTCCAACGCTTCTGAATCTAGTCTTTTCCCTGCCGACGTGAACTTGACCTAATTTCACAATTCTACAGGTTACCTCGAAACTGTCCACTTTCCAACCTTGAAGTCGCGTGCTGCGTTCCGCACCGCGTTGCTCGATTCCGAAGTTCTGCGTCGCCTGCGCTGTCCTCTTGCGTCTTTTTCTTTCTTCCTGAACGGCGTCTTCTCCCCGGTCGACTCGCGTATTCTTCCGTCTCCACTAATCGGTTTCTTCTCCTCCCACGGCTGCTACCGCCTTCGATTACGCCCAATTTGTAGAAAATGTCCCTTGCACTTCCCTAACTGCTAGTGCAAGTACTTCGCTCGTTCCTAACTTTTATTCTGTTAATCAAGAACTTTCAGAGCTTTCCTCACAACGGGCAACTTTTTACTTCCCGCATTAGTTAATAGAAGAATACTTCACTAATTCCTCACTACTGCGCGGACGACTAGCTAGACGTCTTTGCAACGCCGTAAACTCCTATCTAAACAGTCGTTGCGGCGGCAATTACTACCTAATCTGACGAGCGCTGATAAAATCTGCTTACTTGCCGAGCGGTGACTTACTAGAAGTTCTGCTGACCCGACGCGTGCTGGCGGAAGAGAGATGTTGACTCCAGGCGTGATGGTTCAGAAAAGAGAGCTTCCGCTTGCGCGTTCGCCCATTTATTGGCGTTGCCTGGGGAAATTCTCTGTGGCGGGGGTAACTTCTCCTCCTTCAACCCTTCACCAGTAAAAACGTGGCTTGATAGTTCGTGGTGACTAGTGCGAGCAACGGATACCAGGCTGCGCGTTTTGCTACTCTGGTTTTCGCCCGCTCTTCTCGCTGCCTGTGAGCGTTCATGCCGATGAATCGGTGGTGTTATGGGGTTGTATAATCCCATATCGCCACAATATATATATATATATATATATATATATATATATATATATATACATTTTATGGCGTTTGAGACAAGCTCGGCAACCCCACAACACCCAGACAGCGTCGGCGAATCCAGAGAAAATCACCGGAGCACAGGCGAGCTGAAGAACTTACTACCGAAACAGCGCTATCTGTTAGTTGCTGCCCGCGGCCTGACGGCGGCGAACTTCCAGGTCACGGAAAAAGGCGGAAGGGTTCGTTGTGACGTCACGCTACTTATAAATAGCAGAGCAGCTGACTGATCGGCCTTCTTTCTGAACCAGACGCCGAGGTGAGAGGTCCAGTGCGGTCAGGCAGAGCGATATTAATTAGAGAGGGTAGTTTTCTTTTTGTACGGGACGTTGAAGAGTTCAGACGTGCGTAGAGAGCTAGATGTGAGGATTGTGAGACGTAATTTTGTAGAAAGTACGGTGCGAAGTAATTGTTCAGGCGAAAGAATGGTGTGATAGCGGAATATTCAGCCTTCTGAACTGTGATCAACTAGGCGAAGTGTAATATTGCATAAAGTCTGTGGAAAGTAGTGGAGTAGCTAGTACGAGGCGGAATAGGGGCCGCGAAAGCGAGACCTGTAAGCTGTTGGGAGGCGTCAGTAGAACTGTGCACTTAGCTACACGATTAAGAAGGGTTGTAAAGAACGCCAGAAAACCTTCAGGCCGATAGCAAAGACGCGTGAGGGCTGCGAAATATGCGTCGGCGTGCCGCATAGGAGACCGCGAAGAAAAAAGGCGAGGATTCTGGTGCCGGGCGTAGTCAAGAGGCGAGACGAAAGAAGATTGGACGTGGATCTGGTGGCAGGAGAGAAAGAAGGCGGCGTTTCGAGCGCATCGCGGACGGCTGGTCTGCGAGGAAGCGAAGTTCCCGTGCAGCCGGAAGTGGGCCAATGTCATATAAACGGCGCCGCAGAACGGTTTGCAAGTTGCGCATTGAGCACCCGTCAAGGTAACAGAAATTTTGTAAAACGATTAGGTGCCGACAGCGATTTGGAGCAGAACGGCTGTGATTGTAAATTTGCATATTCACGTAAAATCTGGATAACGGCAAAACAATTGAAAAAACCTTGTACGCCGGTAATAGAGTTCGTTCAAATGATAAATGTTACGAGAAAATCTGTGATAATCTTTGTTCCTCAATTTTGTGCAATCTTGAAGAGGAAAACTTAACTGTAAATAATTGTAAGTAAGCTATTCAATAACGTGTTCTGCTTAAAATCTCTGAGTCTGTGTAGAAAGGGGGATATGATTTTGTTGCAGTCTTAGGGAGTTAATATTTTTTGTTTAAACGGTGCTGGCCAGGCAATAGTTACCGTGCACGGGTATGTTGTAACAGTAGTGAATTAGGAAGTAATACTCGAATCAGAGTGAGTAAGCAATAATAATTTTAAAGGGTCTGAACAATATTTTTGACTTCGTATTGAATATTTGTGTGCAATTTGATATTTGGGATTTTTGCGTATTCTTTATCAGTACTGATATGTCATATTCTGGAGAATACGCACTGCTTTTACCTAATTTTGTGGTAATGTGGATGTAAATATTTCTCATCCCCCAAAAGATCCTGCCCCTTGAGATTAGAAAGCTCGTTCATAGCATTCTTTCTAGCGCCGGCAACTATTGTAGCGTTAGAATATATATATATATATATATATATATATATATATATATATATATATATATATACATATATATATACATATATATACATACATATATATATATATACATATATATACATACATATATATATATACATATATATACATACATATATATATATACATATATATATATATATATATATATATATATATACCCGGCGATGTTTCGCTGTTCCTCTTTTGCAGCCTTCTCTATCCACTACATCTTCCTCTGTCAAATAGGAATTTGACAGAGAGGAAACAAGAATAATGGCATCGCAGTGAGTTTTCCTTGTTTCCCTGGTGTTGATGGTCTGCCCCATCATAATCTGTACGGAGGTACTCATTTATATACTTGTTTGGGTCAATCCTGGCATTCTCAGCAGATGTCCGAACCACTGAAGCTGTTTTCGTCCTACAGTATCTATTATATCAATTGAATTTCCATTTTCTCTTTTATTTCTTTATGCGTATGTGGTATAAACGAGATATTCTGCAACTTCGCTTCAAAAAGTCCATTTGAATTGTCAATAATATATTTTTTGTGTTTTGGGGTTAGTTCCCATACTTCCGAGCCGTATGTGACAATGCTTTCTATTAACATACTGCATATATTTTCTTTGTTCTCTTTGATAACTGGGAGTTCCACAGAATTGGATTTAGCATATTTATGACTCGTTTCTCTTGATTTATCTTATTATTAATATAATTGTTTCTTGTGCCCTATTTTGAAACTGTGAAGTCCAAATATTTAAAATTATTACTTCATTGTATTTTATCATTTCCAATGTACAGAGTGGGCTTTAAATTAAGTAATTTCACTCACTATTCACTCACTATTTTTCATTCACTATTTTTGCTTGTAATTATTTCAAAAATCGTAGTTTTTGTTTCTCTAAAATTAATTTAAATTAATCGATTGATTGTTACTTTTCAACCAATTAATCTTAATGTAAGAAATTGTATTGCTTGCGATTATGTTTAATAAATTAGAATTAATTGAAAGAGTTTTGCGATCACTACGCGCAGCGGCTTCAAATCTCGTAGTTGCGTAGATCGGCCGAGCCGGCGAGCCTGGCTCGAGCGCCCGGCGGCGGCCGCGACTCCCTCGACTGCCGATACCGGCCTAGACTGGCGAGAACAGCCAAGAGCGGAGCGGTTGCGATAGCACTGGTCCTTGAGGGAGACCAGCGTCTACATTTCAACTGCGGAAAAGAAGCGCCCGCGCGCTCTCCGAGGCTCCGAGACTGCGAAAGCAAAGCCGGCGACAACGGTCGATAACAGAATGCGTTTCGCCCGGCTCGACCTTTCATATATTTCTCGAGAATTTACTGGAAACAAAGTGCACATAGCTTTGTTATGTTTTCGACTATTTACGAAGGAACTTCACAATATTTATCCATTTTGGACCAACAATCCTATTTAACTAGAAGTATGCAGTAGTGATCGGATGAGCGCTATGTTTTGTTTATCTGACGCCTTGTTGACAATTGACGAAACCAATGCTCCTTTTCATTTGTGATGGAAGGCAAATTTTACTATGTTCCGAATTCTCATTGGGATCAGCAACGAACTAGTAATCCATACAGTTTTTACACTATTCACCACGAGCGTTTCTGGATTTTGCCCCTTCATGCGACTTAAATCTCCTCGGCCCAGAGACAACGGCTGAGCTTTTAGTGTTAACATTGATGCTGTCTCTGGAGCCATTCTAATCTGAAGCTCCTAAGGCTTGTGTCCTGATTTTTGTGGTGACGGATTTTCGAACCTAGTTGTATACTCTGGTTGGTAGTTTTCCTTGGTTTCTCCGATCAATACCCGGCAAATGTCGAGCAGTACCCAACAGGCTATGGACCTGGCGCGATCTTTCTTTCCTCTTCCTTGCCCTAACCTTACCCCTTACTTACACACACTCACACACTTACATGCACTACACTACCACACATGTTGGGAGGAAAGAGCTTATCCAAGTGGAAAACGAAACCTCCGAACTAGTAGCCCACATAGCAAGCCGGCGTATACGCCTCGGCACGTAAAAATAAAGCATTATTGCTTGATATGTCGACTCTGTATTCCATAATACAGCGAGGGCCTCCATCTCCGGGGATAAAACATTCACTACGTAAACGAGACTTATTACCATACATGAAACATCAATATCAATCAATCGGATCAGAAGCCCTCGTGTTGCAGTGTATCCATCGGGGCAAGGAAATCGATTGAACGTCCTTGTTTGGGTACGATAATTTACCAACTATTTCTGACCATAGCACCTGCTGGATACCTCTGATAAAAGCTTCATGCGAAGATGATAACAACTAACACATCTGATCTTTAAAATTTTTGTTTCACAGAAAACTTTTATCATTTATATAATTTTCTTTCAAAACTCCTTTTAAAACAAATTACATAGCAACAGACATTCAAAAATTATAATAACTAACTTGCTGTAGTCTAGCGAATTAGAATTTATGTTTTTATAATCCCTATACAGTTTTTTGAGTAAAATTCCTATTTTTGTGGCAACTATTTATTGTGGCAACCGAAAAGTTATTAGTTGAAAGTGAATCCTGCCATCCGTGTCGGGCGAGTGCACCTACCGCACGCTTCCTGCATAGGCCAACACCTCGCAATGTAAAATAAGGTATGTTTAGATTTACGATTTTTTTCTAGTAAATTCAGATATCAAAAATCATCCCAATGTGTTTCACTGCGTTATGCATAGTATGGCCTGATATCACGCATGGTTCCATCCCTTCACCGTTTCAGAGCATCCGGGTAAATTGCAGGGATCAACAATATTGGCAATCAGGAGTGGATCGCCCGAGTAATGGACACATGGCCCGCAACTACATTAAAGGTCTTTATTGTGGCCCTTGGGGCTTTGCAAGTTGGACACCCCTGCTACAGACCATCATATCACCTATCTAGCTATCAGCTTCTTCTCAAACATATTCTGAATCCATTCACTATGAGTTCACAGTCTCGGTAAAACCCCATCACATAGAACCAGAATAGAAAATACGTTTCCTTTTCACATTTTCTTGAAGAAATTCTCCGAATTACATTCCGACTAGAGTAGCTCTGTGGGTAGCTTCAACCATTGTATTAGTTTTAATTTTTAATTTTCGTTAGCTATTAAAACATTTAACATATGTATGTTAATTTAAACTGCTCTAGTACGTATTCACCATCTATGTACAGAAAGGAAAAAAAACTTGCGTATTAAATGTCCCCGAAGAGTGCAACCAAACGAATGAGTTATGAATTTGAGGCCATTGTGTTGTTATTTAGATTTCCTTGGGAAAGTTGTCTCTGCATGAGATTTACTGCATACAAACATAAACTATCAATCAATAGGAAGTTCATTGTATCCGTTGTCAAACCCTTGCACTGTATGTAGTAGCAGTCCGTTTCAACAACACCCTTTTGTTAAATTTTTAAAAATTAACCTTCATTCTTTTTATATTCCTTTACTTAAATTCCTTTATAAATATATATAACTTGAGTGAATTTTTCCATAAATGAAAACAAAATAATTGTTTCTATCGTTTACAATATTATTAATATTAATTGTTATATATATATAAAGAAAACAAAAATATCGTGTGTAGTAGCAAGTACTGGGATGTATGTTGAAAATATAATACTGCATACTAAGGTGGATGATATATGTTATTTCAAAGTGGGCCGGGTATTAACACAATTTTGACTGGTATCACTAATCAAATTCATACCTAGTAGATTAATTGTTGAGATAAATATTGTTGCATAAAGTATGTGAGGAGTTTTGCCGTACATTTTGGGGTATTTCAGCCATGGCAATATTAAAAAGTAGTAAAAAAATGTGTACAAAAGGAAGTGGTATGACGTAGCCGGCAGCCTAGACTATGAGAGAGGTTAAGGAGAGGACTTGTAAAGGCGAGGCGATTGCAGTGCCATGGTGGCGTGGTATATGAGTGAAAGTAATGTGCCGAAATGGAAATCAGAAAGTTGCAGGAAGGAACATCTGGACGGAAGAGTTATGAGAATGGTCGATAAGTCCAAGAGATCAGGAGTAAAAATGATATGTAAATATGTGTACATAATTATTTAAAACTGTTAGGCTAGTATTAGATTACTGTATAAAAATCCCTTTGTTTGAATCCCTGATGAAGGCTTAATAAAAGCCGAAACGTTGGTAATTTAAATGATGTTTTTGTAATGACCGAAACTCAAGAACATTCCATTATTATAAACCTGCAATGGATATGCATTAGTGGACACATCCAATAACGTATTACAAAATGAGATGGGAGCGTTGGAGTGGAAAGAAGACGTACGTCATACTTCCTGTCACCATCCAGCTCTCACCCTGTTTCCACCATCACCGCCACCTCCAGCTCTGGAGCCTCGACCTTCGTCTCCGCCACCATCCTTTCTAACGTTCCTCGGCCCGTCGCATCTGCCCCTGCCCGTCTCCGCTCCCTTACACCTCCCATCGCCGTCTCCACAGCCATCTCCACCACCACACCACCATCACCACCACCAACAGCATAGCTGGTGTGCGTCATCAAACACCTACGTGAGCGAATTCTGTGAAGAAGAGTTCCAGGCAGAAGGCAGGCAGAATCGTTGAAGTGAAGAAACAGCTGATGTGGAGGATATCTGCCCGATAGTTAGTGCTAAAGGGTGTCGAGTGATCTTCCCAAGCTCCGGTTCGGAAACTTTTAATTGTACTAACTCTGGTTCTAGAAAACATGTAATTGGTTGTTATTTTGGTACGCCTGATAGTACATTGAAAAAATGAAATCAATTTTGAGCTTAAGCAGAGACGTGTTTGGTTTTGAGACTAACGTGAAATAATCCATGTATCAATTAAATTTTAAATATAGATAATCTATAAATGCTATACATGAGTTAATGCGTTTTATGCCGAATAAGGTTTTATTGACTTCAGAGACAGAGATCCCAAAGAAAGTTTACCCCCGAATAAGATGGTAAGAGTTCCCTAAAATCTAATGGCATGTGTGTAAAGTATGACTATAGTATACAAAATAAGATTTTTTAAATTTTTCTTAGCCCCCTCCCACCACCTCTACCCCTGTACAGCCGAAAACGCTTTTTCTATTTTCCTTTTCTTTTTTGTCTGCGTATCATTCACTTTTTTTGTAAATGAAAATAATAAGGAAATAATGTATACTATCAAAACGTTTTGATACTTTCTCGGCTCCAAATTCAAAACAAATATTTAAAAAAATATAATTTTTACTGCTACATACAACACGTGAACAGGTATGAAAAATCTAAAAAACTATTGTTACCATTTTCCACGTTTAAAACCACTAAGGACGTCAAATATACTTTGAAAGTGACTGAAATCATCCCACAGATGTCAGAAGAAAAATAGAAATTTGAATACTAGGTCATACAAACCAGATTGTTGCAACACACATTACAAACTACTCGTTGGGACACGTTTTTTAGAACAGGTGATTTCTAACAGATTAGAAGTTTTTAGATGGGTAGGGACTATGTGGTGACAGTCGAAGGATATGACGAGGGGCAGTTTGGGGTCAGGCAAGGATAGTTAAGGGAATGAAGGGGATCTCATTATTTATGAAATTTAATATAATACAAGCATGTAAATACGGAATAAATCGATTAACTTGATACCATTCTAATTTTCTTTGTCTGGATATATAGGAAATAATTTATTTAACAGGGAAAATACTTATTTTGATAAAACATTTTGTTAAGTATTGGCAGAGTTTAAAAAAATTACTAGTTTATAAATGTGTCAAGGGACAATAATTTACTGAAATGTCTTGTGTTATTATTGATAGTGCAGATCAGAAACGTGAAGTATGGTTTGGAAGAAGCGGTCTTTGGAAGCTGTTTGGAAGAATAAGCCAGCTGTCTCGCGGCTCAGAGCGAAAGTCGCTCGCTTTTCACCAAGGCGATTCGGGTTGTATATATGAAAGTAGTGACAGAACGTTAAAAAATTCAGTGATATTTTCCAAAAAAATGGCACTATCAACAGAAAAGGAAATAAATTAAAAACTAAAACATAAAAGTAATAGTCCATCGCCTGGTTTATTTATCAAGATAACAGATAAGGGCTGCAATTGCAGTTGTTAATCTATTAGGTATAGCTTCTTCTGACAAGAAGGAAAACCTAACCTCCAACCGAACCAACAACACTCACGAACGTGCATCGGAGAAGAATACCAAACCAACAAAAGAAAAATCTTCATTCAACAAGTCATGCATCACCTGCACTAGCACCAGCAATGAACATACCCAAGTAAGAAAATCTTATTCTAATGCAACTACATCAGACGTCTATACATCAAAAGAACAAGCCGCTATTATTGAGTCACAAAAAGGGTTATCCATAAAATATTATATTAGTAAAATTGCAACGATTATAAAGGCCACAGATATTAGAATCACATACCGCATATCAAATAACAGAATTTGTATATTTTTTACCAACCAAGCTATCTCTGGCAGATTCATAGAATATAATCGAACAATTGAAATTAAGAACTACAAATTAGGTGTTAGACCGTTTATCAGCAAGCACAAAATAGTAATAATTTCCAATGTATGCCCAGTTCTACAGCATGAAGTAATAGAAAAAGAACTAAACGACAGAGGTATCCCAATATCAACTGAAATATCCTTCATAAACGCTGGTATAAGTGAACCTGGTTTTTCCCATACAAAGGGTTTTAAAGGTCATGTTTATTAAGCCCCAGAACATGTAGAGAAACTGCCCACGACCACCTTTATATACTATGATAACATATCACACAGGATATTCTTCACTACAGGCATGTCAAGCTTTATCTGTAAAGATAATGGTCATATTGCAAATCAGTGTCCATTGAAGCCTCCAAAGAATAATGAAACTGAAGAACTTAACACACCATCTGTCACCAATAATTCAACAGCTGACGCATCTTTATCACGTTAATTAGAAAATCAACATGAAACTCCTTTATTCAATAACCAACAGTTCCCAACTCTTCAGAAGAGAGTCCACCCCACTGATTCATCATCACGAGAATCACACATAATGAAGACAGACAGAACTGAACACCAAAAAGCTCAACCAACAAAAAAGAAACCAGAAGAAAATGAACCACTTAAAACTCAAAACATCACACAAAAGTAAAAGTAGAAGAACAAATTGCACCAATGAAAAGCACCAAAGATAATAATCAGGACAAATTTCCATTAAATTACTTACAATTTTTATTATTTTTCGACAATAGTTTTGGTTCCTAGGATGTCTCAATTGAAGCCAAAGGATTCACCAATGATCTACAAGCTATAGTATTAATGATGAAAGGAACGTACCCTCTTCTTACAGACAGAGCAACAAAAAATAGATTTACCAGAATAACAGGCACACTCAACAAAGCAATTATTCAAACAGAATATACAGGTACTGATACTACAGATGAACCAGTGTAAACAAGAATAGTATATAGTCTAATAAGCCATCTTCCTTCCATTCTCTCACATAAGTAATAAATACAAATTCAAAGAATCATTTCAATATAATTCAACGGAACATTAATGGATTTTATACAAGATTTGAACATTTGAAGTTACTTCAAAATAACTATAATCCATCAGTAATATGTCTCCAGGAAACCAACCTGAAAAGCAATCAAACTCCTGAACTAAAAGGTTACAACTGCTATCAAACAAACCGTTCAAAGTTTGTACATACCAGAGGAGGAGTTGCCATCCTGATTAAAAATAACTTTAAAGCCGAAACACTTAACTTGCAATTAAATTATGAAGTCATTACTATCAAAATAAACCTCCCATATAATATCAAAATATGTAGTATTTATTTACCAAATAGCCATCCCATAATTCAAGAAGAGGTTGAAAACCTGATAAAACAACTGCCGAAACCATTTATCTTAGTAGGAGACTTGAACAGCCACAACAATTTATGCGGATCTAACCATACCGATAAAAGAGGTAAGATTACTCAACCAATTCTAGAAACCACTGTAATGATGCAATTACTAAATGAAACTCCAATACACTTTTTAGCAAGATCCGGTCTTCAAAATGCTATCGACCTTTCGATCTATAGCATCTCCATCGTTTGCAACATTCAATAGTGTTCAATAGATTGTTTATATGATAGTGACCATTACCCAATACTAATGACATTGGTAACTACCAGCTGTACTACTAGCCAAGAACACTTCTGAAACTAATTAAATGGCAATTCAACATTACTGATTGGTCATTATACAAGAATCATATAAGTCATCGAATTAAAAATCTTGACCCGGTATCAACCAATACTCAGTTATCAATTGACCAAATATTACAAACATTTACAAATATATGTCAAACTGCAGATACTAACCTACCTAGAGTAAAATTCCAATCTAATTCAATGAAAAAAACTGTGCCATGGTGGAATAAAAATTGTGAACTAAGTATAAGAGAAAAAAAGGCCTTCAACAAATTTAAAAAAAACATAGGACAGAGAAAATAGAATAATTTTTCACAAAGCAAGGGCAAAAGCCATAAAACCATAAAAGAGAGTTACAGAGAATCATGGCAAAATTTCTACTCTCTTTTAATCAAAATACAACAATCAACACCTTCTGGAAATTTTTTGAGCGCTTTCGAGACAATCGTTAATCATGGACTCCCAAAACCATAATTAATATGGAATGCAATCTCACAACTTCACCAATAGCTACATTACATTGCAGCCAGAGGGGGATTTACGCATAGGCACAGTATGCACGTGCCTATGGCGGCAAATTTTCAAGGGCGACAAATTTTCAAAGGCGCAAAATTTCCTTGATATTTTCTAAAACAAATTTAGGTTCTCTAAAAACTATAACAGCATAAATCATATTTTTATTTTAAAAATGATTTAAACGAGACTAACGCCGCCCCCTCAACTTTGATTTATAAATTAAGTTTGAATTTCAAATGACTTTTTCAATGTTACAGAATACGTGAAAAGAATTCGCCAACGACTTCTGATTGGTTGATTGAGCAGAAAGAATTACATTCTTAGAGTAAGGAGTTTGAATTAGCCAATCGCTGACGGATTTCGCCATGCATTCATATTGCGCTATATAGAAAGTAGCGACATCCATTACTTCTTGAGTTAGTTCTAGAAGACGGATCTGGAAATAACCCTTTTCTTTCTTTTATTACTATTGTTGTGTATCGTTTATTGTAAGAGCCTGCTGCGTAAAAATGATATTTTGAAGTTTTAAAATGAGTGATTATCGAAAAAGGCTCAGCGGAAGTCAATATGCAAAAATCCGAAAAGGGAAGAAAAATGTCAAAATGAAATTGATAAGACAAAAAAAAATTCTTTAAACATATATGTGAAACTGATCACTGCTGCAGTTCATTCGACAATTCTATTATTGAGTTAGTATAAACATATAGATTAGATAACATATTTAGTTTTCAGCTTGTATATTTTTTCTATGTACTAATAACTTGTGATAAATAAATGTTAACATTAATATATTTTAATGCAGAGTTGTGTTGCTAAAATATTCTCAAAAATGTTTAGTACAATGATTAGAAATTAAATATTCTTGACGTGTTGTTGTATTCGTTAAAATGAACAATATCTTAATATGGAATTTAAATAAATTAGCATAAAATGTTACTATAATTATGGTACTAAACTTTATTTTATATAATATGTAATAATATTTATAGTATTTTGACTCTTATTTATTCAGGGTTATCACTGAATCTGATAATGAGACTGCAAAGTTCCAAACAGCTAAAAATGAAATGGTTCCTCAAGCAATTGAAAATATAACTTCGATTGATTATGAGTCGATTCAACCAATGTAAATTGTTTAAGCTTTTTTTGTATAATTAATTAAACCTATATATATATATATATATATATATATATATATATATATATATATATAATATTTCTAGAATATTTGTTTATAATATTACAATACATTATTATAATCATTTATTATTTTCTTTTTTAATTAAATAGGACTTCTACCGTATGTATATAACTGCAAGAACATAAAATTGATGAAACCATAACTTCGACTCATCGTTTTTGTTGGAAAAGCGATCCAGCTTTGTGGTCTATTAATGAAGCTACACGTGATTATGTTGCCAAGCATGGGTTCGAACAAAACAAAAACTTTTGACTGACTTTTCTAAATCAAGAAAAGAATACAATGATGGCAAAGTTCGTTACTTAACGTCGAATATGTTTGAGTCTACGTATATCAGTAAAAAAATGCCTCGCAAGTGGCTTGTTTACTCTGAGAGCAATGGAACTGTTTTCTGCGGTGATTGTCTATTGTTTTCAAGCAATTCAGAAGTAAGAACAAAATTATCATCGGAGGGATTCAATGATTGGAAAAATGCGCATACCAAATTAGAGAATTCTACATGTCATAAAAACTGTACGTCCGCATTGAAAAATAGACGGCGGACTGACAACCAAGTGAATAAGCAGCTGCTTGAACAAGTTGAAACCGAGGCAACTTATTGGAGGAATGTTCTTGAGCGTGTCATTTTAGTAATAAAAACTCTTGTTTTAAGAGGGCTTTCTTTGAGAGGACATGTCGAAAAGTTTGGAAATTAAAAAAATGGTAATTACATGATGTTGCTTGAGTTAATTTCGAAATATGACCACTTCTTAGCAGATCACATACAAAAATTTGGTAACTGCGGAAAAGGAAATACATCGTATTTATCCACCACGACGTTTGAAGATCTAATAGGTATATTAGCTAAAGCAGTTAAAGATGAGATTCTCCGAAACATTCGAAGTGCCAAGTATTTTTCCATAATTGTGGACTCTACACCAGACATAGCACACGTGGATCAACTCGCTATAGTTATTAGACATGTGGGAAAAGATAGTACACCAAAAGAGTAATTTTTGGAATTCCTTCCAAACACAGGCCATAAATCAAAGGATATATTCGACGCTGTATGTAATTTTATGGAGATTAACGAACTGGACATTAATAATTGTCGTGGTCAGTCCTACGACAACGCGTCCGGTCTTTACACAGGTCTTCAAGCCCGTATAAAAGATGAAGATGCTCTAATTGAATTCATCCCCTGTTCTGCTCATTTTTTAAATTTAGTTGGTACAAATGCAGCTGAATCATGCACTGAAGTATGTACTTATTTTCTACTTCTACAAAATGTATATAATTTCTTTAGTGCTTCTACATCAAGGTGGGACACACTTCAAAATTTAGTAGATAAAGGATCCATTACAACCTCTTTGAAAAGTCTTTCAATTACGCGCTGGTCAGCTCGAGATGATGTATGTCAGGCTCTAAATCATCGTTGGCAAAATGTTTTAGATGCCCTTCAAATTATATCTGATGATTCTACGCAAAAACCATCAACGCGTGCAGAAGCTAAAGGTCTTATTGTTGCTATAAATCGACTTGAAACTGCTATTATGACCGAGGTTTGGGGATTCATTTTAGACCGCTTGAATGCGTCGAACAAACTACTGCAAAAAGTCGATATCGATTTAAGTTCCGTGGTTGGTATTTACACTTCGCTTGTAGAACTTTTAAAAACGAAAGGAGACAATTTTGAAGTTTTTGAAGAGAAGGGTAAGAAGCTGTCAAATACTGAAACGAACGAATCGGAAAACAAAAGAAAAAGGAAACGTAAAATGCAATGTGATGAAACTAACGAGAATGCAGCGGAACTGACCGCACGAGACAAGTTTAAAATCGACACTTATTTGGTTATTGTTGATAAATTACTTGCAGAATTGAATAAGAGACTTCAAGCGTACAAAGATGTATATGACAAATTTAAGGCTGTCATTGAAATAGAAAAATTATCTTTGATAGATTTGGAAAAAGCAGCGATATTTTTATGTTCACAATTTCCCCAAGATCTTAAGAGAATCGCTTGTTTCTGAGCTTATACATTTAAGTTTGTATTTAAAAATCCTTGACGAAGATGTTAAGCCAACAAATCCTGCAGATTTATTAAAGTGGTTACGGAAAGAACGTTAGAATAAATTCATTCTAATTCTTGACATTGCACTTCGAATCTTTTTATGTATTCCGGTGGCCAATTGCACAGCAGAACGTTCATTCTCTTGTTTAAAAAGGATTAAAAATTATTTGCGTTCTACATTGAGTATCGACTGAACTCTTTAGCGTTATTGTGTATCGAAGAAAATTATCTCAGCGTTTTAGATTATACTATAATTATTGATGAATTTGCTCACCAAAAGGCACGTCGCAAAATTTTACATCAATAGACAAATTAGTTATAATTAATAAAACGTTATTTCAACTGTATAAAAAACCCTATCCAAAAAGTTAAAGATTATATTCCTTGTTTATAATGGTAAATCGAAAATTATAAAAACTGTTACAACGTCGTAATATTCTAATCGTTCAGTGGTTGTAAATAAAAATCTATCATATTAATATTTAATAGAAGCTATTTATTTGTCTACTTTATTAGAGTATACCTTATGATTTCAGAAGTATAAGAATCTGAAAGTAAGGCCCATTGCCGAAAGAAATCATGTTGCAATTCTAGTTGTCATGGTTTAGTTTCCTTTTAATGTTAACGTTTCAGTGTTGAAACGTTAATAATGTTGAACGTTACTTGCTATGAAGATACAGTTTATATCCAAAATTAACTAATCCAAAAAATTATTTAATTTATGGAAACAATGTGCAAAAATTAATGTTACTTTTAAAGTTAAAACGTTCAAATTAATGAGGAATTGTTACTGAAACGTTACAATTTGAAATGTAACATTAATTTTAAATAGGGGGCGGCAAATTTGATGTGCCTACAGGCGGCAAAAATATTAATCCGCCCCTGATTGCAGCAATAATACATTAGCCCATACATTTGCAAGTAACTCCAGCAAGAAGAATTACACAGAATAGTTTCTTCAATACAAAAATTCCTGTGTAGATACAGAAGTCAATATACTGAATGATTAAAATGAAGATAACGTCACTCCCACATCAGCTTCTCTAAACTCACTCTTTAATATGACAGAATTACAGTCAGCTCTAAAAATGAGTAAAAATACCAGGCCGGACAACATTCCTATAAAACCGATTAAGAACTTACGAAATATAGGATTTGAATACCTATTAAAATTTATAACTACATATGAACATCTCATACATTTCCTAACATATGGAACCAAGCTATAGTAATTCCATTGGCGAAACCAAATAAAGATAACGTGTCACCAAATAATTATAGACGTGTCTCACTAACATGCAATCTATGCAAACTGGTCGAAAATATGATAAACCAAAGACTTAAATGGCATGTGATGGCAATGAATACACACACACACACACATATTTCATATGTGTATATATATTGAAACACAGAATGTGTTCCCTTACACTAATTAAAACATTAGTGTAAGTAATCAATATATATTTTGGACTGCGCGGTACGTACGCCAAGCGCTGCGAACAACGACGGGAGCTAGCAACGGTCGCTACCGCCACCGGTGCCACCGCCGGGAGGCCAGCGTGAGAACGTCGGTTACAAACTGGGCAGCGAGCACGTGCGGGCAGTCGTTAGGAGAATTGCGAAGGGGACAGACGTTAGCGGAGCGGCGAAGAGTTCGGACGTGTGGCGAAAAGCTCGCCGTTAGCGCATGAACAAAAGGGAACATGCGATGTGTTCGTAAAGCAATAGTAATTGTGAAGCAGTAAATAAGTGAAGTAGACAATGCGATTATCATTAGAATAAAAGATTCGTGTTGATAGAACAATCGATCGCGCTCGTAGTAATTAGTGCAGTGGAAACTTTACCGAAACCGTGTGGTACGGAACTGGGACCAGCACGCGTGATAGGCGCGGGTTGAGTAATTGAATCCATCGACGGAAGGTGATTCGAGAGAGGTGCAACGCCGTGGTATCAAGATCCGAGTCGGGGAGGAGTCACAAGGTCACCAGCCCAGGACGACCGCCACGCCATCAGCCGCCGACAGCCCACAGCTGCTGTAGAGGTCGGCAACCCTGTCGATACGAGCTGTTCTACGATCATCGAAGGTATTTGGTCGGGGCCCCGAAGGTATGATAAATGCATATTACACCTAATCTTGGTACCAAGGCAGAGTGTATAAACGTTGTCAGATCATGTAATTAACCAATTTGATTTGCAAATAAATCTTATTCATGATTGTATCTCCATTTCTAATTAACTTTCCCAATGTTCTACCAACTTATCCAGGGACCCATTCACGGAAAAGATACCCTCCTTTAGTGTTATATTGCAGTGAAATACCCGGCATCACCAGGTACGTCACAATATATATATATATATATATATATATATATATATATATATATATATATATATATATATATATCTTTGTTGTTATTATTATTCACTAGTAATACATGAGATTCAGTAAAGGCAAGGTCATCGACCTGGAAGAAAAATAAAAATCTTCTACGAACGGCAACAATTATCTCGACAAATTTATCATCATCGTACACTCATCAATCGAATTCATATAATAAGAAGGTTTTGCGATATAAAACTAGAGGAGATGCACAAGCACATCCATTCTCGCATTATTTCCAACGCTTGCAATTTTAAAAAAAAATTCAGAAAGTTCTACGAAAATCAGATTTGCGCCATTTTTAACCGTTCTTTTCCTTACAAAAAGTTAAAGAAAAATTGGATTAATTTTTTAGAAAAGTGTTTTTAAAATTCCTATACTTTATGTAAAATTACGAGAAACTCTTCCTCTTTTCTAAAAAGAGAGCTATATTTTATTTCAAGATCTATCCATGAAAAACAATTTAATACGGGAAAGAAAACTATCCTCGATATTGTAGTTGTACTCGTAGTAAGACAACAAAAACCTTTTGATAATTGCAATTTTCAATCATACAGAGACTTCAGTGAAATTACGATCTGCGCCACATTTAAGCGTCCAATTTTGAAAAAAAAATGAATATGTAGAGGCTTCATGTAACGTCCCCAGAAATCAAAATATCCATTTCAAATTGGTAGGAACTAGAGGTCGTTGAGTTCCATCGTGGAATACTAATTTTAATAATGCGCAGGCCTTGATCACAAACGAAGCGACACACGGACGGGCGGACGGACGGACGGACGAACAGACAGACGGACTGACAGACACGGATGGACGGACAGACAAACGGACGGACAGACGGACGGGTAGACGGACGGACGGACAGACGGAAGGACAGACGGACAAATTCCTTATTACCTTCCCTGCATTACATAACTTTCTCTTCATTATATTACAGTAAGGCAGGCCTGCACAACGCCTGCTCCCGCGGACATTCTGCACTTAAGAGACAGACATCTGGCCGCAAGAGCGCCGAGAGTGGAAGTGAGAAGGAAGAAGTATTATGAATCTGAATAAGAGATATCAAATAGAAAATCCCTCTGACGATTTGTTAAGGGCAATCACGAGATTATTATGGGTATTGTTAAATAGAATGCAAATGGATTAATCTTTTTTACACGATATCGTAAACGATTATCAATAAATAAGGTTCATTTATTTCATATTATAAATTTATAACGTACCTTTATCAGATATTAGAGCAGAAAGTAATCATGTTTTTTTTAAACAATACCTTTTATCTTTGATAGTAACATTTCATTCAATTAAACATAGTTAATAGAAAAAATGCTTTCTTAACTTTATTTATTTAAGGTCGCTTTTCAACAACTGTGTCACTAGCGCCAAAACCATTTACAGAATTTTTACAAAATTTGATATTCTCCATATAATCTGGCTGCTGTCGCCAATCCTTGAATTTCAAATATTTCAGCAGTACGCTCTGAAGAAGGCCACAACACGCTGGCCGAAACGTCAGCCACCATGTCTTTGACGCGGCTCGTCCCGGATAGCCCAGCCAACATAAACTCCGTCCGCGGAAGCCTACGCAACCATTCAAATATTTCAATTTTTATACATTACATGAAACTCTGAGACATTTCGAAAATATATTCGCAAATCGTAAAGTTTGAAAAAATTTCGGTGTTTTATCACAACGACAATATTGAAGATGAATATTTTTTGCTTAATAAAATGTGTTCTGAAAAGTAGATCTCGATCGAGTTTTTGTCCAGTTTCCCTGATACATTGAGCAAATGCTGAGATAACCCCTTGTTTTGCTTCTGAGCGTAAATGTGTCTTCACAATGCCACGTTTTGTTGAACTTTCATTTTCCTTGTAGTGGTAGGAGTAGAAGTAAGGGCGAGTTACTATTTTGTTAGCAACGCAGAAAAGTCAAACCTGCATTTCGTTTTCTTTTGCAAATAAGTTTTCTATAACTCGGGAAAGAAAATGTCTAGTTTTTTTCAATGTTGTTAATCTCGTGCTTCATTAAATTTTATTTATCTTTAACTTTTACTCATCTTTCAACTATTCATAGTCAAAAACGGATAGGAATTCTGGAACTCAAGAAAACGTGCGCAGATGATCTTCTCCCCCATACGTCACATACAGTTTTACTGTTTTTTGACCAAATAAATGTTAATCTAGATAATTTAATATAGTAATGCAGAATTGAGTTTCAAAATATGAATATTTTTAGCGTAGTTTTGAAAATAATGAAAGCATATTGTAAATGAATACGTAATCAGAGTTGTTTTCTTTATTTATTCTAGTTTGGCCATCAGCCGTCTGCAGGCGCATAAGATAGATACATTAATAATATTTATATACAATAATCATTTGAGAACAAAACAAACAGAATAAACAGAAATTTAGTTTCAGATATAAGACAATACAGTGGCTTTATACAGTAGTTAATAATGGTAAAAGAATCATCGGTTTATGTCTATGGGGGATCGAAAAATTCTCTTGGTAACTTTCTTTTTAATCGTTTGCGATGAAGATTTTGCATACCTATGTCAAAGTGAATAGCTGAAGCGATCTTTGGTACTTTGGAATAGAATTTTACGGATACGATGAAGAAATGGACGGGGATTACGAGGTGTAATGCCAAGTTCATTATGTAACTGCTCATTTGGAATGTACAAGGGAGCTTTTGTGGTGGTGCTTAGGAACCTATTTGGAAAAATTTTGATTTTGTTGATGTTTGTTTTGGCTGCGGCAGCTCACTGGGGAAGAATTGCTTTATGGAGGTGAATACCAACATGTAGTTGTTGGGGGGATGAGGTTTTGAGAATCAGATATAATTGATGGACTCTACTAGTCGCTTGCGCTATTCGGAATTTTATATTTGCCGCCATGAAAACCTTTTATCGAACAGAACTCCTAGATATTTGACAGTTTTGTTGCGAGGGAGCCAGGTGATTTTGTGATTGGTATATGAGATTTTGGGAGACATCTGGTCTACGAAGGGTAAATATTTTTGCCTATCTTATTAGGATTTATTTCAATGTGCCATTTTTTGGCCCAGCTGGAAAATAATGTGAGGTGATGCTGCAGATCATTCACGCAGATTGAAGATTGCAATTGGAGGAGTAAAGTTATATCATCAGCAAGTAGAACTGTTGCAGTGTTTTGGGTGATTGGTATGTCCGAAGTGTAGACATTAAATAAAGTGGGGGGAGGGTGGATCCTTGAGGTACTCCTGCTTGGATGGTGAAAGATGTGGAAAGAGCCCTGGGAGACGCACAGAAAATGTTAGGTTGGAAAGAAAACTTTCAATGATGCGCGAAAGATATAATGGAGTACCCGCACTGCGGAGTTTGAAAGTTAACCGTGGATGCCAGACGGTATCGAAAGCTTTAGCTACATCTAGAAACACTGCGCCGGTATGCTTATGGTCATGAAATCCGATATCTTCAGTTAGGCGTAAGATTTGATGATCCGTGGACAAAAAGAGTTGGAATCCAAACTGATGAGGTGGTATGGCATTGACTGCGCTGAGATATGAATTTAGCCTAGAGAGTATACATTTTTCAAATAGCTTTCCCATTGTGGTTAGCAAACTAATCGGGCGATAGCTAGTTGGATGATTTTGAGCTTTACCTGGCTTTAGAATGGGAATAACGTGAGCGTGTTTCCATTTATGAGGGAAGTACGATTGTCTCAGAGGGGCATTAAATATTGCTGAAATATGTACGATTACTTTTATGGGAAGGCGTTTTAATAAAAAAGTTGATATTAGGTCATGGCCATTTGATAATTTCGGGGCTGCTAGTGAAAGATACTTCATGATTTCTGATGGTGAAATAAATTTAGGGCATTCAGCAACCGTTATTTATGGTCGTGCAATTGCTTCTTCAATATGATTATCGTGGTGCAAATTTTGAGAAGGATAAGAAGTGAAGGTTGATGCAAAATAATTACCCAACATGTCGCATTTATCGGAAGGAGAAGATGCTTCTCCAGTTGGAGTAACAAGGGTGGGTAGATTGGTAGGTTTACGTAAAAGACGTCGGGTTATATTCCACAGTGTATGATCAGAAGGGTTTGCCATTTGAATTTGAAGATGAACCTTTTGCGCGTGGATGGACGCCAAAAGTTGTTTCACAATTTTAGTTAGGAGGTTTAAATATGATTTTAAGAGAGGAGATCGATGTCTCAACCAGTGATTCCGAATAAATCGTTTATACTCGATCAGTTTCTTCACTACCGATGGTATTACTGGAAGCGAAGTGCGTTGATGGGCTGTGGGAGCCGTTAAGTCGAGGGCATCTAATATAGTATGAGAAAGTGAGTCAATGGCGCTGTCGATTTCCTGCGTAGTACAGAGTAATGGCAGTGGAGGTAAAAGATGTGTAACTAGCATATGATAATAGTTGACAGTTGACATTACGTAAATGATAAGGCTGAGCGGGGCGAATTTCTTCTGGGATTGTGTCGAGTGAGAAAACTACGGGGCGATGATCGGATTGCAGGGCGATATGAGTCTCGACTTGAATGTTGCAACTAAAGTTGTTAGAAACGCCGAAATCTAGTATATCAGCTTGCACTGACGCGCGGTAGAGATAGTAGCTGGGTGTATCAGGGGCATGTAGAGCCAGATTTAATCTTTGTATGTCAGCTAGTAACATATTACCAGCAGGTGAGTTAAGTCTACTTTCCCAAGCAACATGTGTAGCATTCCAATCACCGATCACTAATGTTGGTTGACGGGAGGAAAATAAGGTATAAATATCACCTGACCTGTATGAAATATTAGGGGGCTTCTAAATTCAAGTGGTTATTAGGGTAGATTGACATTTCTGCTGAATAGCCACACGAATATTTTCGAAAGTATTGTTTATATTTAAAGATAGCTAATGATGTGTTACGGATTTTTTTACAAATAAGACGACCCCACCGCTGAACCGATTTCGCGGTCGGTCGTAGCGATATAAAACATATAAATATAAATTTAATGAATATAAATTTTCATCGAAGGGCAAAGATGTTTTTCCTGAATGCAAGCTACGTGTATTTTATTTTTATGCAAAAAGTGGGCTGGCATATGAATATTAGGTTTAACACCGTTCGCATTCCATGAAATGAGACGGAGTGAGGAATGAGTGGCACTACTTATAGGCATGTTTTATGGATAATACAATTTTATTGATTGAAGGATGGAGTTTGTAAGAGAAGGAATAATTTGACTTAGGAGTTTGGAGAAGAAATGTTCTATCTGTTGGGAGATAAATTGTTCTAACTGGAAGAGCTGCCCAATGGGCGGATGTATGGGCTGTTGGAAAACATCTGAATATTGCCGCATTTGATTTGGTAATGATGGCTGTGAAATTCTATGCAGGGGAATATGGTTCTTGCATTTTGATAGGAATGGAAGGGGAAGGGGAAGGTGAGGATAGGCTACAGGAGGAGCCCTTGGAGGGGGTAATGAACGTGGATGATTTGGTATCGCTGATGGTGCGAATTGTTGTTAGGATTAGCGGGATGGGAGTGATTTTCTATGGAGAATGTTTTGATAAATTTCGCAGTCGCGACTAGAGGACCGATGATCCTTTCCGCAGAGTGAACACTTGGTACTAGAACATTCGGCCGTGCCATGCATGTACATTTGCCGCAACGATGAGGATTACCACAGTTCTTTTTTGTGTATCCGAATATCTCACAACCTCGACACTGCACTGCCCCGGGTCTATGACGACGCTTTTCAACTGTGATCATAGCATTGAACAGTTCTTTTAGTTCATATATTGCCCTGATTTCTGATGATTTCGTAAGAGTAACTGCACATAAAGGCCAAGGTTTACGATTAGTATCAGTCAGTCTGATAACCGTTAATACTGGTAAATTTTTGTTTACTAGTTCTGGATGTATTTCTTCCTCACTATAGGATATTGGGACATTTCGTAGCACCATAGAAATAGTACTTTTTGTCTCTGTAGATATGATAGTACAGCCCTATCGTTGACAAGTGCTTATGAAGTAAAGTAATGTAAAGTCTTCAATTATACTTGTTCTGATTTCAGAATAAGGTCCTCTGATTTTAGTAACAAAATTATCATGTTTAATCAATTCCTTAATTTTTTGTAAGAGTTCCGAATGAACAGGTGGATCATGAATAATGATTGGAGTTGGATTGGATATGGATTATCGGTTGTGAGGAAGGAGAATCGTAGTTTGAGGCACCTTGCTCTGGGACGGGATCGGGGTCAGGATCAAGAGTGGAAAATCTATTGCCGGTTGGGATGTTATATAGAAGAGCATTTGCACTATAAAGCATGCCTTATCCCTGTACATACGAGGCTTGGTTATTCCCTGCATCTTCCAATCTGGGGCGCTTAAGAGAAGGAGAATGCCCTGTACCTATCTGTGGAGACGGTTGAGAATATCCCACGGGTGGTGTAGACAGCTGCGTAAAGGTTGAATTCACAGGTTTGCACGCTGATGCTGTTGGTGTTGCTGCTGGTGCTGGTGCTGTATGTGATTAATTAGATGCGGATCCGTAAACTGATAGTCATTAAGTGCGTATAGAGCTGACGACACCACATCGGATAGCGGAGAAAATTATGCATTCGCGTTTTCTGCCATTCTTGGATTAAACATTTAACAAAGATCGCACAAAGTGGCCCGAGAGGGCTTGTCGCCAGGGCGACAACACCTCCTGCTGATTTTTCTAGTAATAAACACTTATTAAAATGCACATCACTTCACAGAGATATTTAAACAAGTCACTCGCTTGCTGAATGGCCGTATCACGGCTCCGCTGGGGCCCTTCTTATCACTGGTCACAGTCGAGGTACTGCGGGGTGATATGCAGCGGACGAGGTGTGAACCGTTCGGTAGCCGCGCGCAGAAAAAATAAGGGTTTTCTCATGAACGACTACAATAGTTTATTTATACTTTATATTCAATTAGAGAAAAGGGTCCTGGTAATATTGATAAGGTACTATTTCCTTTACAATTCTGTTATTTGGAAATAAGAACATTTTATCTATTTTCTAATTCCTTTTACACTTTTATCATTGCCGATAGAAAATTCTAGAATAATGACTCTACCATTGAATTTTTGATATTTATATTGTAGCGGTACAGAATTCTTAAAATAAATTAAATTAAGTAAACCAGACCTAAGGAATTTTTACTGAGGAAAAAACATACGGCGTCACGCGCGCAGCCCCCCTTCTAGTAACAGCCACGATCCCCCAGCCCATTTCGGATTTTTATGACACCCCACCCAACGGCCGGTCGTTAGGGTTAATTGAAAACCGCCCAGACGCAGCCACATCTGGGATATCTTTGAAACGCCTGTCATCGTGATCGGGGAAACCCAAAACAATAATTCTGTAGCCGGGAGGCCCCTTCACAGACATGGCCTATTTTCGAGACGGAACAAAGGGACACTGTGTTCCGACAGAAACAGAGAGTGGAAAATTCCTTTACTACCCCGTCGCTATTGGCCGAATATAGTGTACAACGCCATCACCTTTAGCCAATAGCGACGCGATCATTGTAGGGAGCAGGAGCATATGAGGAAAAAGGGTGGGGATAAAAGTTAACGTCATACTTGGTTGAGAAACAAAATTTCAGTGGGCTGACAGCAGTTGGTAGAGAAACTTCTCTGGGGGGGAGCCAGTCGCGGGGAGAGGCGAGTGCGCCTCTGAAGGATTTCGCAATTTTTTGAATTTGTACCTGAGAACATTCTCATGAGATCGGAGGGAAACATTGTTGTGTGCTCCGCACCTGCGATCGTGGGCGACATCCCTGGCTACCTACAAGTCCCGCCGAAGACGCTACCAGACGCCGCCAGACGCCAGCCGCCCCCTTGCTGACGTCACCAGACGCCGCCAGACGCTGCTAGACGCCCTGCCCGAGAGGGTGCACGCCATTCCACATTCCAGAGAAGGTCGCGCCGGCCGCACACAAGCTTCGCCGCGCCCGTCCGGGCACATTGAACTTTTGACACGGAAGCTCTCAGGCAATGTAACTGGGGGCTATTCACCTCTTTAAATTTTTGTCAACGCGGTGCCGCGCCAAGGCACATCGAATGGTCATTTATTATTGTAATTCTAGTTATAAAATAATTTTATACTCTTCTCTAGTTGTAAGCTTTCCTGTTAATTTTAATCTTTATTTTTTATTTTTATTCAATCTCTTCTTTCTTTTGTTTTATTAATGTAACTTCCCTGATACAGCTTTGTCCAGGAATAAACGTAGTCTTTCACCAGGAATCAAATTGTTTATTTTGAATGTCCACGAGAATCTCATAAACAATTCCTTCCACCACCTAATTTTTGAACGAGTAAAGGGACAAGGACCGACTGAGCTACAACCGGGCCGCTAACCGTGCATTGTTTAGATGCGCGGAGGTGTTACAATATAATTTCAGGCATATTATTTTCAAAACATAGTTAAAATGTTTATTTCATGATATTGAGTGAAAACCTTTTTCGAACTTGTTGTACACTTTTAATGTTGCAGCTAGAGATTTATTTCCTTATTTATCAATTCAAAATTCAACTAGTATTTGGCATAAGTTAGGAATCAGAATTATGAAAACTGTTTTTGGCAAAAAATTACTATTATGAAATATTTAAATTATTTTACATTTAGTGTTTTTAAACTGTTTTTTTTAATTTTCTGGAATGTTACAGAGAATTATTTTCTGAAAACATTTTTGGCGGATCAAATGGTAATATATTACTAACAGTTATGAATAATACGAGAAAGCATAGAATTTTGTAGCTTGTCGAGTTTAATTTTGAAAGCCATGTTTAAAGAGATTAATGATGTCATTAGTTAATATTGTATTAATAATGATAATAATAACAATACTAATAAAAATAATAATGGTGATGATAATAATGTCCATAACAATAATAATACATACAATGGTGGTAATAATAACAATAATATTGTCGTTGCAGCATTTCTTGCGGGTGGAGCGCGCGCGAGCCGTATCTGGCGAAGGCCATTGCTCCAGGGGGCGTTGCTCAAGGCCGACCGCCACCCGCCTCCACCGCACATAAAGCGAATTCGCCAGGCTTTGTTCTGCCTCCATACAACTGCATAGAATCATTATAATTGAGGACGAGATGTGAGTCTGCTGCGCACGCGATGAAGCTGAGACGTATCTCCCCAACTTGTTGCCTTTGCTCTTGCGCCGCACGGTGCATTAAACCAGCACTTTGTCGCGAGCGGTAAGGACCCACAACGCGCGTCTTTCGCCGTTAGAGCGCTCCAGTCTTCTACCTAATGCTTCTTTTCCTCGTGGTGAATACCATTTTTCACCGTAGAACGGTGCATGCGAAAAGTAATTACTCCTTGACCGTAACGATGTTCGCATCCTTGAAACTCTTGAAATTGTATGAAACGAAAAGCAAAAAGATGACATTTCATGAGATTTGTGAGCATCAAATATGAATTTATCTTGTGAAATGTGCTAATTAACAACGCGGCTGGCCTTCTTCCGCATCAACTACATTATTATGAGTGAACTACTTAAATGATAGCGTGTGATTATAGAATGTCATTCGAAATCAACTCAACAGGACATGCAATACTCTTTTAAACCGAAACAACGATGAATTCGATAGCTTCTTCAGAGGTGAAGTGCAGCAAAACGTGCAGATGTTACCATCTAGTGAAGATATGGAATGCAATATACTGAACCATCCTGAACCATCACAACTCTGAAGGAAAACTCGAAGTTGGTCTACCTTTCAACGGTAATCTCTCTTACTAGAAAACGCTCAATCAGTGAACTGTCGAACTCCTACGAAAACATAAAAAGTAGATTCTAACAACTTTACTGACCCATTTCAATTAAGAGAACTCCAATGTAATGTGTGTACCTAAAACAGATTTACTGAATTAGCTAACGTTAATACCGGAACTATGGACCAATGGACCGAAAATATGAACTACGGACAAAGCCAAAGGTATATAGCTAAGAATTATAATACTCGAAGAGAGCACAGAACAAACCTCATGTTTGAGGAAAATAATATAATAATTAAAGAATTCACGAATGAGCCAGTTAATGAGGGAAATGTAACAAAAATATCAAGGAATACATATTTATATCAAAAATACTTAAAATCTGTGTGTGATATGCGATGGGGAGAAGTTAATTTCAAGAAACATTTATGTCCAAGAGCAAAACAAGGGGTCATCTTAGTACTTGCTCAAGGATCAGGGAAACTGTACGAAAACCTGATCGAGATGGGGGAATTGACCATGAGGCTGAAGTACAATACTTGTTACAGTCTCTTTGGAATTATACAATATAAATGGTAAATAAGACTATGTCATTGTTAAAATTAATATTACTTTCCTTTGGGATGCTCGGTATAGTCTCTAATTGTTTAGAAACAGTTGTGCACCAGAAAAGATTTTATTTGGGACTTAAACTTTGTATCGAATTTAATCGTTTAATGCCATATAGCAAGGTGATGTAAAATAATGTACTTGTATTATATGAGAATTTTTTGTAGTGAGCTGTTGATACTGTCACCTGATGAATATGATTACTACGTCGTGTGTTGTAGTTATAGACAATGGCGTTTGCTGAAAATATATTCCCGCCCTTAAGTAAGACTTTTTTGACAAAAACCACTGATACATTTATGAAAAGTCAAGGTAAGGGTAAAATACCTAGATTAATAAACAGAGGCTTACAAGAATCATGTGGGTTGGATTTGCTTATTTGTACAATTCTTTTTTGTAATCTAAAAGTCTGGGAGAAATAAGATGTATTTCCCCAGAATATTATGCTATATTTCAGGCGGGGATGAACATTCGGGAAGTGTACATAACAAACAGTATAAAGGCTGACTGAATTTGAAAGAATTCTTAAAGCGTATCATAAATAAATTAATTTAGTGTTCAATTCATTTACAATGACGTTCCATTTAAGATTTGACTGAATTGAAAGACTCTGAATAAGAGTTTGAAAAGCAAATCGAAAGCGCACACTACCTGTGCGGAAATTACATGAGAAAAAGAATTGATAAGATTAAAACTGAGTAGCTTTGATGATCAACTGACCATACTAAAGAATAAACCCAAACTAAAAGGTGAAGAAATATTTATGGAAAACGACCTAACAAAGCAAGAAAGAGAAATGCAAGCTGCAATTAGATAAAATGCAAAAAAACAGTGAAGGGAAGTGAAGTAAAGATAGGTTACTTCAAGACAAAAGTAAATAGAAAATGGGAATATTGGAATAGTTTTGTAAGTTCAGAATCAACAAATTTAGAAAGAATAAATAAAAATCATACTAATCAAATAGGAAAATGCATTAGTAAAAATATCAACCAGATCACAAAAGTGATGAAAGTGCCATGGACAACAACCAGGAAAATAAGTGAATTAGAAAACAAACGTAGTAGCGTAACAGAAATCCTGGTCACTCATACAATTAACAGTGAAAGCTCTACCCAACCTGCAGCGCTAATAAATAAGTCTGGAAAAAGTAGTATAGACAAGAGGTAAGAACTAATAACAGAAAGCAGAATTCCAAAAGCCGGCGCGAAATCAAACAGATAAGAAAATAAAGGTGCATGAAATTGTAATAGGAATTTTCAATGTTATGTCACTAAGAACAGAAGAAAAAGAGGTAGAACTCAATCAAGAAACTATCAAATTTGATGTATTAGAATTGTGTGAAATCAGGCCGTTTGGAAAACCAATAATACAAAAAGGAAATGGCGATATTTTGAGCTACATAGGCCACACAAAAGGACAGTAAGGTGAAGGTTTTCTAGTGAAAAAACACTTCAGAGAAAATATAGTAGATATCATTGGTGCGTCAGAGAGGATAGCTGTATTAAAACCATCTTGGAAAAAGAACTAGTCACCGTGATTCAGGTATATGCACCAAATGAAAGCAGTTCCGTAGACAAATTAGAAGACTGTTATAATGAATTAGATTAAACAATTAATAAACATCAAGCAAGTGTTACATTGGTGATTGGAGAAACCTCAAACTCGGCACTAAACAAGGGCATTGGGAAAACGCCTTATGCCCATATGGATACGACAAACGATATGATAAAGGGAAAAAGACTTAACAAATTTGCAGAAGAACCACACGTCTAAATAATAAAACATGTTTTTTAAGAAGGAAATGAGAAACAGATGGACTTGGATATCTCCAGACGGTTTTTATTTTATTTTATTTTTAATTTTTATTTTTAGCATTATTTACAAAGTTCAGTTTACATGAAACTCATTTGTATTGTTCGCTTAAATCTACATATAAACTAAATCTGATCTAAACGCATTTGACGAGGGGACTCACCGAGCACCTCTAAAATCATTAAGATTGGCAAAAATGCTTTAAAAAATGCATAGGTTATCCGTTTTATATTATAGTTTGGTTTTCATGAAATTTTACTATGTTATTGTGTCTGTTTTGATTAATGAGGGGCAAGTTAGAATATAAATTATTGGCAAGAAATACTATATGGTGTGCGATGGGTTTTAGGTCAAGTTCGTGGTGTACTTGCTTATTGGAAATGAACCAGGGGTTTGGGTAATAGTACTTGGGTATTTGTTTGGCATTCTCTGAATATTGTTGATATTATATTTAGCCGCGTTTGTTCAAATTGAAAAAGCGTTCAGGAGAAGAGGTTTTTGATGGTTTTATAAAAGGTTATGCCATTATTTAGTGAAAGTTTACTGTTATTTATAAGTGGTTTTAACTGTATTATTTTGGCTTTGGCTTGTTGAAATTTGGTGTCTACGAGGGTTGCCTTTTATATTTCAGGATTAGAGAACAAAAACAAATATTAATCGTCGAAAATCACTTTATTGTTTTTCAAATGTTTATTGTTTTCATTGTTTGTCGTGGTGAAGAGTGATCCGTCTTCGGCGGTTGGTTTTCCTGATTTCTTGGAAGACAGCTGGCAAACAAATCGTTGTGTACCACTCAGAATTGACTGTTCTGCGTTGTTCTAGTGGTACGGTTGCGACATGTCTTTTCAATTTTTTTACGGTTGTGACGTGTTTTTTCGAAAAAACAGGCGACCATCTGTTTGGAAGTGCTTCGTGCGCGAACAACTTTTGTTGGATTTTGCTCATCTTGAAACACCCATACAGTCATACTGCTGTTTACTTTCGGGCTCATACACGCAAATCCACGATTCATCACCTGTCACGATGTCATAGCCGTGTTTCGAAGCACCGCGATCGTATTTTTTGAGCATTTCTTTCGACCAATCGACACGAGCCTTTTTTTGAGCGATTGACAAATTGTGTGGGATCCAACGCGAACAAATTTTTTTGACAGTCAAATGTTCATGCAATATTGAATGTATGCTGGTCCCACTAATGTCTAAGGCTGTCTCAATCTCACGATAGGTCACATGACGATCTTACAATATCAGTTCACAGACGGCATCAATGGTTTTCGGAACAACATCTGATTTTGGACGACCTTCGCGAAATTCGTCTTGGAGTGAACTACGACCACGATTGAATTCACCATACCATCGATAAACATTGGTCCTTGATGGAGCTTCATGGCCAAAAATTGAATTAAGTTCATCCATGCACTGTTGCTGAGTTAATCTTCGTCGAAGGTTGTAAGAAATAATCGCACGAAAATGTTCACGATTTAATTCCATTTTTGGGCCAAGATGAATCTTTTAAGTTACTGTAAACAACACAAATAGCGCTCGTATGTCAAAACGTTCTGAGTACGTATAACCTCAAAACATCCAACTTTACGATAGAGCTGTCAGTTGCCAGATTGCAACACCAGGGTTGCCAAATCCCGGAACATAAAAGGCAACCTTCGTATGTGTATCTTCCAGTTGAGGGTTGTGTCCATGTGAAGGCCAAGGTATTTAACGAGATTGTTATGAAGAGTTCAAGGACTGTGTTGTTGTTCGTTTTAAACGGAATAGGGAAGGAATATGGTCTGAAAGTAATGACTTTGGCGGCAGATTTTGAGGGGTTGATTTTGATTTTTCATTTCGTTGCTCATATTTCTATTTTATTTAAATGAGATTGGATTTCGTTATCAACTGCAAACTCGGCTATGTTAGTTAATCTTGATGTAGGCATATCAGCTGTGTACAAGTTATAAAGTAATAGCGAGAGAGGATATCCTGAGGAGAGGTAGGCCGGCTGTGATTAGGTGGGCGTTCGAATTTTGATTTCATAGTTGTTCGGGCTACTGCGCTTAATTCTGAATGTTTTGAAGTAGACCGTATTGACAAGGTAAAGGCGGAGCACAGTAGTGCCGAAACCCTTTGATAGCTCAGGAAGGATTTGTGTAGAAGTTCTGGATTGACAGAGAAGCAATTACACAACTACATTTAATCACAGCACATTAGCACTTGATTACATGGCACAGTTACACCATCACAGTACATGATAACTAGAGCACATTACTACTAGATTTCCTCGTCCGAGTGGTTTAATGCAAATAACTTAAATTAGTATAGTAAAGGAAATAATCTCCACAAAAGTTTTAATAATTTTTATTAATAATTTCCCAGAGTTAACTTTCGGGAAAACACTTTTCCCATTCTCAGTGGATCTTGCCCAAGCAACGTGGAATGAAAGATCCAAAATTCCAAAAGATGGCTGCCACCTAGCTGTAACCAGCATGTTTTGCGGTTTTCACGTTTTTTGACCATGTTGTGAACATTCACGGGAGATTTACGTTGCTTGGGCAAGATCCACTGAGGATGGGAAAAGTGTTTTCCCGAAAGTCAACTCTGGGAAATTATTAATAAAAATTATTAAAACTTTTGTGGAGATTATTTCCTTTACTATACTACGGATTACCACAAGATATCTGCTACCACCACGGAATTTAACTTACATTACGCAGACAGCTCAGGTAGAATTCGTTGTAGCACACGCACTTCGCACAAATAGAATAATACTTCGCCCGTGCTAACCGGAAACAGCCCGAGATTGCACAGTAAACTTTTACGAATGTTAATTACACACTGAGCCCGCCAACATGGACCACACGTGTGCCTCGCGCGCTTCTTGTTGTGGAACTGAATTGGCGATTTAACGACGGGACACCGTCAGATTGCCAGCTCTCGTGCGCTCAGGGGGAGGGTATGGCAGTGGCCAATCACAATTAGCCATTTGAATTTGGCGATAGAACGTTCTGGAGGGTTCCGTCTGTTGCGAACTGCTAGCGGGTGGAGGAAGGCGAGGCTCGCACGTGTGTTTCTGGGAAGGCGGGGGCGGCTTCCGGAGGCGTGATTTTATCGACGCAACGGTCGGGCGCTGTGCCGGTTACAAATCAACTGTTCTGCCTTGCGTCGTATGAAATAAAACTATATTTTTCTGCTTTGCTTTGAGTCTGAACAGTATTGTAACCGAGGAAGTTCATTTGGTGAGGGAGTTTTTAATTATTTTCAAGATGTATGTAGAGGTGTCTATTGATAACAGTTTGAAAATTAAGCCTTCATGCCATACCCTGCCGATTGCGTTAGCGATGTCCATGAAAACTGCCTTTGAATATTGTGTGTTTTTTTTGGAAGGAGGAGTGGAGATGTTCTGAGATACGCAAAAGTTGATGTATTGTGGATAGTTTATTATTGAATCCGAATTAATAGAATGGTAGTTTTTAAGGTAATTGTTTAATCTTGTTAGGATTAATTTTTAGAACAGGTTTGCTTACGTGGGGAGGTGGCTTATGGGCCTATAGGTATCGGGGATGCTATTATTCTTATTGGGTTTGGGGATCCGGAGAATTTTTCAGGTAGGAATTTTCCAGCTAGGAGGTTCTTAGAATTTTTCCTAGTAGGGTAGTAGCCAGTTCTTAAACATGAATTATATATGTTTACAAGGAAGGCCATGGTAGTATTGGGTAGGATTTTGAAAATTACATTTATTTTATCGGGTCCGGAGTCTTTTTTATTTGTGAGGGTTTTGATAACTTTTATAGTTTCATGTGGAGTGATGTATTTAATTTTTTGTGGAACGTTGAAATTAGGGGAATTCGCGTCGAGTTGTATATGTGTGTGATCTGGGTGGGGAAGTGTGAGGTTTGGTGTGAAAGTTGATAGAAATGATCGGCTAATATTTCCATTTTGTTGGTAGTTGCGTGTATTTTTTCATTTGCAGTAGTTAGTGGGGGAATTTTTTTCTGAGTATTCTTGTATTAAAATTTCAGAGTGAGTTATTGCTTGTGTTTAATGAATGTATGATGTTATTATGTTTAGTGTATTTATGGTGTTCTAGAGCTTTTCTACAGATCTTGGAGTATTTAGTTCTTTTTTAAGTGAGGCAATTCTAAGTGCCATCCATAATCTTCTTGTTCTAAGACTCTGATAATGATTTGTGGTAGTTTGATATGTGTTTCCGAAGGGGGATCCGTCGTTCAGGGTTGAGTTTGAGTATTCTGTTAATTATTTTATTATAATTGCGTGATTGTCTGGTCTATTTCAGCTGGAGAGTTTAGTATTTTAAAATTAGGTATTCGGTTTTGCATTATATTTTTGAATTTGGTCCAGTTTAGGTTGTAAGTATTTAATACTGGAGTGAGTGAGTGGGAAGGGGGGATTTGATCTATAGAAATTAACACTGGTTAATGGTCCGAGTCGAGTTCAAAATGCGGGGATGAGTGAAAATTGTTATTTACGTTTGTTATTCCTATATCAATAATATCACGAAGCCTGATTGGATCATAGTGAAAATAGGTTGGTTCTGAGGGTGAGATCAATTTAATTTTGTTTGTTACCACATATTTTAAGAGTTGAGAGCCTGCTTCATTGGTGACTCTGCAGCCCCAGTGTACATGGTTAGCATTTAGATCTCCTAAAAGAACGTAACGAAAGATAGTAAGCGCGAAAGTAAAATGTTTAGATCTGTAAAATTTGTTTTTATGTTGGGGTTTTTATAAGCGGCAATGATAGTAAAATTCGGGTTGGTGTTGGTTGTTTCGATGCCAGTGATGGGTGTTGAATTTTCTTCGAAATAGGCGATAGTGTTTTTAATGAGTATGATGACTCCGCTGCCTGGAGAGTTGGTCCTATCCATTCTTACTGAGTTGTAATCTAGTAGTTTGAAGGTTGCTGGAAGTTTTAATGGAGATTCTGTGATACATGCAATGTCAACATTGTTTGTTTGGAGAAAGAAATAGAGTTCGTTCTTTTATTGCTGATGTCACATGCGTTCCAGTTCATTGGGATTAATTTATGATTTGAATTAGTTTGTTCCATTGGGGGAACTGAAGTAAGAAGTAATTATTTGTTGTATGTTTTGAATCATAGTTGGAATGACGGAACAAAAATAAGAATAAAGCAAAAGAGAAGCGAAGAAAACACAAATAATGATATTTTCGAGGCTTAACCCTGGGTTACAATCAATTGAAATCTGAATTAAGAAACAGACTAACAGAACTACAACTACATGAAACCGAAACACATACTATTCAAGAAGAATACTCGGCATTGGAAAAAAGTATAATGGATGCAGGAAGGAAAGTAATGGGTACTAATAAAGAAAGCAAGAAGAAAAACAAGCTAAGTGAAGAAACTCTGAAACTCCTAGACGTAAGAGAATATCTGAGAAAGAAATGTTTAAATTAGAAGAAAACCAATGGTCCTAGAACACTAGGCTTTCTCACCCGTATTTTAAATTACGCCAAAAGTACTCACATTTTCGAAAAATTGCAAATGACCTTATTTCAAAATCCATCTTTAAGTAACATATTTCTTTGCGGGTAAAAATCTCTATCTTCAATATTTGAGTTAAAAGATAGCTCCTAAAAAAATGTTTAACTTTTGCAATTTTTGAAAAATTAGGGTTTTTAATGAACAAGAGACCAGCACCATTGTCTGAAATGCCTTTCACACTAACAAACAACAAAGTTTAATAAAACACGATGGGACTAATTTTTGAAAATTTTTTATGTCTCAGGGGCTTCATGTAAAGTACCCAAAAAATTAAAATATCAGTTTCCAATTGAAGGGCCGCGACATCAGTCAAATCGATCGGAGAATATCAGTTTTGGAGAAAATCGGCTGAACGGTTTAGCCACTAGCGTTGTTCACGGACAGACAGACAGAGACTGATGGACAGACCGACAGAGAGACGGACGTTTTGTCGATTTTTAGGTATCAAGAACCTAATTTAGAAACTGGATTTATCCACTTTTTTGTTCCCGGGACCCTGTAATAAGAGTTTTTCTGCCGAAAATTCGCAGTTTTTCCCGCAGCAGTACACAGCTTACTCTCTACTCCGTAGCAAGAAAGTAATAAGAGAAAACATGACAAAGTAAATAAGTTAACTAAGAGGTAGATTAGAAAAAAATATCATAGATACTAAGAACAAAGTAATAAATGAAATTATTATTAAATAATTAAATCACCTAAATTCATAAAGAAAATACGAAAAAAATTGAATCGGTGAGTAGGAAACCAGTACCAGTACTAAATCCTTGTTTTAAGAAAATCACATAAATATGTTTTGCGTAAAACGTATACATTTAACAATCAAATGCACAGAGAAGTTGTAAGGAATGACTCCCTCTACAAGAACTTATCGAGTAAGTGTCATTACGTGCATCCTCAGAAGCTGTGCAATCAAAAATAGATCTAGGAGTTAGACTGATTTCTACTCAATAATTGTTGAACGTAAAACAAAGTAATTTGAATAAGAATTACTTTATTAATTATTATGATTCCTACTAATCTTCATTCTCTCAAGTCTCTCAAGATGCAGTTTGATAGTAAAACTCCAAACATTTCGCCACTCATATACTTGAAAACTTTTTTATATCATTGAACTCATTCACATTTATTGGTAATGGTTTCTTGTAGGCTGATTCGTTTGAAAAACTTGGACATTCGACTTGAGCCGTAAATGTGTTTGTAACTTGTCCTCCGATAAAATTATTAACTGAAAAGTAACCTGGTGTAGAACTTCCATACATTAACTGATTATAGTTTGAAACTAAGAAGGGTTCATTATTTCCTTGAACAGTTGACTTGCAAGATTGTTTTATAATAATTTGGCCACAAGTTCTTGAAGTCCGTTATATCTGTATTTTTCTTTACTGATACTGTAAATGGTTTTAATTTGCGACTTTTTACTATCATATGCTCATAATCTTCTGATAAATTCGATCACGTCTTATGACTCGTTTCACGTTTCCGAAGGCTCTGCCTCATGGTAGAAAGAGTGTCCACGAACACGAAAATTATGTAGGTATTGAATTATTAGATACGTAACTGCGTTGATTCTTTCAACTCAACAAACAACAATGATAAGTCCCTTCAAGATAACTCCCTCCAATGATAACTCGCTCTAAGAGCTAGCTAGTCTTCTAGATAGCTAATCTTCTCGTTTTCTTTTTGGTTTGAATTATTTTAATTAAGCTTTTGGGCAGTTTTATGGGTGCATTTTTACGTAGTGTGGTGGGATTTTCGGGTTTTAGTGTGTTTACAGTTTTTGTAATTAGATTGTTTAAGTTTATTATTGCCTGATTCATTTCAGACGAGGTGGTTAGGATTTTAAATTTAGGTGTTTGGGATTGAATTATTTTCTTAAATTTGACCCAATTTAAGTTATACGTGTTAAGAACTGGTTTAGGCGAGGGTGGGGGAGTCTCATGTGTGGAAATTAAATCCGGAATGCGATCTGAGTCGAGCTCGATGTGAAGAATTGACTTGAGAGTAGAGTTGAGAGAGTAGAGTCGATGTGAAGAGATGAGACTAGGCTTCTAAGTTGTTTTCCATATCTAAAATATCGGGAAGCTTGAAGTCGTAGGCTTTCGTGGCCAGAGTCATGTGGGTGATCCGGACTGTCCGGGTCACGCCGCGTCGGAGGCTGTGTTGCCGACGTTTCGACCATCCTGTCGTGGTCGTGGTCGAGGAAGACCACGACAGGATGGTCGAAACGTCGGCAACACAGACTTCGACACGGCGTCACCCGGACAGCCCAGATCACCCATATCGGGAAGCTTGTTTGAGTCACGGGGATAGTATGTAGGTTCAGGGGGAAATATTAATCTAAATCTGTTAGTACGTATGTGATGGTATAGTTCGGATCCAGCGGCACTGGTGACTCTGCACCCCCAGGAAGTGTATAGCATTGAGGTCACCTAAGAGTATTCTGGGTGACTGAGGTGTTATTACGTTACTTAAGCTGGCGAAATTAGGCTTTAAATTGGATGGTTTATAAGCTGCAATTATAGTTAGATTTATGCAGGGGAGAAAAATTGCCGTTAGTTCAAACCAATGATAGGCATTTGATTTATTTGGTGACATGGGATAGTGGTTTTGATTAAAATGAGAACGCCGCCGCCTGGTGAGTGTATTCTATTTTGTCTAACTACGTTATATCCTGGACAATAAAAGAAGGATGTGATTCAGTGATGCAAGCAATATCTATGTTGTTGGCTTGTAAAAAATACTTAAGTTCTATTTTTTATTGCTGAAGGTAGATGCATCAGCAATAAAAAATTGAACTTAAGTATTTGATGAAGGTGAACTTAAGTGAATGATATGAAGGTAGATGCATGGGGTCCTAATGGACGACTCGGGCCCTGGTGGGGTATACTGAGGCTCATAGGTATACACCATTAAATACCAGGAAAAGCCCTCCTGTAATGGGGAGCCTTTGTAGTAAGGCTGAGTCATCAAGCCCCTTCCCAAACCTCCTCGTGGTGGCCCTGGATGCTCTGCGTGGTGAAAACCTACAGAGTAACGAAAAGGGTGGGACGAAAGGCGAGTTTCCGGCGCCTTAAAACGGGAACCATGAGCTAAGGGAAGGAAACCCTGACAGAAAACCAAGGGGGGAGGGGGGCCTCCGTAGGTGTAGTGAAACCAACCTTCCTAAGGGATGACAACCCTGAAAAAAAAACATCTACCTCCAGGATTAAACATGGGGGTTGGACGCAGGGCTAACATCCCGGCTCCATAAAAAAAAAAACTTCAGATCAGCGATTTAAATATGCCTCGGACCGGACCAAAATTAAATTTACGACAAAGGCTACGAAAACGGACAATGAAAATTGGAACATGGAATATACAAGGCCTACGAACAAAGCAGAGGGAGGTCATCTCAGAAATTGAAAAAATGAACCTGGACATAATTATACTTACGGAAACGAAGAAAAAAGGGACAGGGGAAGAAATTTTGAATGAATATCTTCATATTTGGAGTGGTGTACCCAAAGATTTTAGAGCTAGAAGTGGAGTCTCTTTCCTTATTAAACGTAAATGGACAAAATTCATTAAACAGATAGAGAATATTAATGAAAGGATACTAAGAATAGACATGAACGTTTTTCGTCATAAGATAACAATTTTAGGGGTATATGCCGTAAATGATAATGCACTCGTAGATGAAAAGAATAAGTTATTTCAAGACCTCAGCGAAACTATAGCGAGTATTCCGTATCAAAATGAAATAATATTAATTGGGGATTTTAATAGCAGAGTAGGTAATAGAGAACGTGAAGTAGTAGGTCAATACGGAGAGGAAAGTATTAATGACAATGGAAAAAGATTAATCAACCTATGTAAGGAACATGCACTATGTGTAGGGAATACGTTGTTCAGACATAAAAACATCCACAAATATACACGAATAGATCCAGTAAGAAATATACAATCTGTAATTGATTTAGTTGTGGTGAAGAATGAGAGAAGAGTTAAACTGAATGATGTGAGAGTATACCGTCAACCAGAATGCGGAACTGATCATCATATGGTAGTGAGCAAACATGTTTTTCCTTTTAGAAATAAACGAAGATGTACTGAAAAAGATACTGACTTTTTAATTGAAGAAAACTATGTAAATTTTAAAACAGACCTTTTAAAACAATACAGTGTTGAGATGCTCTACCAAAACAGAATTAAGAATAAGCTAGAAAGCTCAGAAGATGAAAGTCCCGAAGAAATGTACAATCATTTAAAAGACATTTAAAAGAGGCTGTTTTTGAAGCAGCTAAGGAAGTTTTAGGAGTGGAGCAAGAAAAAAGCAAGTTTGTAGAGAAATTTAGCGAAAATTTAGAAAGCATGATTAAGGAAAAGAAAAAATTATATTTGGCATGGATCTCAAATAGGAATGACGACACACGAAAGGAATATGTAGAAAAGAGAAAAGAAGTTAAAGAATTAGTAAAAATCGAAAAAAATGAACACTGGGAGAGATTATGTAGGGACATAGATAGTACATTGGGATATAACAGATCAACTGAAGCATGGAAAACAATTAAAAATATGAGAAAAAAATGTAACAGAAGCAAAATACAAATAATAACTCCTACAAAATGGATTGACTACTACAAAGCATTATTGCAAGAAAATAGAGTGGAATACCAACAAGATTTGGAATGCACACATTGGCAAGAATGGGAACCTGAAATTAGTCGGCTTGATGAAAAGAGGGCTTTGGCGAGAGCCAAAAACAATAAAGCTCCAGGACCAGGAAACCTTAGAATGGAACTTTTAAAATACGGAGGCTCTAGTATAATTGAATACCTCCAAAATCTTTTTAACAGAATTGAAGTTAGCGGTGTTGTCCCGCAGGAATGGAATATGTCATACATCAGTTCCATACACAAGAAAGGTGACAAAACTAGTTGTGAAAATTACAGAGGAATTAGTGTCAACCCATCAATAGCTAGGCTATTCGCTAGTATTCTAAAGGAAAAAATACAAAAAGGAATAACTTTCAGCGAAGAACAAAGTGGTTTTAGGAGTGGGAGGTCATGTTTGGATAACATCCATTGCTTACGCCAGATAATAGAAAAAAATGGAATGCACAATATAGATACATATATGACATTTATTGACCTGAAAAAGGCCTACGACAGTGTTCCAAGATGTAAAATTTGGCCAGCAATGAAAAGACTGAAAGTGCAAGAAAAATGGATTAATTTAGTTACAAAAATGTACCAGAATACTGAAGCGTGCATTAAAATGGGGAGGAAAATTACCCGAAGCATTAGAACTAACAAAGGGTTAAAAAAAGGATGTAGTTTATCGCCACTTCTCTTTAATATATATATGGAACAAGCTTTGGAAACCTGGTACAAGAAATGTTCTCAAATGGGAGTTCCCATAAATGACAAGTGCTTACATTCTTTGCTTTTTGCAGATGATCAGGTAATTATGGCAGCAGATCGGGAAGATATGGAGTATATGCTTCGCAAATTAAAAGAAGAATACGAAAACTGGGGACTTAAAATCAACCTTAAAAAGACAGAATATTTATGCATAGGAGGAGATGCCTCTAATATTAATATCGCTGATGACGAGATAGCTAACGTTTCGAAATTTAAATATCTTGGGACTGTAATTACTGACGATGGGAAAATTGATGAAGATATAACTACTAGACTTGCAATGGGGAGGAATGCAATTAAAGCTCTGCATGGCCTTATATGGAATAGTGTTTTAAGGCAAGACACAAAACGACACATATTCCACAGTATCGTGGAAAGTATTATATTATATGGAGCAGAAATGTGGCCGTTAACAAAACGCCGTAGAGACAGAATACGGTCGGTAGAGCTCGACTTCATGAGAAGATCTTTGCAGATAACAAGACTGGATAAAATAAGAAACGAAGTGGTGTGGGAAAGAGCTGGGGTTCAAACAACCATAACCAGAAGACTAGAAAATAAAGCTCTTCAATGGTATGGACATGTCCAGAGGATGCGAAATGAGAGATGGCCAAAACAAATTGTAAATTGGATACCTGAAAGAAGACGTAGAAGAGGTAGACCTGGTTTAACCTGGAAGACATATATACATGAAGTAATGGAGGAGAAAGGATTGGAAGAGGGTCAATGGGAGGACCGAGAATTATGGAAATCGAAAACGGCAAACTCTAAGGGGTAGAAACCGTCGAAGAAGAAGGAAGAAGAAGGTAGATGCATTCCAATTCATCAGAGTTAATGAATGATTAAATTCAGGGTGCGCCATGGGCGGTGATAATTTAGGAGGCTATGACTTGTTGGATATTTTAAACAATGACTGGTATAATAGAGTTAATGATATTAATTGTGTACGTATAGAGTTGATGATATTGTGTACGAATGGAGAATTTAAGGAACTGAAATGAGGTGAGTTATTTTGGGGGAGATAGTTTTGAGAGTTGTTAGCTGATTGGTTTCGGGTAGTGTTGTTTGATTGCTGGTTAGTTGCTGATACATATGTGAAGTTTGGTATGCGGGTCGTGTTAAGTAAGAGAAAATGATGTGTAGTATTAGGGGCAGGGGAATAATGGTTAGTTCTCGACTTTTGTGATGCTTGGTAGGAATTTTTTGATTTATTTTCCAAAATTGTTTTAAAATATGAGCATTATATTGTTTGGATATCAGCTGTGTGCTCCCCGTCGCAGTTTTTACATTTCGGAGGGTCGTCCTTTTGGGGCATTATGCCGAATAATGATTCTCAGAACAATATACAAGAAATTAGATAGTTACAGTTGTTTTTAGAATGCCCGAAATCCAAACATCGGATCGCGTATTGGTTCTTTAACTTTACGCCTTCTTTCAGTTTTTACTTTTAGATTACATATTACATTGGTTTTAAGAATTATTTCAATATTCTGCTCTCCTGAATATTCAGCGGCTACCACTCGGATTGGTGAATTGTTCTTGTGTAATCTGGTAACACTAATGAGGGAAGAATGTTTAGCTTTTGGATCTTAGTATAACTCCTCTTGAGAAATAGACGAATGAATGTTTTTGTAGACCACAGAAAACTTTATGTTGGTTGGGTCTTGGTAAGTGTGGAACTGATTATTTGTGCTTATAAAATATTTAATAGCTTTTCTGAAATCTTCTATTTGGTTAAAGTTATTTTTGCTTTGCAATTATTGAAGGTTGATGTATATAAACTGTTAGTTATGTGGGTTTTAATTGCATTGTTTAGTGCTATGATGTTTTCAATATTGTTAATATGGATGGGAGGGATTCTAATATTTTCGGAGTTTTCAAGCACTGTGATGTTTCGGGATACGGAACTTGTTTCACTTTCTTGCAGGCCCCTTAAAGGGTCAAATCTATTTTTAAGGGGAAAACCATAATCTTGAGAATGGCTTAAGTCGATTTTTTTTGTTTAGTTGCATGTTTAGATTTGGATCATTATGCCCTCGCTTACCACTGCGCTCTTGGGAAATTAGTTCTGCACTTGCGCTGGTATTACCGTTGCACTTTGAACTACTCGCAGTGCCGTTGGCCGGAGATATTTACTGACCTTATTGACCATTAACATTGTCATGCGGCATTGTTCAATTTAACATGCGAGGCTGATGCGATGGAGGTAGAGGTAACCGCTGATCTGGTTGATGTTGTTCTAGTAGATGTTCTGTATTTTGTAGAAATGATGTTTCGCGGACGTCGCCTTCTTGATAAAGCCATTTCCAAATTCCATTTCTCCTTCGGTCGGGTAGACCTGAGCGAGGGCATCTACAATACACTGGCGGATGCCAGCGTTGTCGGTTAAAAATGTTGCACTAAGTTGTTAGGATATTAACACCGCACAGTTCGAGAGAGTTGTTGATCACTGTTATTGTAGCACTAAACCTTTCACTGGCTCATCCTCACAGAACACAGGTACGAGGCAATGCCCAGTGGTGTGCGCGTAGGTCGTACTGTGACAGTCTCACAATGCGCAAAACCGAAAAGTGACAAACCAAATTGCGTAAACTGCGGCGAGGAACACACGGCCAATTACAAAAGCTGCCGCATTTTCAAGGAAATTCAGCGAGCAAGTTCAAACTTTCAAACTGAACGCAGGTCAGGGCCAGAGCAACAACCGCCGCCGCGCAACAATACCACCAACCTTTTTAGTTTAGGGCACTGGGCACTGGTAATAGCGCGTTCCACATTGTCAGTGTGTTCCTGGATACGAATTAGCTTCGCAAAGCGACCTCCATTCCGCCATGTTGTACCAGTACATCAAGCAGTTTGGTTACCACTACGGTACAGAAGCGCCTTATGGTTCGAAATCGGGCTGACAGTCGAAAATGTAATTGACTCAACCCAATATTTGCAACACGCAATTTTTGCAATTTTCGAAAATACGGAGAATTCGCCGAAAATAGGATTAGCAACATACTTTCTACCGTCGGTTCTTACAAAGGAGAAGAAAAGTTAATGAAAAAATTGGGTGTTTAGAGAAAATAATCTTTTTAGAAATTACATAAACTTCAGACACAAATATCGTAAGATCTTGATCTTTAAAAAAATCGTGTATTTCCCTTTTTAAAGCGCCGAAAATGGGTTTAACCCATATTTTTTAACATCCCTTAATACATATGCGGAGAAAATTTAAGGAACAAATTGGAGCGGTTTATGAGAAAAAATTATGTAAAATTTTTAAAATTGCCTATCTTACACACAAAATTACATAAAAACTACTTATACTTTCCAAAAATTAAATCTGAACTTATTTGTAGATCTGACTTTAAAAACATATTTAATTAAGAAAAAATCACGATATTCAATATTGTAGTTGTAGCAAGACGCCCAATCAATTGCACTTTTGGAATTTTTGAAATATCAGAGATTTCAACGAACATGAGATCTACACCATTATAAGCGTTCTTTACCCTAATCGAGGACTAAGTTTAGTAAATCTGCATCCGTTTTTGAGACATTTTTATAATGTTTTTAAGCTTCGTATGGAGTACCTTCAAAAATCAAAATATCTGTTTGAAACTACCAAAGCTGCTAGTTTGTTCAGATCGATCAGAAAATGTCAATTATGGAGCAAATCGGCTGAATGGAGGTGGTAGAGTTGACCACAGAAGGACGGACAGGTATGTTTTGCCGTCCATTAATTTTTCGTTGTCAAGGACGCACAAAACGGATTCTGGATACACCACATGTTAGAGGAGGTACTTTACATTATATAGGAATATGATTTATCCATTTTGTCTTTACGCAAGCCCGGCAATAAGAGTTTTTCTCCTGAAAATTCGTCGTTTTCCGGCGACGGTTACATAACTTTCTCTTCTTGCGAAGTAAGCGCATACAAAATATATAGTATGTAATTGTACAGTAAGTACAAATTAATCACAAATTATACCGTTTATAGATCTGATGAATCTGAAACCAAAGGAGAAGGTGTACTAATTGCGGTAAAATCATACTGTAATCACTTTCAAACAAGTATTCCTGACTCCCCAGATACTGAAACTATCGCCTGTAATATAAAGTTTAAAAAAACAATCATGGAAAATGATATCGGCGTGTACGCTACCTAGTGCCAAGATCCAAAACACGAACCTATGCAATTTCTTTCATCCCTTGGAAAGTTTCTTACTGTTAGGTGGCATCAACGCCAAACATACAAGATAGGATTGCCAAACCCATAATCAGAGAAAATATTAGCTAATATAATGAATCAATATAGCTTAAAAAGTTTCACCTCCACCACAACCAACATATAATCCATTCGACCGTGTGCGCAAACCTGGTATGCCTGCTAATCAACACAAATCACATTCCAATATTTTTTATTAGCCAACTGCACATCCCATTAAGGGCAAGGGCTTCCTGCATGAGCACGTAATTATTACTACATTAATGAATTCATAGGATGATGAAGAGGGGTGAAAGAGCAATCACGAATATATCCGTGCCCGAGGCGTGATTCGAACCTTCAATCCTTCGATCCGAGATCGCCACGGCACTTTTGCAATCTCGGCTAACTGGATTGGCACATTCCGGTATTACTTACCAGCAAACCATTAATCCATCAATATGCCTGTTTCCCTAAAATAAACTGGACAAAAAATGCAACTAAAATAAAACTTCTAAAACCTCAGCTGGATATAGATCGGTCAACCAAACGGAGAGAGGTGGTTCAAGGCATCAACTGATGTCACTGCAGTGCCTGTGACTCGGAGGGACTGGGTTCGTATCCCCGTTAGGGGCGGTGCCCCGCTAGTAGGGGATATATGCGGGTTCTGGGACAGGACGTAAATAAGATAAGCCACTTCCGGTCCCCCAGACCACAACATTCGGTGTCAACAACCGGCGCCACCAATTATAATGGGCCCAAACGCCCCCCGCCGAAGGTCAACAGCCGTTATCAGTCCCCGAACCCACCAACAACCCCCACCCCCAGCCCCCTCCCCCTCCCCAAGACCGGTCTCCCAGACCACAAATTCCGGTCTCAACAACCGGCGCCACCAATTATAATGGGCCCGAACGCCGAAGGTCAACGACCCCTCTCCCCCTCCCCTCCACCTCCCCCTCCACTCCCCCTCCTCCTCCCCCACAACATCCGGTGTCAACAATCAGCCAACAGACCCGAACGCCCCCGCCCCTTGCGACTCTGGTGGCGAAGACTGGCAGCGAAGACTGACGGTGGCTCGCCCTGGTGGCGAAGGGCGGCAGCGACGGAGGCTGTGAGGCTGGGGTTTCAAAAATGCTGCCTAGAGCCGATTCGATCCGAGATGAATCCCATTTCCTGTGTGGAAGGCGGCCAGCACTCTGGCTCTGAGCTACGGCGACATCTCGAGTCAAGCTGTCTGGTTTGGTGTTCTGATAGTACACGGGCCGGCGGCGACCGGGTGGCTGATAGCAAGCACGCGCTGGCGGCAACGGCGACGCCGGATGTTGTGGCTGATAAGATAGCGTATCAGCGCGCGGCAGGGGCCGGCTGCTGCCGGGTGGTTGATAGCGGACGCGCGCTGATATCGCAGCCTAATGAGTGTAGAGATGCGCGTGCTCTCTATGAGCGACTTTGGGAAACGATGAGGTGGCGCGCCCTGTGAACGACGTCGGGAGGCGGCGGCGCGCGCGCATTTTGAATGCACTCTATATAAGTTCATCATAGAATGAGTTTAAAAAATTGGACTGGGAAAAAAAGGAAACCTTACAAGGCGGTGAAAGGGAAAAAAATAAATTGAAAAATCAGTAGAATTGAAAGAATGTTTTTTGATTTATTGAAATCAAATCAAAAAAAGAATTATGAAATTATTTTCTCACATACATTCCACAAGCAGTTTTTATTGGTTTGACGATAAATAAATCGTGTATTAAATTTCTCCAAATGATGTGTTTACTTTAAAAAACACAGAAAATATGACAACATTATTTCTTTTATATTACATATCCTTTTCAAAGAGAGGATGTGTTTGTAATTGCATGTTTTTATTGAAGTTTCATAGACCTTTCAAAATTTATGTTTATATATTTCATGACAAACTTTTCAAAAATGCATACTGTTTCCAAACATATTTGCATGTTTAGATATTTTTATGGAGAAATTGATGCATGTTTGGACATTTTTCAAAGCATACTGTATATTTAGTCTATATCTAATCTATGAAGAACTTGTTTAAAATTATCTTTTGCATAATTTGTGAATGTTACAACTGATGCATATTTTATACAAAGAGCACATCATTCTTAGATCCTGACTGCATGCAGTTGTATTTTCATATTGTTATACTACACTTTTTAACCCTCTGTACATATGCTAGATTGTCAAAACGAGTACAAACTCGAGACTGCGCTGACGTAGATGGGCCATGCGTCAGCTGGAGATGAAACTTTGTCACTGTCACTATTACTACGGGCTGGAGAGTACGCCGGACCCGTATTTTCGAACGGGCAACACAGCGTCTGGATGGATTGACGAACGCGAGAGACGCGCTGTCGCAGTGCTTCACGGTACGGATCTTGAAGGAGGTGGCCGAGAGCTTCGAGAACAGCTAACACTTCAGCGTGCACCGTGAGAATAAAGTCTTCCGGTTCAGGAGATCTCCTTTTACCGACTCCTTCCGCCCCGTATGAGTTGTGGGGTGGTGGTGATTGCTTGTCATTGTCTATGATAAAGGGGAGGGGGGTCCCCCATGCTGAAGGGAACACAGGGAGCGTTCAAAGATTTCTGGATGACGCAATAGCGCACGAATAAACCATCAGCTTGGCACTCACAGCACTGACAGGAGGTCACTTCACCGAGAACCATCATTATTCATAGTACTTTCTCGTGACATGTAATCGCGAGATTGTGAAGAGTTTTTTCCTTATCTTCTTCGGCATCTGATGGTTCTTTTTCTTCCTCGTGACAGCGTCGGGTAGCACACGCCACATCAACGGCGACGTCGGTGATCGAGCGATAGGCGTCGGCGTAGTAGGGGCGCTGAAGACTGCCATTGTAGGCGATGATGGCGAGATCGGCGGCGGCGTCGCGGAGGCTGACCCAGTTCGCCATCAACCGCTTCTTCCACGCATCACGCGCTTCTTCGTCTAAGCGAGATCGTTCCATGGCGACAGGCGATGGACGAATGACGTGTTGAGGCCTCCCGTCTTCAACATGATTGCAAACGCTTTCCCCCTACTACTATTTGAAAGTGACTCATCATAAATCTCCCTACTACTACTACTAAAAGTGTCTAACCATAAAATAAATAAAAAGTTTAAAAATGAATTCTAGTCTACCTGAACCCCGCCTGCAGGGACGAGCGTGCACGCTGAAGAACAAGAAGAAGAAACGGACGGACGCGTACACAGGATGCGGAAATGACCCTATGGCAGACTTGTAAATTTATCGATCCAATAGGGTTTGTCGTCGGACACGGACAACGAACGCTTGTTTTGAACAAATGAATAATTGACATGGGATGTGGACCGAATAGTACATTGTTTGTCGATTCTATTTTCGTTTCGAAATAAACAGTCCAAATAATTTTGAAATTTATAACGTTTCACGACCGAACGTTGTACTCCCTTCGCCCGAGAAGAACACGCCCGAGATCGGGTTTCGATGGAGTATATTTTTGGACGTATACCTACGTAGCCGAGCAGGGGATCACTTCCGCATTCGTCCTTAAACAACCCTAATACCTTTTTGTTGCGAGGAGTCACGCCAAATGCGTTATCGGGAGCGAAACAGGACGTATCGAACCAGGATGGATGCCGATTCATCTCAGCGTACACACTCGTGGAAGTAGAAAGAATGAATGAATCGGTATCCATATAAAGAAGGTGAAGGTGAAGATCACAAAGATGTTTTTGACAGTAGTTATAAAAAAAGTCATACATTCTGTGTTTCGAAATTTCTAATATGCAAAACCCCAAATAGATGGGCTTTGTGAACTTCACCTCCGTTTTTCGCAACTCGATGGTCATGAGATCGCCGTTCACGTGATGACTACGCACGAAGGCGGGATCGGCGATGAGACTTCTGGCCCCGCACTTCCCTTCCCACTTGTTCACGAGATAAATGCGTCGGTGGTTGCGCACGTCATCCATCGACTTGCCGTAAACCGAATTGTTCATGAGTTTAAAAAATTTATCCTCGAAATCGGAGGACGCGCGCTGTCGACGTGCGTTGTTCAGGTCCATGTACGTGGCAAGCCAAAGTAGTTGTGAAAAAGAGAGAACGCGATGAATTTTCGTGAGTTGCACGCCCAACTCGAGGGCCTGAAGTAAATTTCGAATGTGAATGACGTAACGACGCTTGGGCAGCAGCGTCGCCAGCATCTTGGCTTGCCTGCTCTTCGAGTTGGGGGGGACGCGGGTTTCCGGACAGGGCGGCAAATCGCTCAACCGATCGTTGATGGCGTCAGGATAGTCGAGGTCGACCTCCAAAACGTATCCCCGATCGACTTCCGCAGCCGCCTCTGCGATGTTCAACCGCTCGATGTCGGTTTCCGACATTCACCGGAAGTCGCCCACCGGAAGCGGATGTGACATCGAGAAACCATACAAGTTATTCGCGTCGCCGTAGGCGAGATAAGATGTCTTATCGCTTGGCCGGAAGCGTTCACCCGCAAAGGGGTGATTGGCCTCGGTGTGACGACCGATCACTTGCACGAGTCCCCCCCGGATGCCCCGTTCGAAAAAGAGAACCATGTCTATGTCCGTGAGTAGCTCTAGTCGAACGCCAGTGGTCTTCAACATGGCGTCCCACGAAAGCCCGAAAGCGGTGTAGTAAAACAGAGGATCGAGCCCGTACACCTCCAAACACAAATTTCGAAATGTTTCCATAGTGTCGGTTTCTAGCAGGACGTCGACTTTCAAGTACAAATCGGCGTACTGGAGCAAATTTTGAACGGAGAACGCGTCCCACACGGCCTGCGCGTGCGCGTACTCCGAGTCCGAAACGGGTGTGTCTGTGAGGCGACTGTAAAAGGCCTCGGGCGGCGGTAACCTCGTGTCGTCCAATTTGGACACGTCGTTGACATAATCGTAGGGAAACACTCCCTTCCTTTTGGCCAACGCGAAAAGACGATCGTCGGGAAAGGCCGCACGGGTGAATGTCAAATCGGCCGAATCGAGCGATCGACTTAAAGAGTCGAGCGATGCACCTAAAAATTTCAAAGGGTCTAAAAAGCGTAATTTTACTTTCCCGTTTTTCTGGGAAATCGCCACGAATCTCTCGTGATTGTGTGGAACCATGCGCAGCCCGTCGTTGTTCATACAGTTCTTATCGCCCCAGGCCTGAAGTAGAAAATGCCAATCGTAACCGCTCCCGTTGTGCATGACGACGGGGATGAACTTCGGTGCGGGAAAGTTGACGTTGCACACTTGATGAGCCGCGCCGCGAAAGACACCCGAAAAATGATCGTGGTCCCTGACGCAAACGGAATTTGCAAGAAAAGGTCCTTTGCATATGTGGCATACTTCGGAATTTTGAAAAGACCCCTCGTCCTCGTCGTTCATCACGAGAGGAGAAGGATGACTCAAAAGTTGTTCGTAATCTTTCGCGAAACCTTCTAGGAACGCTAATATTTGTATCGCGACGTCGGGACCGTGAAAGGTGACCAGCTGATTCCGCGACTCATCAAACGAGCACACCACTTGAAACGCGGCCGAAAAGGGTTCGTGAATTTGGTACGGTTGAAGGAAGGATCCGTTCGACGACGGCTCACACGAAGAAACGGGGAGCGTGAGCGCTTCGAAATCAACATAAACCGCGATCGGGCATCGTTGTTGTCTTTCGAGGTGTCGAAATTGCATGAAGCGCTCCTCCTCTTCGCTCGTCTCCGACGGAAGGATCAAACGTGCGGGGGACCCCACGGACCTACAATCGATTTCGTGAGTCTCGAAATGCGCTTGCGAGTAAAACACATTCAAACATCTGTCGCAAACAAAAATCCTACCCTTGTGAGCCGAATGTTGAGACTAAATCAGTCTAATTAAATTTTTAATCCAAACGTAATGGGACTGTCCGCCATCGCCATGAATCAGCAAGAAATTGAAATGGTTATTTTTCTTCGTACCCGAAAAGTGTACAGGACCTACGAATTTCCAAGATTTGTTGGTCGAATCAAACTCTAATGTGAAAACGTTTAAACGAAAAGGTAGAATTTTGACGTTCGGAACGTTTTATCTCGTGAACGGGCAGGGGCCAAGAGATGTCGCGCAAATGTTTTCCAATTGATCGAAAAAGGTTTGATAGGTACTATTACGATTAAATTTCAAAATTTTGTTGTGTGGGGGCTGGCTTTTATGAAAAAGAGCCGAAGCCACCGCCCACAGGAAACATTTCTTGTCTCGATTTTGCACGTTGATCACAGCATGACGACACGCGATGGATGCCGGAAGAGGAAGAAAAGAAGAGGCAGAATGAGCGATAAGTTCGAACAAGTGAGCCGAAACATGAAGAGCGACGATAGAGGCCAACGATTTTCCGGAATCTCTCTCAGAGAACTCGTCGAATTTGGAATTGATAGGTTGTGCTATACGAGAAAGGAAAAATTCCGATATGTCATCCCCTCGCGATAACACCGCAGTCCGTGCCGAAAGAAAGATGGGCTGCAGCACCCCTACGATTTCGTGCGTCTCGACGTTCTCTTTCTCAATTAAAAACTGACACTCGAGTTGCGTGAAAATTTTGAAACTAGGTCGACCGAGAGCGTTGTTGAGCTCTTCAAACATCTTACGATGGAAGGGAACACGACAACGGTTGAGAAACTCGATCGGATCCTCGATATCGTGTGGAGGATTCAAAATGACGCCCCGAAATACACGGGCGTTTAAAGACTGAACGACGTCCGTCCATTGGGGAGCGTTTGCAATGTCTTGTTGTTGTTGTTGGTACGGGCAATCTATAGAATCAATCAAAACACACACTCACACACACAAAAACATAAATGATAATAATTCAACACATCACTATACACACACCACTACTATTAAAAGAAATTTATTTTACCATCCTCACGCTGCGGAGAAGACACTTCCGCTTGTCGACCTGCATGAGTCTCACACTCTTCGCGAACGTGACGATTTAATAGACGTTTCTTCATCTCGAGACAAGTCGAATGAACCAATAATACTAACAATCACAGCGTTGAACAGCGTAAACTATAAACACGTGACTAACAAGACGTAAACAATCAAAAACGTCGCGAAAAAACAGTGCACAACAAGCTCCGCACGCTCCAAGAGCAACGTACGACTAACACAGCAGAGCTCTGCGGACATGGTGTTTTAAACCCTATGTTATCTCACACAAACACACACACTATCACAGCGATTGCACCACACAGATGACACGTGCAGCACGCATGAGCGGAAGACATTAATCACTCGAGCACCCCAGGCGATAACGATAAGAACAGCACGCTGTCGACATTATCACAACCGGAAGTTATAATTAGGAAAACAGGATGTCAATGATATAGCTCGAGCTCCGGAAGAGATAGTGGAAGCATTCGCCGGCCATTATCAGGGGAAATTCTAATTGGAACAGAACGTCGTGAGCACCGGAAGAGATAGTGGAGGCACATACTGATAATTTGATAATCTCAACACGCCAACGGACTTAAAAAGGGGTTCCATTCGAGCAACGCTCACTCGCTCGCTAACAGTGAACGTGCCCCACTAGCAAGACAACATGAGCAGCTCGCAAGACGTCATGAACGAGATGACAGAAGTCTCCATGGACACCGTGGATTTAACTGGAGAATTGCTTGAAACACCACCACCAGCACTTCGAAAACGAAAACTGTAAGTATTATATTTTTCAATTTTTCAAATATCATAAATTCAGTGAGTAGTTTCAAAATGTTTCGTTTTTTAAAGTATATCAGAAGACATAAAAGAAAAAAGAAAAGTGATAAAGAAACAAGCACGTGAAGAGGCATTGAAGCTATTATATGATGATGCGGGAGATCAGGCAATTGCTCTGGTAGAAGAAACACCAAAAACACCATGCTTCTCCCGTTCTGTTCAAGACAAAGACAACGCAGTGCAAGCAGTACAAATGAATGTAAACACAGACTGCATACAGATTAGTAATAGTGCAGTATATATATACACGTCGAAAAAAACTACCGAGTAAGTGAAATAATTTTGTTTTATTGTAGTTGCTTTTACACTGAGTTGGCGTTAAAAATTATTGTTTTCATTGTTTAGTTCGTGGGAAGCATTAATAAAAAAGATGGAAGCTACCACAATTCGGGTAAACATGGTACAGTTGCCGAAAGGTATTTTCTTCGAAATTACAGACATACATCTCATTGTCAGTGAGGCATATAAAAAATCATCGTATGTAGCGACTCTGCACAATACATTCGATTAATTTCTTCCAACAAGGTATGAATGCAAAATATGAATGTTTTAATATGTTTGTAAAAAGGTTTTTTAAAAAATTATGCAATAATACTTTTCTTTGTAGATTTACATCAGAAATTGAATTCATAGGCAAAGAAGAATTTTTAGCGGAAAGGCCGCATTTAACTTTTCTTGGGGTCCATCCTAAAATTAAAGCAAGCGTTGTACTTATATATAAGTACAAAGATTTAATGAAACAAACAATATGCGAAAATCTCTTAATATGGTTCAAGCAATGTGGACTTCTAGAAAAAAAAGAAATAATGTACAACTTACTAAATAAATCAAAATGATTATCTCTCTAATATTTATCTCAATTTTTTTTTCAATAAATAAATAATTTCAAAATGTTTTCGACAATAGTAAAGTTTTTTTCAATGAATTCAATAATTGTTGTCAAAATGTTTATCGCACAACTGTAAAAAATAAAATGATGTACATATATTACAGAATAAAACAAAATATTAAATATAACTGCATAGTTCTTTTTATTTTCCTACTCCATTCCCCAAATCCTCAAACTTAAAAATACAATATGAAGTAGATAAAATTACAGAGGAAAAGAAAATTTATCAAATATTTATAAAGTAAATTATTACATTAATTTCAAAATTTACCATTCACCCATACCTACATGTATTGATGAAAATTGTCAATTTATACAACCATACTTAATTTCATGTTTTGTTAAAAATTGTTTGCCAAACAATTAAGAAATGAAATCGAATAGGTTTCAAATACTTTGTTCGGGTGAGCACGTACAAAAGCTCACCGTTTCGGAAAGGCTACGAAGCGCGATGGGGAACCGAACTCTTCAAAATTGTTCGTGTGCATCTCTCGAATCCCGTCACGTACTCGCTAGAAGACCTGCAAGGCGAAACGATCAAGGGCCGCTTCTATACCGAGGAATTGCATCGCACGCGATATCTCGACCGATATTTAGTCGAGCGTGTCGACTCACGCCATAATGGCTCGGTTTCGACTCACGCCATAATTCGTGGGAACATGCGAGAGACATTGAAGATTAAGAGGGAATAGACTTGCGTCATAGCCTCGCGCGATAAGACAAGCACGCTTCGAGATAACGTGTCCTCTGACGTCACAGTCCTGTATAAGAAGGATGACGACAGCACGACGATCGTCAGTCTTTCTTTTCGCGTGCGAAAGCGAGTCGATGAACGAGACATCATTGCGCTGTGTTATTCCATTCGATTTTTGTTTTCCTCTGTGATTGTGTGTGCGCTCCTTTGATCATGTTGCGCTACGTAACATTCTTTATACAAACTGTTGAAAGAAAAAGAAGAAGACGAACAGCGAGACAATGCTTCTTCTTCACCTGAACAGAACAGTCCACAAGAAGAAAAAGCATTTCGAGACGAGAACGAGGAGGGGAACGAGACTTTGTGGACAACACAACCGACCACCCCGTGGCGCGAAAATGAATCCGGTAGAAGAAGAAGACGTGTGCTCACAGCTGTCGCTGATCTTCAAGGGTATTGGATAGGCGGACAATTCATTATCAAAGTGCTAACCGTCATCCGGGCCGCCAAAGACGATCCTGAGGAACGGTTCGTTCAGAAATTCACCTTTCGTCCACCGCGACCTTTCTATACTTTGAACAGCGACGACAAGAGACAAGTGTGGTGGATCAAAAGCTGCCATCACGCCACACCGTCGGGGAGTAGTGGGCGTTACGATTATCGAGACAGGACGTTTGTGATGTTGAAAGCTTTCGAAGGTGTCGCAACGATATACGTTAAGGGAGCACAGAAGAAGGAGTGGCTGCTAGATGTTATCCAAGGAAAACGCATTGTTGATCTGGAGTCGATCGGGTGTCCTTCGCTGAAGGAGTGTTTACGCGCGTACCGCGAACTCTGCGCTTGCGGTGATGTTAGCTTAGCAGGGCAGCACGTCATCACCCTGTACGAATGGATGAGTGTCAATCGACCGCATTTATTGAATCATGAAGTGGAGACGTCGAAAAGGGAGATTGTGTAATCGGTCTCTTCCGTTCGAGAACGATAAGATTATCAACTTCCTGCGCGTTATAATCACGCTCTCCGCCGCTTCGCTCGTCATTACGATGCAGTGTTCCATCGTACGCATCCGCTCATCCGCACCGTTGCCGAAGTATTGGAGCATACCAGACAAGAGATCAGGCGAGAGACGCGCGAAAACATCGAGCGCGCTTTCAGAAAGTTGCATGAAGCCGATTACAAGCTTACACTTCTCGACTCGGATACATTGAGTCAATTGCCGGTTGAATTTTTGTGTCATTGGCCCGCGTCTCACGAGGTTGAGCGCGTTTTCGAGAAACTCCCTGAAGACATCAAAAAACTAGCGTGTATTGAAGAACTTCGTTCGTGTAAAGAGCATTGGAATCGCGGACGCACGCGCATCGACGGACCGTCGCCGTCGAAGCGGAATTGTCGCTTTTGCATCTATCTCCGCCAGACTTGCACCCAACACTACTCGGAGGAGGAGGACGCTGCCGCACCGTCGAGGAACGACTGTCCGTCGTGACAAACCGTCGCCCTTCTCGTCTGCACACAACACTACTCTCAACACGACAACGGACCTCGGCCATTGAAACTGGATTGTGTGTGTTTTGTAAGAGGAATATTGTGACGTTTGTGTAAGTGTGTGCTATGAATTGGATAGATATCATCATTGTTGGTGTAGCCCTCCTGAACTTTGCTTTCGTGTTCGCTGCTTTTATCTGTTTAATACTTTGACGTGAAACAAAAAGAAGAAAAATGGAAGACCAATGGACAAGTGACACACCGCCACCATCATCGCCTCCACCTCCTTTTGCGGAAGTTCGATCCACTGCATCCACTCCTCTATGTTGCATCATTTGTCAAAACGATGACACTCCCCCTCCTGTGATGGCGCGCACACCGTGCAATCACTTTTTTTGTCTTGAGTGTATACAAACATGGTTAGACGTGACCAACACATGTCCTATGTGTCGACGCGAATTAAAACCACCACCCGAAGCTTATCCGAGCCTAGACGAACACATCATGGCGTCGATGGTGGATGACAGAACCATTATGCAGGCGTACATTTATCTCTGCAACGTCATGTGCACACTTTCCGCCAACGAGAGAGTAGCGGTTCGACAGATCCTGGAGGCTCTCTGTGCTGAAATATGTCGACGACGTAACGCCGAGGCAATAGCCCAACGAGCTATTCGACGAGCTCGACGAGGGGTGCTCACAGTGTAGTGATATGCCGACAAGAGTGGAGCAGGATGTGTTGTCACTGCTGATAAGTCCACCGCAGTCAGTACTGGTAAGCTTAACGGTGGCACGAAATTGTGTGGGGAAATCGCTAAATATCTAACCGGCAAACAAACATGAATGTCATTTTTTCTGTGTCGATTCGTATGGATTGATTGATTTCAATAAAAGGATCATTCTTTCAATTTGTTTTGTTTTTTCATTTGTTTTTTCCTATCACCGCCTTTTAGGGTTTCCTTTTTTTTCATTATGAAAGTCTATTCAGCGGGGGAGCGAGCGTCAGCGCTCTCGACTCGAGAGAGAGAGAGAGAGAGACGCGCGGCTGGCGCGCGCTATGAACTTATATAGTGTGCATTCAAAATGCGCGCGCGCCGCCGCCTCCCGACGTCGCTCACAGGGCGCGCCACCTCATCGTTTCCCAACGTCGCTCATAGAGAGCGCGCGCATCTCTACACTCAGGCTGCGATATCAGCGCGCGTCCGCTATCAACCACCCGGCAGTAGCCGGCCCCTGCCGCGCGCTGATACGCTATCTTATCAGCCACAACATCCGGCGTCGCCGTTGCCGCAAGCGCGCGCACGCTATCAGCCACCCGGTCGCCGCCGGCCCGTGTACTATCAGAACACCAAATCAGACAGCTTGACTCGAGATGTCGCCGTAGCTCAGAGCCAGAGTGCTGGCCGCCTTCCACACAGGAAATGGGATTCATCTCGGATCGAATCGGCTCCAGGCAGCATTTTTGAAACCCCAGCCTCACAGCCTCCGTCGCTGCCGCCCTTCGCCACCAGGGCGAGCCACCGTCAGCCTTCGCTGCCAGTCTTCGCCACCAGAGTCGCAAGGGGCGGGGGGAGTTGACCTTCGGCGGGGGGGTGGGGGCGTAGACCCCGGCTACTTCGGCGGGGGGCGTTCGGGTCTGTTGGCTGACTGTTGACACCGGATGTTGTGGGGGAGGAGGAGGGGGGAGTGGAGGGGGAGGGGGAGGGGAGGGGGAGAGGGGTCGTTGACCTTCGGCGTTCGGGCCCATTATAATTGGTGGCGCCGGTTGTTGAGACCGGATGTTGTGGTCTGGGAGACCGGACGTGGGGAGGGGGAGGGGGCTGGGGGTGGGGGTGGGGGGTGGGGGCTGATAACGGCTGTTGACCTTCGGCGGGGGGCGTTTGGGCCCATTATAATTGGTGGAGCCTGTTGTTGACATCGGATGTTGTGGTCTGGCGGACCGGAAGTGGCTTATCTTATCTACTTCCTGTCCCAGAACCCGCATATCCCCCTACTACCGCTGGTGGAAGATACCCCGTGGTTAGGGAAAATCCCGGTAACAGACAGTATGTCGTCGCCGGATTTCGCCATCCTGAGGGGAATACCATAGCCACCTCGGGAGAAAACTAGGTATGCTACCAAAGCACATCCTTTCTCGCATTGTTTCCTAAAGCTCCGCAACATTACACTACTACAAAACCAGCAAATGTGTTGTCAAGCAGCTAACTATTTTTCCGCTCTTAAACTCAGATCCTCAGAGTTGACGTACCGGTACTCATACTGCTACGCCTCAGACGCGCCGCATGGATCGAACTCTGACAAAAGTATAAAAGGTAAATGCCCGATTCTTTAAAAAAAACTTCAACAATCAAAATATCCGTCAGAAACTCCCAAAGCCTCCAGTCCGTTTAGGTCAATACGAGTACATCAATTTTGAAGAAAATCAGCTAGAGCGCTAGTCGCAGACGGACAGAAAGACATTTTGCAGTCAATCGATTTTTTGGTATGAAGAACCAACAAAACATGGATTCTGGCTGCACCACGAGTTAGAGATTTTTGTTCCAAATTTAGCAACAGGATTTATCATCTTTTTTATTACCAGAACCCGGCAGTGAGGTTTATTCTGGCGAAATTTTAGCGTTTTCTTGCGCACGATTACGAAGAGATCTCTCAATTTCTATCAGTTACACTTTGAAAGTTGAAAGAGAAAATATGAGTAATGATTAATGTGACATATTACGTAATTTGTGTTTAACAGAAACCCCAATTCGTGCGAAGGCTAAATAAGCGATTATAAAAGAAATCAATATTTTAACCAGAATCATAAGTAAATTGTTGATGTCTAATTACCATTTAGCAAAGCATGATAATAATAATAATTACTATATAATGAAATAATATTTAAGCATAATGATAATAATTTCTAAAATTCTTAGTAGTATAGGGTTTCATGTAAGAGAAGAGTTTGTATTCAATGATTGAGTTGTTTATGTATTCATTCCTGACATTCAATGCTTGTCATCCCAATCCAGAAGCGCAGTCGCGACCATGAACATTTGTCCCTTCGGTCCTCATTTACAACAATTTATTTGTTTGACGAGCCAAGCCTTAGTTTGCTTATATAATATATAATCTTAATTATAATAATAATACATAATAAATAATAATACGTAATCTTCTTCAATAATCGTTCTCGTATCTTATTCCTGATGTTTTGAAATATTGATTACTGACTAGAAGCTTTACTTCTCATCTTTTTCGTACATGTTCTATTTGATTACCATACACAGCATTATCAATGAGTTTAAAGAAATCATTTTCAAAATCATTATCTGCAAGCTGTCTTGGTGCCGTACTTTTTCTATATACGGTTTTAACCACGCTTTTTGATCATATGATATAACTTGATTAATTTTATTGGCCCTCTTCCAGGAGACGCCATCTTAAAGTAGCATTGTCCGTGCGGGGGAGGAGATTTGTGTGTTCCGGTGAAACTAAGGGCTATGACAGCATTGCTGATGGGTTGAAGAAACGATTAGTACTGCTACCTGTTGAGTCACCCAGGCTGTACAGACTTCAGTTGAGGAGCCCGACGAAGGGTGGTCTCACGCCCCATCAGTCTCATCCCCCCTCATCAGACTGCACCACATCCAATATCCTACTCAGCCCACCATCGGCGGCACTGTCACAGGTGGTACCCTTCTAGTGCGGTACTTTTTCAACTTCAATTTAATGATAGGTGGTGATAGTCATGTCATGAGGCCTACTCTTCCGTCTAATCACGCAAATTTCGTTACGTTCCTTTCACCATCTAGCGCAGAAAGACGGTATTGTTCGGACGACAAAACAGCCGATTGAATTTAGCTCACAGGCTTCATTTAGGCTTGAGCATCTTTTACATGATCTATTACACGGGACAGCCGTATTTACTACATGTCCAGATAAAGGCGAACGAAGGATTTTTTTCGCCCTTATCCACAGCTTTGATTGGGTTTGAACCCGCAAACTTCGGTGTAACAGCCCGATACGCTAACCTTCGAAAATGAGGCGAAGCACCTGTAAGTGGAGATTTACGGGTGCCTCGCCTCATATCTTTTCACTGTGGCTATTCTAGACCCCTTGTGATATTCCCCGGAACTATTGGGTTTCGAAGGCTATGGGGTCGTTTATTTCTCTTCTACTTCTCTCACTCTTTTTCTCCTTTTCCTATCTTCTCTTTTTCTTTATATTTTATTTCGTCTCTCTTACTAATAGGTAGACTTTCAGTCTTTCCCAACCCACTCCTACCGAAGCTACTCCATGCGACGGAAGGAATATATGCGAAGAAATACCTCAAGGAGAACCTACTCTTCTGTACCAGAAGGGAAGCAATAACAGAATTCCCAAACGGGCAGACGCAGCTGAGTGCCGTAGAGAAGGTAGTGCTTGTAGGGTGAGCAACCCGAATAAATCGCACTGCAGGTTTGGAGGCAGTGAGGTGGCAGTCCCACTACCAATCTTACCCTGCGTGGGGCTCGTAACGCAATTACTGATAATCTTCAAGAAGCAAATACAAGACCAGCTGCTGATGTAGAATTTATGCAAAAACGGACCCGCAAAAATAAAATTTATAGCAACAAATTTATATCTGAAAGAACAATCATAAGATTAAAATTACTAGAGGGTATCTGTGAATATTAAGAATATATGCGCCTGAAAAGGGGAGAGTGGAAGAAAGCGTAACTGTCTAAGATACATTGCAGAAACTTCTTAATTCTGTGAAAATGGTAAAACACTTATTAACTTTGCGACCTACAAAGAATTAAAAATTACAAACAGACTTTTCAAACACAAGGATATACTCAAATACACTGTAACCGCTATTTGTAATTACTTACTTACTTGAGGACATACGTGAAACCTCTACTAGATAACTGCAGAGCATTGCCGTCAGAACTAGAAAGCGCTGTTAACGAACCGACACTTAAGAAGTTTCCATCTCTAAACAGCCGACCAATTAGGTACTTTGCCGACAACGAATGAAATTAGCGAGAAGAGGGGAAATCTCGTCCATATTGCTTGTGACGTTCGCAGAAGGTTCTCTGAATACGCGCCGGACAGCGTGAAGATAATGCTGATTCTACATCTAAAAAGCTTATGAAAAGTTAACAAATCTACTATACTATGAATAAACAGAAAGGAATATATTATGTGGAAAAGAAGCACGTTGAATGATAAAAAGAAAATCAAGCGATTTCCTCACGAGAAATCCAGGGCTTCTCCTACGTGCACATTAGAAAGGATATTAATGTGAATGCTAACAGGAGATGTTTTTCCTACAGCTTTTTTATTTGAGTTTGCCATTTTTATTTCATTCCTATTTAACAGGGAAGTGGAGTAATAAGATACATTCTTGGGGAACACGAAAGTTGCAACGAATCCTTTTCTTCGGAAGGCGTTTTCGCCTCGCCTCGCCTCGAACGGAGCTCCCCACTGCGCCGATCCGCGGCCTTGGACCTAGGCTGCGGGGACGGGCGCTTTGGAGGCACCGAGCGGGCGCCGCGGGATTTGGTGGCGGGAGGCAGACGCGTCCCACGAAATGTTTCTGTGACGTGACGCAGGGTGAGGCCCAGAAGAACTGGACGGGCGCGCGCGTGAGTCAGAAAGAGAGACAGTGAGGCAGACAGAGAGGGAGAGAGAGAGACGGCGACAGATGCAGAGAGGCGGAGAGTGTCGGAGAGATGCAGAGAGTGACGGAGACAGAAAAAGAAACAGTGCGCGTAAATGAGACAAAGAGAGGGTCAGATAGAGGGAGAGACGGAGACAGTGAGACAGATAGAGCCGGATCGAGGCAGACAAGCGGACCGAGACCGACAGACAGACAGACAGACAGACAGACAGACGCAGAGACAGACAGACAGACGCAGACAGACAGACAGACAGACGTAGAGACAGACAGACAGACGCAGAGAGAGAAACGGAGAGACAGAAAGAGATCTAGACAGATGGATAAAATGAGAGTCAAGAGGCAGTGTCACAGAGAGACAGAGATAGTAAGATACAGAAACAGAATGAGGCCAACAGAGATAGAGCCACAGAGATATAGACAGATACAGAAAAAGACACAGATAAAGATCTACCACCCAACGTACCACCTTCAGCAGCAGCACGTATGTTCAGTAAGCTTGTTATCATGAATGCTCGTGAAGTGAGCTTAAAATTCTCAGGAAGCAGGATCTTTCGGGTACGAGAAAGGTCTGAACCCTCGACACAATAAATTGGAAAGATTGTGAACAAACGAGCGTATAATTTAACCATAAAATTCGGTGGCACAATTACACAACAACAAAAATGAACACAGTTTTACGCAGAATAAATAAAATAAAAATAGAAATCTGGTTGTTCACTGAAATTAAAGACAAGAACACACAGGACAACTTCGGGCGTCACCTTGAATGCCTAATAATACTCGAGTAAACTGGTTTACACTCTTACTCTCCTATTTCTTACTAAATTTCTTCTATTCAACTTTCATTAAATTTCCTCTATTCAACTTTCATTAAATTTCCGTGCACGGATTCTAGCATTTGACCTTTACACATCATAAATAATATTTAAACCTTACAATATACAATTTTAACTTCCCACAAATTACAAAAAACTGTACAACAATTAAATCACCTTTCTACAATTAAGCCACATTCAACGAATTCAACGTAAGACCAGGTTTGAAATATCCTAATGTTTTCTAATAATATTCCAATTTTAGTCCAAAATATTAATAATTGTAAATGCTCTGAGGTGTTGAGGTCTATTGAGATACCTAGACCGCGTAATTTTATATAATAATCTAATAATAATAATATAATAACAATAGCTCTAGACCTCATTTTTAATTTTATTCTGTAAAAAGTTTAATTCAACAATTTCTTTGGCTATAAATCCTTTATACAAGACTTTTGACCATTACCTTTCAAATTTAATATTTCAAGCAACATTCTATATACAATAAACCGCATTTTGATTCAACGAATTCAACGTAAGACCTGGTTTTGAAATATCATTTTTAGTAATAATTTTCCAATTTTAGCCCAAAATATTAACAATTGTGGGTGTTTTTGAGGTCGATTGGAATTCCTAGAACGCGTAATTTAGTAATAGAATATAATATTAATAATATAATAATAATAATAATATAATAATAATATAATATCTCTAGACTACATTGTTAATTCAATCCTGTGAAAATTGTAACTATATATTTTGCTATAAATCGCTTGTACATTAATCTTAAATTTTTAGATTTTAAAAGATCTCTAACCCATTACCTATATTTTTTTTTATTTTTGTTATTTCCATTTGAATATTGCCATTTTTACTAAAAATAACTCGTATCTTTGTCTTATTTATTTTATAAGCTTGTCTATTGCCTAAAAGTTTGATTTGTTAAGTCGATCTCCCAATTGGAAATCGTAGTGGGTGCCGTGATCAAATATAGAACATATTTGAAAATATCGTTATATTGGTTAATGAACAATAATATATTTTAATGAATGTTTTATTTCTGCAATTTAGCAATACATTTTACATGGCGTCCTACATTGCACTTGTAACACCGTTTCCATTTTTTACAAACTGCTCATTTTCTTTTCTCCCTGTTTTGTGTTCTTTCCAAGGAATGTCGTTTTGAATCCTTTCTCATAGTATTAAGAACGCATGTAATCTTCTGTATACATGGTCTACCTGCACCCCCTTTATGAATTGATTCAATTAATTATGGCCGTAATTTCGCAGATTTGCTCAATGCTAAAATTGTCTGAAAAACTATCCAAACTTCATAAATTTTTCTTTGAGTTTTTCTATAAAGGGACGTATTTTGAATGACTTGTCTCTTTAAGATTGATTTCCTAGTTCACTATTGTCACTGAAATGAATATTTCTTTTATTTCACTGCGTCTGCTTCTTGAGAAGCATTTTCTGCCACTATGAACACATATCATACTCGCCCCAGTACATATGTTCTTGGGGCAAAGAATGGTAACCAGTCAACATCAGGAAACCAAAACATTTTCTGAGACCTGCTCCTTTCTTCAATCAGGAGCAAATGTGAAATTACGCATGTTATTTTGAGCAGCATGTATTACACATTATTTCATGACATATTCTATTATATCACTGAAAAAATCTCAAAGATTTCAACATATTTTCCTCTACGATTTTCAATCATTTTGTTCTTTTATTGCCAGAATTGTCTTCATATGATCCGTATTTTTTCGAAAAATCTAGTCTACCAATCTGCTACAGTTTTAGGCTTTTCCAAAGGTAAACCTTCAGAGGTATTCCTAGTAGCAATAGTAGTCCCTTGAACCTCTTAATTATTCAGTGCTATAGCGCCAGAATGAATTTCAACCTGACAAGACACATACATTAAACTGTCATCAAAAATATCTTCATTCGCGTCCCTCTGATCAGTAACGACGCCTGTGTTGTCAGGTGGAAGTTCTACGATATCAATTTCACTATCCTTGTCACTGTCTCCAAAGAAATCAGGATCGTTAACAACCTCCTCCAATTGAGAAAGCGAATAATACAACCTAGTACCCATTGCTATGAAAGAAAACACAAGAAGATGTCAGAAAGCCCAACAAAAAATATACATAGGATCAGCCACGATCCCCAAATGGGTATCAATAAAAAAACAATATTTTTTCGTTCGTAACACACATAAGGCCGGTTTCACCAACCGGAATCAAGAAGATGATCCCGAGTTGATCCGGGTCAACTTCAGTTTGATCCCGTTGTACGTTTCTCCACGCACTTAACACGAATCAACGTGTCTGACTCGGATCAAATTTGACTCGCAATTGATCCGTCGCCGAGCGGTGGATCACGGCCGGATCAGCAGAAGTTATTTCCAGTTATTTCTCAGCTTGGTTGCAGCAACTGCTCGTCTCGCTTGCTTTCCGTTTTTTGAGTAAATACCTGTAGTTTACCTGTAGTTGGACTTGGATACAGTTAAGAAGTATTCGCTAATTAGGATTGCGCCTAATATTTTGTTGGATAAAATGTATTTTTAGAGAGAGTATTGTAAATAAAAGAAAGGTTAACACAATTGTAAGTTAGAATACTCACTATTGGGGAGTAATATTTAAATATATTTTGGTTTCCAATTATTGTAGATTATAAATAACATTACTAAAATAGTATTTTGTTACTGTTAGTCCATAGGGAGCGACATTTTTCCGAATTTCTATTGATTTTTGTGATATATCAATTAGCGTGTGATAGTTTTATTGAATACTTTTTTTGGTGAAGTGATACTTTGAACTTTTTGTTCTTGCTAGGTTAATTTTCATCATAAGAATGGAGTTTGTTTTCGATGATGAAGTTATTCAAGATTTATTGAGAGGAAACGTACGGAGACCATGAATAATTCGCGAAAGAAGCGATTATTTTGAAACTCTGGACGACATTGATTTCATCAAAAGATTTCGCCTCTCTAAACGGATGGCACATCATGTCCTTTCGTTGATTGAGGAAAAGTTGGAATTGCAATATGAGAAGTAGGTATGAAATACCATTGTTTTACTGAAAATTATAGTACAATACGATTGCAAAATCCATGTAGTTTCAAAAGTATTATTCTTGTTTTTACAAGACACAGGCTTAAGGATAATGTGAATAACAAGTTCCTACATTTTATTTAACAATTATTGATTAACATTGTTTTCTTTTCAGGAATGACAGTATTGCTCCGATGACTCAGCTACTCTGTGCTTTAAGGTTTTATGCAAAAAAATTTGAGTTGTTAACAGCTGGTGACTACTGTGGTTTCAGCAAATCCACTGCTTTCAGAGTTGTTAAGAGAGTGACATGTGCAATAGCGGAATTGTTTCCGTTATTCGTCCAATTTTCTGCGAGTGATGGGGAACTTTCAAAAAACAATTTGGATTTTGATTCAATTGCTTCATTTCCGAATGTTGTAGGGGCAATTGACTGCACCCATGTGCGGATTAACTCACCTGCCGGTAATAATGCTGAAACATTTCGAAACAGGAAGAATTATTTTTCATTAAATGTGCAAGCAATATGCAACGCTAATATGGAATTTATAGATGTAGTTGCGAGGTGGCCTGGAAGCTGCCATGATAGAATGATATTTGGCCATTTGTACAGAAACACAAAATTCCTCATTGGCGTGTACGGGAACAGTGTGCTTCTTGGGGATGCAGGATATGCATGCTCAAGATATTTGTTGACACCACTCTAACCGAAGCAGAACCCTCTAACCGAAGCAGAACATTTATACAACGAGTCCGACATAAGAACGAGGAATGTTGTGGAAAGGGCCTTTGATGTCTGGAAAATGAGGTTTCCTGTACTGGCAATAGGTCTCAGATTGTCATTGCAGAATAGTTTGCCAGTAATTGTAGCTACTGCAGTCCTGCACAATATATTAAGAAGAGCAGGAGAAGACTTACCACCTGATGATTCTGACCTTCAACTGCAATAGGACACGTTATTGACTGAGGGAGAAATGCAGGAAACTCTCCCTGCTAGGCGAAGATATAATGAACAGTTTACATATAGAAACCTTTTTTGCAGTTATTTTGCAAGTCTTCCAACAAGGAACACTTTTAGAAATAAACAATTTTTTAATATGTTCAAAATATTTATTTTTGTGTATTTTTTAATAATGACATCCACAGAGCATGCATCCCTTCCTGCCTCCTATTTTCCTCTCTCATAGCAAAGAGCTTATAATCATACGCTTCCTGGTTTCTTTTATTTTCGTTGTGGTAAAACTGCTCTATTGCCAGCTGTGCTTTCGTCCTAACATATTCTGAGTGTTGCATCCGGGGACGCCTCCTGGAGCACCATCGGCCAGCAGGCGTATTGGCAGCAGTGGAAGGGGTGTCTGTGACTTATACTTTTATAACTACACGATGAACCTAAAATATTAATATATTACCATGTTTCTCATTTTTTTATAATTTTCACGGCAATAATTTAATTCGATATTAGAATCTTGAATTTGATAGACATTAAGAGATACTTTTAAAAGTTCGTCATGTATTTTGGTATTTGATGGTGTTAAATCTACAGGACACTGGATGTTTAAAGATTCGTGTATTGAAATATCGTATAGATAGAATTATAGATAACATATTCAAAACATCTACAATCTTGTTTATCACATTTTAATTTACATTTTTTAAATTATTTGTATTGTTTATGCAACATTTTTTAAATTTTTAACCCAATCTGGAAATGAATATAACTACCAACTTTTAGAAGATGATATTTATCATATTATAAATCAACATAAGATAATTTATCAAATAGATATTATATATTTTTTGCATTGTCATTATCAAATTTAGATATAATCTCTTGAATCATCGTTTCAATCTTATCAGATACTGATTGGAGATCATGCATATTATATTAAAGTGATTTTAAATGGCGTTTAAAATCTTATTTTATTTCTCCAGAAAATTATATTTCTAAATATATTGTACATAGGCTACTATTGCGATATGAGCATGAGAATATTTCTTTTCAATAATTTTTAATTCAACTCTTGTTTTAAAATAATTTTCTAAATCATAGTGAATTTTGTTTAAACTAAATCTTCAATCTACAATTCTATATTTTCACGCTCCTTTAACTTTACAAACGTTTATTCCATTTCTAGATATTTTATCAGATGGAAATATATCATTACAATAAAATATTTTTTGTATTAATGCTTGTTTACAATTTTAATTACATCAACTTTCTTCATTTTTGAACATCCTGTAATATGATTACGCTTACAGTACGGATAAAGCTCATTCTATTCATCTCCATTTATGAAGAACCGTTTTATTTAAATCTTTTTATCGACTAAATTATAGTGTTAAAATGTAAATTATTTACAAGATATGGAGGTTTCAAAAACCCGTCATTTTATATCTTCTAATCAGAGATGATTAAAAGATTAAGTAATTTAGAATTTGAATGTCTCATGCATTCACTTAACTTTGAATTACGTCAAAGTAACTGTTTAGATGGAGCATGAATTTTTAGTAGAAGCGAATACAACATCGTGTGTTGATGATATTAAAATAAATGTAATAGATGAATATACTAAAATCGATGGTCAAATTTATAAAAATACTTAAATTAATGAAGATCCACAAATAGATTTTCATGATGTTAATAGAGATAAAAAACTAAAATTAGGAATCAAATTGCTGATGTGACTCAAATAGATGAAAAAACTCAAATTGATTATACTAAAATATTCGATACCTTTTTTGATGCTAATACTGTAATAGATAATGGTAAAGGAATTGAAATCGATGATGAATAAACTTTTGCTGCCCGAATTCTGTACCCAAAATGTAATGTATAATTCATTTTTTATTTAAAATATTTTATATCAAATTGACTCCACATAATTTTTTGTTCTCCTTCCACTTTGACATAATTTCGTAGTATTAAATTAACCAGTAGATAATTCCTTTTTTCATTCGATTAAATAACGTATACACGTTTATCTCAATTTTCTTCTTTAGATTCAATAATTCATTATCGACGATAGTAATTTTTAGATTTTTGTACAATACCCTTTAATCAATTTTCTTATCTTGTGATAAGTTAGTTTTTGCATTCATGAATCTCTTACTACATTGATCAATTGATAGCCACAATGCAATAATTCTTCGCAAATTTATGTACCAGGTATAATTTTATCTCCTCCTTAGTATTAGAGGAGTTGCTTTCTATCGTAGTAATGTAATATTTCTTGATTATTTGTGCCTTTGAATGGATTGTACACAAAATATTTTTTGGCTAATATGTAAGCTACTTATTTTTTTACTATAATATGGAATTCTTCTAATCGTTTACCTAAAAGATGACAATTTCGTAGAATTTAAATATCCAGTTGATATATCTCCAAATAATACAATATTTCATTTTTATATTCATAAATTATGCGTTTGTTTAAATCCTAACCACTTTACATATAATTTATTTTCTTTTGTTTGTAATATTTTTTTTATTAAATAGATATCTCGATTATTGTTTTTTTAATTTATATTCATTAAACGATTCTTGAATATCTTTAAGACGATAGACAATAGGGTTGGAATAAATTATTTCAACAATTTCAAATATTTCCATAGACCAGTTATGAGCATCTGATTGGTGAAATACAGAATTACTTTTATTTTATCATTAATTTTGAATTTCGGTAAAATAAATGTCTTCTCTTATATAATCAGTTTTTAGTAATATTTTTTACTATATTTATTGACATCAATTGGTGTTATTTGAATCGTATGATGTGAAGTATGATTATCTTCATCTATTAATTCACCTATATATAATTACCTTGAAAATCAAACTGTTTACATATTTTTGTTTTAATGTTCGATTTAATCGTTCATCTACAGTCGATTTAAGTTATGAAAACTAGAATAATGGTAAATATCATGTTTCTTAAGATGTTGAAAATATAATTATAAAATTCCATACCATGATCTGTTAGTAAATATTTCGGTATTCTCTTAGAGATTATAATATTCATAGCAGTTTTAATATTCATAGCAGTATAATATTCATAGCAGCACATTTAATTCTGATTTACTTTCCGATGGTTATGCCCATGCATATTTTGAAAATACATCAATAATTGTTCTTGTAGTCGCCCGCGCACCTCTGAAGGAGCCGTCAAGAGAGGGTTCAAACGCCGCTCAAGAGAGGGCGACAGAAGCAGCCGTTTCGGCGCCGTCGCGCTCGGCTAAACACCGCAGAGCGCGCCATCGCCCGTACGCCAGGGCTAGCCAGCAGGCCTTTAGCCCCGGCGGGGTATAAAGCTGCGCCCAGCGAGCAGAGAGGTGGTCAGCGCCTCCCGGCAGTAGAGTGTACCCGAGTGTTATAGTGATTTGTCACTACGAAGCGGCTACGTGAAATAGACTCTCTCTTCTGGACTGTGAAATCTACGACTACTGCAGTGAATTTTGAACCTCATCTTGGCTGACGGCGATTTTGGCTTTTCTCGGTACATCTATTGGAACATTGTTGAACTTACTCGTTAATGGTTACTCTGTACTTGTGCAAGATTGTAATGAACCTGTTTTTATGAAAGTACGTTTATTGAACATAACAGTTAAAATATTAGCATATCCGTTTTTTGATACATTTTATATTGTCCTGAATTCATTTTTACTGAATCTGCTTGCCATAATTCATCAATGCAAATTTTACAACTTTACGTCGAGAATTTTTTTTGCATAAGTCATCAATATTCATCAATAATAGTTTCTCAAATATTTATTTTTTTACAAATTTACCTTTTTCTTTCCACAAATTGCACATTTACGATCCATTCTAGATCTTTCATTTTTTGTTGTTTCCTGTTTAATTTGAAGCAATGTTTTGACATTTTAAGCACAAAAATCCTTATATGTAACAAATGAATTATTGATTGTATGATCAAAGAGGCATGTTCTTATAATATTAACCGAATGGCAAAATTTTTTTCTCTCCTTTATTAAATCGTAATATTAGCGTTAACTTATATCCATTATCTTCACCATCTTTCGACATAAACGAGACATAAATATATTTTTTATCTATATTTCTTCAAACTTTAGGCTAGAATGGAACTATGTATCACATCACCTGTACGTTTTTCACACATAGAAAAAAAAATTCTTTATTATTTACCATGATGCACGTATACTCACAAACATTAAATATATATATCAAATATCGTAAATTTACTGCTTCATTATCTTGAGTAGGATACAATATACGATGTGTACTTTTTTAATTGTTCAAGATTTACTGCGGCATTATCAAAATTAACTGTACAGATAGAAAATCATCATATTAATTCTTTTCATGAAGTAATAACGGCAGAAAAAGCATTTTGATTTATTTCCTAACTATCTCTTAAATTTGCTTTAATTTAAATTGGTTTATTAAAAGAAGACAATTGATTGGATAGAAATGTTGCTTTACTTTTGGAATTCTATTAACCCAAATTCATTAAAAATATGTTAAAACGATAGGACATTTGATTGTCGGCGAAGTTTATAAACACAAATTTTAAAAAAATCGACATTTGTGGAAAAAATGCATTCCTCATAAATTCCATCACCGATTTGCCCCAAATTTGAGGGTGATGTTAGTGACACTTAGATCTAAAATTGTACAAAATTTCATTTATGTTTTTATATACTTATCCGTTTTATGGTGATTTTAATTTTTTTAAATTATGTAAAAATTTGAAAATGTAATACAATCATGAACTTATTTATTATATCACGAAGTGAAAAACATATTCATATTTTTTATCATTTTCCTTTCACTTTTTTGCTTCTATGGTAAATATCGTCCATTTGTTGCTTTGCTTTGTAGTTTTCTAAAAAATATCATACATAAAAATATCTATAATAGTAAAAATATTTTAAAATGTTTTTATCAAATTACCTAGTAGAAATTGGTGTGGTCTGAGGCTGGCGTTTTGCCCGATTGTACTATTTGGTCACGTTGAACAATTCTTCTCCGTCTTGGAATGAATGTATCTTCATTTTGAAAATAGCATTCGCTTGTGGGACGCATAAATGGAAATTTTGAATTCCAGTAATAGGTATTGCATGATTAAATCGTGATCAAACTTTTTTCTGTAGGCTGCAATCGAGTCTTTATCGACGAATTCAATGTCTATACCTGTAATATTTTGTTGATACCATTAACAGAATTGTACAGGAATTTGGAGTTGTTTATCAGAAATAACTGCAAACTTACACGGGCAGCCAGTCGTTTAATCGTGTCTCCGAGCCCATCTCTGAGACCTTCTCTCCCATACGTCACATACAGTTTTTACTGTTTTTTGACTAAATAAATCTAAATCTAAATCTTTGCCATGTGATGTTGCAAAAAAGTGCCATTATGCTGGATCTCCAAATTCTTCTTCGTGTAGACACAAATTAATGACATTGTATATATATATATATATATATATATATATATATATATATATATATATATATATATATTTACATTGTGGCGTGGCTCCATCAAACATATAGGTACATTTCACAGGTTCAGTGATCTTCGTTTTCAAGTAACTGATCAACATTTTTTAGAAACAATTCACTTGTGAGGTGTTTCTGCTCTAAGTCATCTGAAGTAATCACATAGATGAAAATATATTATTCTTGATCCCCTTTGAAGCAGCAGAACTGATTGACTGTCGCCTGTGAATTGTTCCAGGAGATACCTTATACACTGTTCTGTAACACGAAAGAATAATTTTCGAAAAAGTCAACTACTACGACTTCCTCAGAGGCATTTTTTTTGGCTTGTCTAAAATATTCCGCTTGCTGCATTTTGATATAATGGTGAGGTGAAAGATGTTCAAGTTTTGTATGAGTTCGTCCACGGATTCTTCAGTTGATTTGATTATCGTGACCAAAGAACGCTATCTATACTGATCCACTGCTGATATGTAATCATCTCAACTTCGCTCGACTCAAGTGTCTTCAATATCTCGTTTCTGATCTTGTTGATATCACAACAATTTGCACAATTAGCAAGCTTCTGTTAATGAGTGCATTTAATACTGGTCAGAACGTCGTAAACTTCACGAAATTGTTCATTTTCCATAGCCAATTCATTCAAAGGCATAGTCAATACATGATTTCATTATTATAGGCAATAAAGATGCACCTGTCATCATTAAATTGAAGTTGACATAAATGCAGAAGACACAGACAGAATGTGTTCCTGCTGCACCAGCCAACTTACCCTGTTTTGGACGCAAGTTTACAAATTTAAAAAATATATTTTGAACCCGAGGTATAGTTCTTTAAATAGTTTATTTCAAATTTCTTAAATTTCTTTCAAATTTCCTAATACGGGCCTTTTTGTTTAGGTTCTTGCTTTTCTTTGACCAACACACTAACAAAATGTTTTTTTTTCAGGCAATTCTCGAGATGTTTCAGGAACCAAATAGAAGTTCACAACTTGCTGGAGTGTTTTTTTGGGTAGCGCATGTCTCTGTTTTGCTTTAATACCATTCTCGTACATCAGTTCTTTTGTTTTCTTTGTCAAATATTTTTTCACTGAAAATTCTTTCACGATTCTGTGCAAAAGTCAAGATAATGGTAAAATGGATAAAATCGTAATTTTTTTCTTTGTTCGAATCACAAAAATGGATTTTTTCTTTCAATTAAAAAATTACTTATTCTCCAGCTAACACATAATCAATCTGCTGAACATCTGAAAATTAATTAATGAATTTGAAAAACCTGAAAAATTTTGAATAATATATTTCGGTGAATAATAGTACCTTCTATCTGCCCCGATGTTTCGATGCTCAAAATTGTGGCGATGATTCAAAACATGATGTTATTTCAAAAAGAAGCAAAAAGTGAAAGGAAGCAAAAAGTGAAAGGAAACTGTATATGTTTTTCACTTTTTGATATAATAAATAAATAAGTTCATAATTGTATTACACTTTCAAATTTTGTCGTAATTAAAAATATCACTATAAAACGGATAAGTATGTAAAAACAAAAATGAAATTTTGTACAATGTTAAACATAAGTGTCACCAACATGTTCCCCAAATTTTGGGTAAATCGGTGATAAAGTATTTGAGAAATGTTTCTTTTAATCGATTTTTGAAAATTTGGTTGTAAGCTCCTTCGACATTCCATTATCCTATCGTTTTAACACATTTTTTCATAAATTTGGGTCACTAGAATTATAAAATTAAGCGACATTTGCTTCCAATCAGTTATCTTCTTTAACCCTTATTCAGGCAACCGGGGTCCATTGGAACCCTCAGCAATATTTTCAATATTTTACGCCAAAAGTATGAAAGGGATTGGGATAGTTTTTTGTGACTATGTTTGCGATAGTATTTTTTAATTTTAGCTGCAACTATTTTACGAAATCTTTGCTAAATAGTCAATAAAAAATCCCCCTTTTTCCATTGGACCCAGGTCTCTTAACCTATGTGTAATATTGTATTTTCTGGGTTTGTTTGATCGATCACTTCGTGTCCAAAGGAAGGACAGATGTTGAGTTGCGCAATGTCATTTTAAACGTGATGTTATCTGAGACATAGTCGACACTTATACGATAAGTAAAAGTTTAAGTAATGAGCATTTACCTATAAGTGAATCCTTATGACATTTCCGTATTCATAGACCCCACTTATTCGACAGTCGCCATCAGGCAATGTTTCGCTACATAATATTTGGCCACATTGCTTAATTCGTTACTTGATGCGAATTTAGAAGGCTGTGTCGATCTCGTTTAGAATTTGGCGGTTCCTCTAAGCGTATGAATAGCAACTGGTTTCATCGACATACTAACAAGAGAAAATAAATTGTAAATTTCGTTTCGTTGCTTCGTTGCGTTTAGTCCTGTACGTATAATTGCTATTGGTAATTTTTTCCGATTTTGCCTGAATAGTAAGCATAATTATTGGCGTACAGTATTTGTACAACACATGAAGGGGATTTTATGAACTTTTTAATATTTCTTGATACCACTTCAGATATTTCTGTAATTATTCTACAAACTGAGGACTGACTTACTCTATAGGTATCAACTGACACATATCAACTGAAAAAAATGAAAACACTTTTTCACATGATGCATTGTAATCGTCATTATAAGATAACCTATAAAATATGGTCCTTGTAGGATAACCTAGAAAATACGCCCCGGTGGGCTGCTATTAAAATCAATAAATTACGAAACTGAAATGATAATATTGCAAAAAGTCTGAGTGCCATTAGCATTTTTAGGACTGGTGGTAATGGTTATCTTCTATTCATCAAGCCCACGTTGAGAGTGAGCTAAGAGACACTAATGTTTACAACCGTATTCTCGACAAAATAATATCACCTTAAATTCTTATTTCTAAGCATTTCCAAAGGATTTTTCACGTCTCTCAATATCATTTTGGTATACGATCTTCCATATTGATTTCAATAATTCCAACAACTCATAAAAATGTTTGATGTTACGGCCCTAATTGTCAGCGATTCTAAGAACAGCGCCTTCGTAGACAGTTGTTATGAGTTAGTTGGCAGGAATGGTTATGAGCAGGTTGAAAAGGGGGAGGATAGTGAGTTTTTTGAAGTCGTGTGCGGCCCAGGTTTGTCGGAAAAACTGCACAACGTCAGGTGTGTTTCTGGTCCTTACTGGATGTTAGAAAACATGAAAACATACTATTATTTATTGTTGATATTGCAAAGGATTTGGTTCGTACACAAAATGTAAGTAGACAGTCAAACAATTGAATAACACGTTTCACGTGTGAACTACACACGTTATTAGGGAAAAGGCACCTCCCACAACTCAGAAACTTAATTACACTGCCAAAAATTATGTCATTTGCCCTTGTAAATGAAGTAGGAAACAAAGAGATGTAGCATCTGTTCAAAGCCTGTCTGTAATGAACATACCCACGCAAACAATATGAGCAATATGTAATAAAACAAGTTTTAAAAAACAATTTAGAATATTGTGAAAGGTTTTGTTAAATGAAACAACTATATTAAAACGCCCGGCTTCATTATTCACGCCCGAAAAGTAAAATTGCGCTGTACAATTGTACAAAAGTACAATTGTGCGTCTTTGTGAAGTTTTTGAAAGCCGCAAAATAAGTGATAGATATGGAGTTTACATATTAATGATTGCTGCAGAAGGTTTGAGAAAAGAAACTGAAAACTTAGTAATAAAACGCACTTCTATCCAATGCTTTAGAAAAAATATAAAAGGAAGAAGTGCATAAATTCAACACAAATGTAATCTAAAAAATTACTCCTGCAATGAGATGAAAAATTACTGTCCACATTTGATGCTGTTGATAAGTTTTATAGGCTGGCAGTAATAGTAACTTTTCAAAAGAGGAACGATAGCTAGAACTGCTGCCGACACTATACCTACGTGGTAGTTCGTGAACCGCTGCCACCATTCTACACCTACGTGGTAGTTTGTGAACCGCTGCCACCATTTTATCCCTCCTACGTCTGTGGCGTCTTTGCCGGTGCAATAAATCACAGACGTGAACAGTTTGTAATTGATTGAGTATTTATTTGAAAAAATACTCCAACACCTGAATACTATGTACAATAATTACAATGAACAATATTGACCCGTTTCTAAAAGGAATGTTTCCTGCTTACCACCACCGCCGGCCTGATAATTAGATATCTTATTCGGTGTGATGCACCAGTAGCCTACGTGATCATACAAGCGAGTATGCCGCACCTCCCGTCTCGACGTAGCACGCCGGGTTCAGTTCCCTGCCTCAGTAGCCTATGCATTAAAATGCAGCGCCGCGCACAACCCACACGACTTCCTACCGACGCGCCCAAGAATCAGAAGCAGGAGTGCCATCACTTTCGTTTTGGTGTCTGATATTTCAAGATTATATTCTGCCATTATCCGCTGCAGTTCATATGTTGCTTTTTGTATATATCTTCTCCTTCTGCTATTATTGCTTGGTCATCTGCAAAAAGTATTGTCCATAATTTTGATGTAGTTAGGTCTAGGCTATAAAATTTTAATCTGCTCTTCCACTCACGAAGAGCTTCGTCTATGTAGATATCAAACAGTAGCGGTGAAAGACTATATCCTTGTCGTAGGCCTTGGTCCACTTCCGCTTTTCGATCTGGTTTCTAAGTAATACATATTTCAGATTTATTATACATATTTTCAATTACAACGATAAGATGTTCGGGGATTCCTTTCTTTCTTAATATTTCAATGAGGGTATGCCTGGCTACAGTGTCAAAAGCTTTCTTGTAATCTACAAACAAGATGTGGGTTTCCTTGTTATATTCTCTGTGTTTCTCTAAAATTTGTTTTAAGATGAAGATATTGTCTGTGCAGGACCTTCCTTGACGAAAGCCACTTTGTTCTTCCATCAACATTGTTTCTGCAATTTTTCTTAGTCTAGTGGTCACAATTTTTTAATACATCTTATAAGCAACGTTTAGAAGATTTATATCTATGTAGTTGTCACATATTGATCGGTCCCCCTTTTTGAAAATAGGTAGCACTACGGCGAGTTTCCATTCGGTTGGTATTTTTCTTCTATTCCAGCATAGGTTGAAGAAGTGGAGAAGCCTTATTTTAAATTCTTCAGTTGCACATTTAAGCATTTCTGCCTTTATGCCATCACTGCCACTAGCTTTTCTATTTTTCATTTTACTTAGTGCCTCTTCCAGTTCTTCCCTTTCTATCTGATCTACGCTGTCTTCAATGAGGTTTTCATTTTTGTCTTCCTTCTTATTCTTATCCCTTGCATTCTTATTTGTCCATAAGTTCTTGTAGTAAGAAAGCCATTCATCTGGCTTAATTATTTGTATATCTGCTACGTCCTTCTCTTGTCTGTTAAGGTGTCTCATAATTTTATATGCTGTTTTCTGCCGTCCATGTATGTCATTTTCGATATCAGTTATATATTTATCCCATGAATCCTTTTGGGCTTTTCTTGTTAGGTACCTGACGTGGTTGGAAATTGTGGTGTATTCCTTCTTAGTTTGTGAGGATTTATTAGATAGATATCTCAGATATAGTTTCTTTTTCTCGTTAACAGCTTCTTCGATTTCTTCATTCCATATTTTAAGCCCTTTCTTCTTCGTTCTCTTTGAAGTAGAGCCTAGTGTTTCATATGCTGTTACTTCAATTATAGTTTTCAAATTCCTCCACTCTTCTTCCACATCATTACTAATTTCAATTGTTTTATTATGTTGGTTCAGACGTTGTTGGTACATCAGTTTGACAGATTCTTTATTTAGTAGATATACTTTCCAGGTTTTTTGTGTAGGACAGGTTTGGCTGTTTTTGATTTTAACCCATCTCTTCAATAATTTTAGCTTTCCAAGAAGTGTGAAGTGATCACTATCTATATCGTAGCTTCTATAAGCTCTTACATCTGTAAAGAGTTTGCTTATTTTATCGTTTGCCATGATGTAGTTAATAGTACTAATTTGACCACGGGCTGCCCATGTCATCTTGTGAATACGTTTATGCTTATAGAAAGTGTTCATTATTTTCATATTGTTAAAACATGCAAAATCTCTTAGTTTGCGTCCATTTTTATTCAGAATATCTTCGTTATTGGGGCCAATTATCTTATCCATAGATGCATTTCCAATTCTGGCATTGAGGTCTCCACACATGACAATATAATCATTTTTATTTATTTCGTCGAGAGTTTTTTGTAGGCAGTTGTAAAATTCCTCTGTAGCCAAGGTTTTCCCCTCTTCTGGTGCGTATACACAGATGAAACAAATATACCCTCTATCTACTTTAGTCCGCAGTGTGATAATTCTGTCTGATATCCAACAGTAAGAGTGAACTCGGTTTTTCCATCTTCTGCTTATTAGGATTGCAACTCCTGATGCTGCTCTTTCATTGATATCGACACCACTGTATATAAGGGCATAATCATCTAAATCCATTGAGCCTTTAGCTTTCTTTTTTGTTTCTGTTAACATGGCTATATTCACTTCTTTTTCTTTTTTCTCTCATTACAATTACTTTTCAATAAGTTGCGAAATTCCGCTACCCGATCCATCCGATATATCGTCTTTTGTTTTCGAGAAACGCAATTGTTTATAGGAAATTAGCATCTGATGACAGCTCTCATTCGTTTTATAGACAATCCATTCCCTCTTTGCAGTCAAGTACACAGTTCAGATTGTTTTGTAGTGTCTCGATTTCCGCCGATTATATTATTTTAACGATTTCTGACGCGTTAAATCGGTGGAAATTGCAGCTAATGGAATTTTTGTTTGGACAATTCTTACTAATGGTCGTTGTGATATTTCAATTTCCCTGCGTTATAAATAAATTACCAAAACGCCAAAACTGTTCCCCGGTAAATGTGAACGAAATACTTTATTTCGTGTTCGTCCACATTCTATTCAGTGGTGCAAACTACATTCCGATATCTTTATCGTCTAGCGAGGAAATCGATTGTAAACAAATTATTTTGCAAAATGCATTTTGATGGAATGGTGGTACATAGCAAATTATTAATATTTGAAAATTTGTATCAAGAATGTTGTCTATCAAATTGTTGTTTTCTTGAATTTTTTGAAGTCTCTGCTTGAGCTCATCGGAAGATACTTTTAATTCCACTGATTTCACTATTACCTTCCAAATTTCAAACGTACTACTTGGTAACATGAGACTGCTGCAATCGAAGAAATAATGTCGAAACAACCAAGTGAGACACTCTAGAGCTTATATTTTCATTTTCGATTTTTTTAATAATTAATAACTATATACAGTAAGTTTGAATATAGATCATTTTAAAAATTGAATCCACGTGGCATGTGTTGTGCAGCAGAAATATTCCTTGAAATTGAACAATATTTGATTTTTTTGATAGAACTATATTCCCGTAGATTTTTTAACAGAATTGAATAGATAATTTGAAGAGGAATGCAATTTTATTAGTTAACTCAATATAATAAAAAAATAATATAGTTAATGTAAAATGTAAAATATTGTATTTATTTAGTCGCTAATGATCTAAATGTTGATGAGACTTGTAATAAATTTTTAAAGAAATATTTCAGATAATTAATCAGATCACAGATTGGCAGCAAGTTTCTAATATTCTTTGCTGTTAATCTAGTTTCTCCTGAGTTCATTAATGTAACAAATTTTTAAAAAGTAAACACAATGTGTATTGTAGAACTTCTGAAATATATTTTCAGCACGACTGTTGCTCCGCACTTTTACCAAGATGTCAAGGAGAATTTTGAACAATGATTACTCATTCACCAGTTTTCACAATTTATGATTTTTTGTGATGGAAGTGAAAAACGTTGTTTATGTAGACTGAGCCTACGACTCCAGAAGATTTGTGATATTACTAAAAAGCGCGAACCAATGCAAGAGAGATAAACCCCCGAAAACCAATGTGAAGGAAGTCTCACGTACCAGTGACGAGGAACATTGCCAAATTCAAAAGGTTTAAGGTAACCAAATAGCAATATTGTCAAAACAATGTTAAAAATCAATGTGAGTTTATAAATTGTTGATTTTAGTTCCATTTGACGACCATTTAATTTTTTTTTAAAATGAAGAAGGAAAGTTACTCGATATATGAATGAAGATTTCTATCAATATTTACTATGGTCTAACTACCAAAATTATAAGGAATCTTGCATACGAAAATGCAAAACTCCGTATATCAGGATTGATAGTTGGTCTTAAAAACTAATTTGATTTGTAAAATGCCTAATTTTGTAATAAAATGTTTATCTGCAAATAATGTGTTGTGTGTTTTGGAGTGTTTCTTCTTAATATACCCATAGAACTGCGTTAAACATGCTGGTGCACATAACATTTGTAGGTGGCTCAGTCAATTCTATACTGCGGTTAAGTGGACCAGTTTTTCGTCAACTACTTTTCTACATCACAAGAAATTTGCTAAAAGCTTGAAAATTAATAATTTGTATTACTGTTTCTTAAATGTGACTTCATATTATTATTTAATGAAAATTTGGCTAACAAACAAATGAACAAATGCAAAAATCAAGAAGCATTCTAGTCCAATTAACTAAACTATCCTAGTTATTATTATTATTATTATTATTATTATTATTATTATTATTATTATTATTATTATTATGTCATATATTAAGTATTTGACCTTCTTTTTATTTTTTGTTGAATATTAAATAGGAGGGGCCCTAGTCTGTTGTCTAGGGGCCCTTTGTCTTCAGTCAGATCTTCGGTTTACGATTACTTTATACATTCATTGTAGGTTTTTACTATATTTCTTTCAAAATATTAAAAAATGAAGAATATTTTATTCCTCATTTCATGTTCTATTAATTTCGGGTAAAGACTATAAACGTCTATTTAAAAAAATCAAAGATGATTGATTTTCTTCAAAACTAAAAATATTGCGAAGAATATGTCGGGACATATTCTATGTCCCATGCTTCAGTATTGTCGGGCAAAACTGCATTTCGATATCGCAAACCATTTGCAACTTATGAAGGTTGTCTATAATTGGTGGGTAAGTCGGTATTTATATTACTTTAACTAGTATACGTAACAAAGCTCTGAAATATAGAGTTGAAACACAATGACTCAGAAATAATATACATTATTTATAACTTTAATCTCTCGTTACTGTACAGTACCGTGTATTACATCATAGGATTGTGGGCTACGAAACTTCTCAGATAATTTTATGCCCTTTCACTGCCAGATGTGTAGTAGCTCACTGCGTTAGTGGTGGCGCAGGTTGCACTTCCAGTGTTCCTTCCTTTAGTAAGTCAACACTAATTAGCAATGTGCAGTTCTTTTAACACTATTTTTTAAATTGCTGTGGATTTTTAATTATTTATGTAGCTTTTAAAAGGGCCGTTTTCTCTCTTCAGTAAGAGTAACAAAACCATATTTTTCTATCACGGCTTGCAATCTACGAGGAAGTGAAGCTGGACAGTTGCGACAATGGGCTATCTCCTCCCATGCATTAATCACGTCCCAGATGGCATCAAGTATGGAAAAGTTTGAATCTGGCCAATTTTCTGCCATGACACGCTTTGTCTCGGCCCACATATTTTCAATTGGATTCGGGACAGCTTTACCAGGAATCCAGTCCAGAACCTGTACTTCCTCTTGCTGTGCAAGCCATTCGTGAACCAAGTTTACTTTCATGAACCGACGAGTTGTCAGTTTGAAAATTCACTTCTCCATTCAGATATGTTTCACTGATGGAACCATAATATCTCGCAAGATGTGGAGGTATTCGAAGCCGTTGTGGTGACCTTGTACCACCACGGATACTCGCCCAAAATCCGTATATCAATGCACACAATCCGGGTAATGAGGGTCCTCTGAGGTCTATATACTTGAAGAGGTTCGTCATTGGCTGAGGACAAAACCGTCTCGTCAGTAGAAGGAAATGGCCGATACGGGAGCACTTTATCTGATGATCCCGGATCGGCCGTCTCTTATCAGGGGTTGATGACATCAGATGTAAACAAAAACAAAGGCCGGGCGCAAGGCTGCGGTTTTGCGGTGAGCATCCGGCGGCGGCGACGAGACGACCTTGGCAAGGCCGCGTGCTTGCGGTGAGATTACGATGTCAACATCCGTTGCGAGCGCAAGTCGCCGGCGGCCTTGCGGTTACGTCGTCTCGCCGCCGCCGCCAGCTGCGTGGAGGGCGTGACGTCACGGCTCCCAACATCCAGCCTGCCTGCCTGCCTGCCTGCCTGCCTACCTGTCTCCCCCTATGTACCAACCTCTGCAAACGAAAAACACTAAGGGATGCAAAACAACAAGAAAAAAAGGGAGCGGGGAGAGGAGAGGATTTAATTTTTTTCCCTGCACGGTGGTGACAAGAGGGTGGGAAAAAAATAATAAATGACAAGACGAACACCAGTGAGTAGGGTAGAACAAGTATTTATTGATCACAACATATACATTGTTTGATCTTCTCTACATTGAAAAAAATACATGAGGGTTGTTGACAGTCTCTCTCTCCCTCTCTCTCTCTCTCTTTCACACGGACGCAATGTTGAGAAGGCGTCGTAGTACCTTGAGATTGACGGCATCGTTTTCTTCGACGGGGTCAGCGACGTTGGTGAGACGTTTACCTTGAAAATGGTAGTCTTCTCCGTTTTCCCCGGTGCGACGAAGGGTGTTGCGATTGATGAAATCCCGTTGAAACTGCATCGCGTCGTCGACATAGCGTTTTGAGGTCGCATCGTCTTTGTGGGTGGGCAATGCTAGGTTGACGATGCGTGCATTTTGCATGTTGAGGTTGCCATTTTTGGTGATGCGTAATTTTGGAATTTTTTCGAGATGTTTGTGAATGTCATTCACATGGCGATCGACGTACGTTTTGTTTGCAGCGTCACGTGGCTCTGAAGGTTGACCGACGTTTGTAATTCGAAACAGATCGGCGTTGAAGGGCCCAGCGTCTTGCCATTGCCGTAGACACTTTGCCTGATTGGCAATCAGCGTTTGCAGATCGCCGCGTACGTCCTCGCTCGCTTGAAATACTTGCCGGAAGCGTGCGTCCACGTACGCCCTGATGGGAGCATCGTCTCGTCGTTGCTGCATGCTTTCAACAACGGCGCCGTCTCCACAGATGTGTTCTTCCTCTGGATTGTCGCACACCTCCTCTTCCTCCCCCTCCTCCTGCTCTTCCGCGTAATAGTCGTTGACGCACATGTCTCGCACAGGCTGTTTCGTAGTACAGGTACAGTCGCTCTTGTCACTCTTCCTCTTATAGCATGTGCACTCACCCCACTCTGAATCACTTTTCTAATCTTTCCCCCCACCACATTCTCTCAGTTCATGACAAGTGGAAAAGGTCCATCGATCCCCACCAAAAATACGTCTTGCCCGCAGATATCATCCAAATCGCATGTTGCAATAAAACGCACGCTAAAATCAAGACCGGTTCGTCGCTGCAAGTCGAGGAGTTCTGTGTAGCATGGGGAGTCCCGTCTCAGTGCGGCGTTGATCGATCGTGCGACGGTGCGGAGAAAAGGTCGACTAAAAATCTATGCATGGCTAATAGAACATGTTCTTCATACTCCTCTTCATCTTCTTCTTCTTCTTCCTCCTCTTCACCCCTCGAGGATGGTGGTTTGGGCACCAAGACGAAACGGCACATGGGACATGTTTGTGCTTTTTCCTTTTCAGCTTGTTTTCCCATCCATTTTTCAATGCAAATTTTACAAAAGATATTATTGCAGTTTGTTTTCATCCATAGACGAATGTCATTATTATGGCAGATGGGACAAATAAAATCAGATGGAAGGTCATTATGTTCACTATGGAAAGAGGAAGGGGGTAGAATCCATGATGGCTGTCACAAAGTTCACAAAAGGAAGCACACGAGAGCTGAAGTCACCATGATCAATTGAAAGACAGTTCCAATAATCATTATACAGTCTACCCAATCCATGTTATGTGTGTGCGGTTACACTCGTTCCTGCATCCCTCGGCGGCAAGCCATGCAGTTCCGTATCGCCGGCGCCGGTCCGTCGATGTGCGTGCGCCCGGTGTTGTAATGTTTGAGGCAGGGCAGAAGTTCGCGAATACAGGCTAGATTTTGAATGTTTTCCGGAAGTCGGCTGAAGACGTATCGCACGTCTGACGATGCTGAGGTATTGCAAAGAAATGCGGCAGGTAGATGCTGAAGACTCTCGTCGTCGAGCGATGCGAGTGTGCGCGGACGCACAGTGTAGTATTGTTGGATGGCGTCGTTGGTGTCTCGGAGTTGTTCTCTTTTAGCGTTGGCGACAATCAGTTGAAGCTCCTCGCCGCCACCCAGGTTTTCCTTGTTGCTGATTTTGATGATGTGGTCCATATGGCCTTCTTTCACAGACTATGCTTATCTTAATGAATTGTATTTGTCTTATACTCACTGGGAACAGGATGTCGCTCATGAAGCGTGCAGCTGCGCAGGAAGTCGCCTGCGGTCGCCGATATCGCGCGCGTGCGCAACAGGAAGTGTGGTCGCGACAGCCTGTTTGCATCATTCGTGACGAATGGGAAGCTCTTCGTTGTGGATCAAGTATGTTCGAAATGTAGAGCCAATGCATGAGGGATAGAACGTTGAGTGTTCCTTTCTCCTGCAGCAAAGACGTAGTAAGTCGCCACGTCACGTCTGTAGCATAGAGTTCGCGGTAAAACTTCACACACGTGGCGATGTTCGGACAGTTGAACAACACCAAGTCCACCACGTAACATTGAACGTATTCACGTAGCCAATGAGTTTTTTCTCCTCCTTTGACGAATATTTTGTCAATACCGTCAACGGCTCTTCGAATCGCTTCGTGTCTGCACGCATACGGAATGTTTCCGCATTGCCAGGGCGTACGGTGGTGGTGTTGCTCAAGCCATTGTTTACACCGCCGATCGCGTGCACTGAGTTCTTCAATCACACAGGGTGCTTGAAATGACAACGTGAGGATTTTATATTTGGCTATGTCTTCAAAGTCACTTGGTATGCGCAACACGGTCAGCGTTTTCAAAATAAACGCACCGTCTTTCCAAAAGCCTTGGAGGTCAGCGATCGCAGCGGTTTTTCTAATTTTTCGTTCGCGGCGGTAGACGTGGCGAGACGATGGAGTCGGCGGCGGCGTCGGTCCGTATGAAGAAGAAGAAGAAAAAGAAGAAGGCGAAGCGGGTGGCGTTGGTGGGTCGATGGCCGGCGGCGTCGGTAATTCGAGGGAAAAAGAAGAAGAGGCGTTGTCCTTGTCCCAGGTTCGCAGCTCGTCGGTGTTGGTGGCTGCGTCGACAGTCGAGATGGGATCGTCTGCGTCCCACGGTCGCTCCTCCTCCTCCTCCTTCTCTTTCCACTCTCGCATGTTTAGAGTGCGAGAATGTTTAAAGCGAGGACAAAAAGTATCAAACAAACTCCACATAGTGCAGCAAACAGAAAATCATAATGACTCATCTACTCGCATACACCGTTCTGAATCGACTGATTTAAAACGAAAGAACACTGAGAATATAACGTAGATGTCGACCGCAACCTGTTACCGCCGTGCTGTCCCACCACATCCTGTTTGCGTGGAGTGTTCTTATCGTTTCTAACAAGGACAAGCCAGTGCAGTCGTTTCTTACATAACTTCTTACGTAACCATGTCACGTTCATGCACCCACGAATTGTGCCGATCGTCGAACCCGAGCCATTTTACGAGTCGCATCGGTCCCTTTTTGCGAACGACGCGCTCCACCAAGTACTCTTCTGGAAATCGCGTGCGTTGCATTTCTTGCGCGTAGAATCAACCCGTAATCGCTTTGCCGTGAAGGTCGACGAGCGAATACGTAACGGGAACGGAAAGATGAATGCGATCGATTTTGAAGAGTTCGGTGCCCCACCGCGCTTCGTAGCCCTTCCGGAACGGCGAGATCTTGTACGTGCTCAAGCGGACGAGGTCGCCGACACGAAATTTTTTCAATTGTCGCTTGTCGATAGTTTTCACGTTGGCGTACACCGTTTCCATTAATCTGTTGTCCTTCACGTCTTTCGGTTTCATGCCGATCGTTCTATGTTTTGTGTTATTGTAGTCTTCGATAAGCGAGGGAAGCATGCGCGTCCAGCATCGTGTGCCCTCAGCGGAGAAACGTCTCCACATGCGCTCTTTGAGAGTGCGATTGAAACGCTGAACGACAGCTGCCTTGATGATGGAAAACGTAGAATAATGTTGAATGCCACGCGCGCGGAACCACTTGGCAACAGTGCTGTTGTAAAATTCCGTACCGGCGTCCGTTTGTAAGAGCGTAGGCTTTCTGGGCCGCGCACGCTTGAGAATGCGCGTAAAGGCCTTCGCCACTTCTTCCCCCGTCTTTTTCTTAAGCGCTTCCGCCCAAGCGTACTTGGAGTAGACGTCGATCACTGTCAAAATGTATCGCATGCCCCGATTCGATTTCGAGAACGGCTGCATCTCCACCAAATCCGCCTGCCATAGGTCGTCGAGCCCTTTCGTAATCACTCGCCGTCTAGTGTAACGACGGCGTGCTGGCGCATGTATTTCTCTCGCTAAACCTTCTCGCACATTCAAAGTAGCGTTCTTTCTCTTCATGTTCCACCAACTGTCTACAGAATAATAATACCAGCATCTCGCAGTTCGTTCTCTATTTCTACTATTTCCCCGTCGTGTCCATTGTTTCCGGCGTCCTTCGACGCGAGTAAGAGACGGAGCCTTCGCACCAGTTTGTTGGGGTCACGCCAGTACTTATAGTCAGGAGGGGACACGAAGCGAAGACCTTTTCCCGCTTTTTTCCGGTGTCGTGTTGTCGCTTTTCGCTGCATCGCCGTGTTTGCTCTTAAGGCACGAGGAACAGGAGAAGGAGGGGGAAATAGCGTCGCAAATACATCATTATATTTCCACAGGTTATCGGTCCGTATATCGCCGTTCCTAGTATATCCTTCTCTGTGAGCGAAGGAGTGCCGGAGAATTTTTTTTATAATCGTTCCAGTCTCTCTCTTGCACAACTGCGAGATTCGGTTCTTTTTTGAAAATTAATTCGAGGAGGCCGGGGCGCGCTTCGTAATGGTCTTTCCCAACGTCAGTGTAGCCGCCTTCGTCTATTTTCATTTGAGAACGGCCGATGTAGAGCGTTCTCTCGCCGCGGCTGGAATGAGAACGGAAATGCGGTCCGGAAACCACATCAGCGCCTTCCTGTTGCGAGAGCATGCGAAGATATTGCGACCACGAAGGCTCTGTGGAGTTGAAAGCGGAATCGCTGGTGCTTCTAGGCGAACGCGTTAAATTTTGAAAACTTTCGTCTGCTTCTTCTATGTGAGAATCATCAATGTTAAAAAGGAGCGGGCCGGCGGTGGAGGAGGAGGAAGAAGCGTTGACGTCCTCTTCCTCCGTGTTCACGCCCCGGTCAACGCCTTTTTTGTTGTTCCCGCGGGTGGATAATGTGAACGGTGGCTTTTTCGTTCCTTCTTTGAATGCATTCTTCATGGGGTTGGTGAGATAGGTCTTCAGGAAGTCGTCGCGGTTCGATTCAAATCGGCGGAGTGCTTTCAGTTTATTTCGAATAATCGATCGTGTCTTTTCCACTTCGACTTTCAATCTTTCTTGCGGAGTAGTAGGATGGGGTGGAATAGAAGGGGGAGAACGGTTATGCGGGGCGCGTTTACGACGTAAGGAACTCGCTGTCTCTGTCTGCTGAAAGCGTTTCGCTTTCGTCTGAAGAGTGTCTTTGATTTCCCCGCTTTGTTGTAGCAGTTTGATTTCATCATGGAGCCTTTGTTTATTTTCACGTTGCTCCAGGCTTCCTCCTCCTCCTCCTTTCCCTCTTCTTCCTTGTCTTCTTTTTTGTTTTCTCACCACTTTTCCTCTTTTCACACCTCCTCCTAATTTAGATTTAAGTTTCATCACACCGGTCACACCGAGCGCCGCTGCTCTTTCGCCGATACTCGCGTCACTCGACACGACCCTCTCCCACGCTCGCTTCGCGAGTACCGCGTCTGCTTTTTTTCGTTCTTCACCGTCTTTGTGTCCGTGGTAGGCAATGTCGTGTGTCCTGCACGCTCGATCTAGGGGATTGATGCCCGCATCGCCTCTCGCTAAGCGTTCGCTGAGTCGCGTTCCCGTTCCGCAAAACTGATAGCCACCGGCAATGTGTAATTCAAAGGGAAGCGCATCGATAGCTCGATTGATGAAACGTCCGATAAAGCCCTTCCCTCTTCGATATCTATGTTGCCGCAGATATGCCATATTGCGACTGTGATGGATGAAAAGAAATACGATATTATATAGATGGTGCGACTTCGATAAAGCGATCGAACCCAGCCCGATATTTTCCCTTGTTCACCGACCGTGTCTTGTCAATGACGCAAAACGAAAACGGTTTTTCGTTCCACACGCGACAGCACATGGCTTTAAAATCGCGGAAAGAAGGAAAGTCGTTTCCGACGTGCTCGTTGTATATAAATTCCAAATTGTTGTCGTCTTGTTGGAAAAATATCACCATATTAGCGTTGTCGCGAATGAGTTGTTTCGGAATTTTGGTGTATGTCTGACAGAGATACAGCACGTCCGTGTGTTTATGCCGTCCGGTGGCGAAGTAGGCCTTTATAGTCTTGCTTCTCCGTTGCAATGTCGTCGAATACGAAGACGCTGCTGGACTTCGCTTCGGAGGGGGGAACGATACTGTCGTGTTGCGTGAAGGAATGAAACGGAATAATATCTTTCAACACTTCCTGTAAAAACACGTACATAGGCTGTCCTTCGGTGGTCGAATACAAATACACGTTTTCGAATTTGAGACCGTTCGACGTGGTGAGCAGTGTCATGACGACGTTCGTCTTACCACAGCCCGACGGTCCGACGACGAGGGCTCGAACGCTGTCGGGTAAGAGGTCCCCATGTCGACTCCCATGATCTCCACTGTGATTGTTCTTCAACAATCCGATCACGTTCACGATTGGCAGCTTCGTCGTTTGCGGAACGATGTTCATGACGGTGGAGCGAATGGCGCGGTGTTATCCATGTAAAGTGTTTATATGCTGATGGTTATTCATCGACAATTGTCGATTTTCAAATGCGAATGCGTTACGACAAAGGGGACTACAATTATTGCTGTTGAAAGTTTGAATATTTTATTTGCTGTGCTGTGCTAAGTATTTGGTCTTCAGACTCGTGCACAACCAGCGAGCGATTTGCCGGAAGTTGTATCCGGTCGCGGTCGCAGCTCGGTTACACTTCCCGTCGCTAATGAAGCGTACAGGAAGTCGCCTGCGGTTGACGTCCAGCGCGAGCACAGCGCAGCGCAGCGCAGCGCAGCGCTGTGAATATGCCCAGCGTTTGAATAATTTAATTTTATGGAAGACATTATTATAATAATAATAATACTATTCGCCCAGAACGTTCTCTTTTCCAATGTGTCGCGCTAGCACAGGGGTCAGCGTGCGAGTGTAAATTCGGGTAACTAGTCAATGCGCGTATCATGCACGCTGGTTCGTGTCCTACCGCGACACATTTTATTATTTTTGTTGAATGATTCATTGTCTACACGGTCAGCGAATACACTATATAGAGAAAGAAATAAACGCAATTGTTCATAGTTGCTTTTGTTTTTGAAAGATGAACATCTTTGGGCGCATCGATACGAACGAGGGTGAACTGAAAAAAGTAGACGGCCATTACGTCTTTCAAGGTGCGCGTCTCACGCAGATAGCTCATCCCGAAGAGCTCGACGATGCTGTTCCCAAACATTACGTAGACGAAGGGATTCGTCACGCCATCGAATCGTTTGCTATAAAACGACGAAAGCGAGCGGCGGTCGATGAAGCCGGAGTGGAATACGATTATGATTTGGAAAAGCGACGACTCAAGAACATCGGGGCGGCGGAAGACGAGACAGACGCCGTTTCGAAGACGTTCGTAGAAACGGAACTGAAAGAACTGGAAGAGAAAACCGCCTCAAAGAGTTTCGTGGAAGGTGAACTCGATCGGATTCAAGAGAAATACGAAGAGCTGCGAGAGACGATCGACTCGAAGAGATTCATAAAAGACGATCTCGATAAGCTTCAAGAAAAACTGAATACTTTGAAGGAGGCAATAAAGGCTGATACCGCCTCGAAGAGTTTCGTGGAAGGTGAACTCGTTCGGATTGAAAAGAAGTACGAAGAGCTGCGAGAGGCGATCGAGTCGAAGAGATTCATAAAAGACGATTTCGATAAGCTTCAAGAAAAACTGAATACTTTGAATAAGACAATAAAGGCTGATACCGACTCGAAGAGTTTCGTGGAAGGTGAACTCGTTCGGATTGAAAGGAAGTACGAAGAGCTGCGAGAGGCGATCGTCTCGAAGAGAATCATAAAAGACGATCTCGATAAACTTCAAAAAGAACTGAATGTCTTGAAGGAGGCAATAAAGAGCGATATGGATGCATGCGTTAAGGAGATGGAAAAGATGATCTACCATTCAGATGGACGAACCATGAGTCTGGCCAACGACATCATGACCAAAGTCAACAGTTTGCAGAACAAGTTGGATAATTTGAATACTAAAACAGAAACAATTGGAAACCATTCGATTTTTCGTAGTGCGTTGCCGGAGAAACAAGCGGCATTAGCACTTTCAGTTTCAAAACAAATACAGTCCGCACGAGAGCATGCCGAGACGCTCGTGTCTACAGCTAGAAACGAATTTAAGAGCATGTTGAATTCTCACGAAAAGAAAATCCCATCCGGTCTGTTAGATATTCTTCCGCACGTCGGTTCGACGGGGAATTACAATTTTCACAATAAACTCATTCGAAAGGTGGGCAAGGGCACGGCTCCGACGGACGTCGTGAATAAAGAACAATTGGATGAGGTTCTAAAAGAAGTGAAAACGCACGCGGTCAGTCTTCGCATTGAACATTTTAATGAGCTAAAGAAAAATATAGGCAAAGAGGTGTCGGAACATTTTACCGATCTCATGAAAAATATAGACAAAGAAGTGATGGAGGCAGTGCTGTCTAATAAGCGTTTTAATGACATAAATAATGAGTTGAAACTTATTGGGGAAAAAATACAAAAACTGACGAACGAAACGAATGAGTTCAAGAAAAATATAGTCAATGAAGTGAGGGAGGGAGGGAAGGCTAATAGACACTCTAGAGTCATACATGAAGAGAATTTTAAGAACATAGATAAAGAGATGAAACATATTAAAGAAAAATTACAAACACTAACAAACGAAACGCACGAGCACAAAAAGCGAACTGACAAAACAGAGAGTGACTGTGAACATGCAAAGAATATTATGAATGGCCGTGTTGCAAAATTAGAGAAAGACGTGACAGGGGCGTTTATAGCGTCACGCTCTTATGCAGATGAACTATTTAATAAGGCCATGATGAAAATTAAGGAGGAAAAATTTATGACCGAAAGATTTTTTAGAACATGAGATAAAAGGAAAAGTATTACATGATAAAGATTAGTCTTCATATCATCTTTGGACGACGATGACGATGTTATTCGACGACGAAGCGACAAGACGTTACGTTGATAAAACGCTCAATGAAACTCCACATGTATTCTCTCACGTCATCACATCATTAAGAACAACGGATTGGACAGCCGAACAAAAAAATTTATATCCAGCTTTTGACCTTGTCCATTTGTTGAGGCCAACGGCGGAGATACCACTATCGATTCCGATTCCGACAAGACCTGATTCGACTAAATATTATATCTTAGATGGATGGGCTAATTATTATAAAGTCGCATGTACTGCAAAAATAAAAATTGTTTCGGCACTACCCCATGAACGTGTCCGTCTCTGGATAAACGAAAAACAACAAGAAGGTATTTTACAAAGAAATCAGACTTTTAATTGTGAGAGGGGAGACATGCTTCAATTTGAACATGTACCTCGGCCAGATGATCATGAGAGTGTAAAGGATAAGAACAAGCTGCCATTGATTGTAATTTTGAAATACAAAACTACCTTAGGCGCATTGATAGCAGACCATAAAAGCTAAATGCTAAAAAATTTGCTAAGCTAAATTGGTATAAAAGGTGGACAACGCATATCATTTTCTTTAGTTCTGCACTTGCCATGGTTCGTACTCGTACAGAGTGTAACGTCACATCAACACGTAAGTGCACGACACTTCGCCCTCCTTTCCTAACGACACGAAGAAAAAAAGAAGAAGAAGAATAGGATCAGAAACCGAACCGGCGGCGGGCGAAGCGAGCGGCAGCGGCATGAGGCGGCGGCGGCGGAAGACGAGGGGCAAGAAAGGCGGTTTTCTACCGCTGTTAATAGGTGCTCTAGGTGCCCTCGCTTCCGCGGCGGGCGGAGCGTCGGCCATCGCGAACGCGGTCAATAACAAGAAAAATCAACAACGAACACTGGCAGAAATGATACGTCATAACCTCGCATTGGAAACGAAGGCGGGGAAGGGCATGTCGCGGGGAAGGCGAAGAAGGAGAAAAACAGGCGGTGTCCTTTTACGATTGCGACGCACGAGGAAGACGAGACGTCCAAAAAACTAGAGAAGGTGGGGGTGCCGCGGCGAGCGCTTACACACGAGGAAATGAAACGATTTGCTCGCGCGCTATGTCTCCCGCATTTTCGCGGTATCTTCACCCGCGACCGTCTGCCTCGGGGTCTGCCACGTGAACGCGAATGCGGCGTGATCAATCTCGATGACGCACGCGGAGAGGGCACTCATTTCGTCGCATTCGTAAAACGAGGAAGATCGGTGCGCTATTTCGACTCCTTCGGCCTACCCCCACCACCGGAGTTTTTGTCCTACATGCGGGGAAAGCATATGACGTACAATAAGGCGCAAGTTCAGCGATTTGATGCGGAGAACTGCGGAAGACTATGTTTACAATTTCTGTTCTATGAGTGGTCAATAAAATGAGTATTTGAGACAGAGAGCGGAGCACTTTATCAGTGAACACAACAAGATGCGCACCTACACGCTAAGCGGGAAAGGAGCGGAAGTGCATGTCCGTTTCTCTCCGACAATCGATCTCGCTAACACGCCACATGAAATTGCACTGGTGTCTCTGCAAACGGCGCATACGGTGACGAACATTAAAGAAGGATATAACGATTTACACTACGCCGTTCCAGTCGACGATGGTAAAGGTCATATAACATATGAGAGTTACGTCATGAAATTACCGCCAGGCACGTACACAATCGACGACGTTAATGTTTATATCTATTCTGCTCTTCGTGAGCAATTCAAAGATACAGATGCAAAGACAAAGATGCATTTCATGTTGGACGGCGAAGAGAATACTCAAAAGTGTCGCATCACTACTTCTTTTCGTCTAGACTTCGATCACGCAGGCAGCGTGGGACCGCTGCTGGGATTCACTCGCAAAGTCCACCCAACGGCTTTCGGTGAGTTCGTCTACTCCGACCAGAACGTCACGCTCGTCAAGGACTTTAACGTTATCGTCACATGCAATGTTGTGGAAAGCGGATATATTAATAATCGAAGAGCTCACGTGCTTCATCAGTTCTACATTGACAAGCGACCGTCTACCATTTTTGAGGTGAGACCTCCGGAGAAGGTCTTTCATCGCGTCACTCGCAACTGGATTGATGATATAACGATAAGACTCGAGAACCCTGAAGGTCAGCTCATTCCACTGCGAAGTGACACCGAACTCGTCGTGACGTTGCTGCTTCGCACCGCGCACGATGACATATAAAATGAGAGTCGTGCCTCGACCGCGGCACACTGTACTCTGTCCTACCAATAGATTAACACACGCCAATCGTCTGCTGCTGCAAGCGCTAGGCTACGTTCTCAGAGAAGATGAAAAGACAAAAAAAAATCACAACCCGCTACCGCCGGTAGCAAAGACTATCTCTTAGACGTGCTCCTCCATCAATATCCCCTCGATGGAAAAATTAACGTTCAAGGCTTTAATTATCATCACTACACTCCGTATACGAACGGATATGATACAAACGATGAAATTCGTATTATGATACAAAACAAAGACACCTTCGCCGTTCCGTGCGAATCGACTATCATCATCGAAGGAAAGGCGCTCAAAACAAGCGGTGACGGACGCACCCCAGCCAACTTCATCAACAACGCCTACGCATTTTTATTTTCCGAAATTCGATACGAGATCAATGAGGTCCTCGTCGACAGCGTGCGACATCCCGGCATCGCATCCACCATGAAGAACGTGCAGCTCCTCAGCGCCGAAGAGCGTGCATTACTCCATTACGCAGCGTGGTCGCCATTTGAGGGCGTGACTCATCTCGGCCATTCACCGAATCAAGTATTGATTGACGATGACGGTTCGTTTGTGGCCTGGATTCCCCTCAAACTCTTCCTTCCGTTCGCGGAGGACCACAGACGCATCGTGGCTGGCGTGAAGCACGAGCTCATTCTTACTCCCACTCGAACAGACAACGACTGTCTTCTATCCACGGAAGAGGGAGCAGCTACGCCGTCGAAAATAGAAATTCAGCGCATCGTTTGGAGAATGCCGCACGCCAACCTCAGCGATGCCGGTAAAATGCATATGTACAACATTCTCAACGGTAGGACGAGTATACCTATTACATTCACGAGGTACGAACCCCACGAATCAGCAAATTTACCGCTTACAACACGGCACGAGTGGACCGTGAAAACAACCAGCGGAGCAGAGCATCCGCAATACATCTTCGCTTTGCAAACCGACCGTCGAAACGATTTGAAAAAGAATCCTAGCGAGTTCGACCTGTGCGATTTAAGAACGATTAAACTCTTCATCAACGACGAGTTTTATCCTTATCATGACATGCGCATAGGATGGAACAAGAATGGTGTGCACATACCAGAATTGTTCGAAATGTTCAAAAATTTTGAAAAATCGTACCTGGATCGACAACCTATTTCTTGTATTACACATCTCGGAGTGAAACAGATATGTCCGTTTGTCATTTTTGATTTATCGCGTCGTGAGGAGCCGACGATCGCCTCTGCATCGGATATTAAAACCTTTTTCGAATGCAATTCCAACGTGCCCGCTAACACGTCTGCTTTTTGTCTCATTTTTTACGAACGACACATGGACTATCATCCAATCAGAGAACTCGTTCGCAAAGTATAAAAATCGTGTGAAATGGCTTGCCGCACTCACATTGTCGAGTTGTCTTCAATCATGAACACAACGGAAGAGAATAGTATTGCGCGGGACTCTTCTCCGTCATGTAGTCTCTCTCTTGAAGAGGGAGAAGAAAAAGAAGTCTCCAAAAAAGCTAATGAAGAAAAGAAGATAAGGTTGTTCGAGAAAAAAAGAGGGACGAAAGAAGCGTGCTCAAAACTAAAGCGATGAATGCACTCATCCTTGCATGAAACACTGTAAGTCATCGCATAAGACAAAGAAGAAAATAAATAAAAATAAAGCACGCGAAAGTCATCGAAGGAAACAAACGGCACCACCTGTCTTCAAAAGACAACGGAGGACTCTTACTTCAGCTCCTTCGCAATCACCATCGTCCCCGGACACGACGCATTTATGTTGCGGAATAAATGTTCAACAATGCGTGCAACATGCTGCAAACTGGCTAATGCATGCCGTACAAAATACATTTCTTCAAAACCATACACCATTTTCATATTGTGCTACTGACTGTAATACTGATGCTGATACTGCTGTTGCTTCTTCTGTTCACGAAGATCATCATCATCATGTGTCCGCTGGTGAGTCATCAAAAGAAGAACAACAAGAAGACGTGAACGAACTCCTTTCTTTTTTGAACTAAATAAATAATGTCACATTCTGTCCTTTCGAAATGTCAATGTAGATGTTCATGTTGTTAATAAATGTCGTAAAATATTTACTCTTTTTTATTTATTATTCCAATCAAACACCAAGTAGGATATCCTGAAATAAATAGTATTGGTCTTTATTTGTTTGTTTAATGAACATTGCAGCAAGCAAGTTCATTTTTTCAATTTCAGCCTTGTGTGCGAGCAGGCGGTGGTATGTCGGAAGCTGCATCCGCTCGATAATGAAGCGTGCAGGAAGTCGCCTGCGGTCTGCGACTAACGAAGTCGCCGCAGGCGACTTCCTGCACAGCGCAATAGAATACTCATTTACAAGACTCATTACTCAAATACCATAGGAAGTGCGGTCAGTGTTAGCTCGCCAACGGTCAGTGGTCAGTGGTCAGCGTTAACGGTCAGAGGACTAACGACATCGCCGCCGCCGCTGACTGGCTGGTAGGACGTTACAAAAAATTAAAACAAACCAATGAAATATTCAAGTGCCCCGCCACTTCACTTTACGTGATGTCCATTTATACAGACTCCACCATCTGCGCACGCAGTTGTCTTGCAACTTGTTGTACGTTTTGTCTCGCAGCTTACGTTTGTGTGTACGTTGTTTGACTCCTAACATGTCGTTATTTTTGGCATTTTTGGTCGCCATCAAAAATGGCTTATACAACGTGGTCGTTGACGTCCTCAACGACTCGAGATATGAACATTTCTTAGAGGCGCAGGACGTCAACGAACAACGGCCGCTTCATATAGCGGCCAAAAACAATCAATTGCGGATCGTCATGGCGTTGCTGGCGCGTGGGGCGCGGATGGATGCGCAGGACCGGCACGGGAATACGCCGCTGCACCTGACGGTGATGTTCGGTGCAGCGGACGTTTTCAACTTCCTGTTGCGTGTCGGGGCGTCGACGCAGCTGGTGGACGTTGTGGGGGCAACGGCGGTGGATTGGCTGTTCTGCCGTCCGCCGGCGACAACAACGGCCCACCCGGAATTGCGGTCCGTGTACCTACAGTTTATGTTACAACGGATCGCATATGCCGTCGGTGGGCCGGTTACATTGATTTATTCGGCAACGTCAGCGCCACCGTACGTGCCTCCCACTTTCCACCCGTCGCCAGCGCCTCTGCGTCGACCTTTCGGCGGTCCATCGGCGGCGACAACATCCGCCGGGACGACGGCGACAACACCCGCCACCGCCGCCGCCGCCGCCGCCCCACAACGCACACCGCCACCGCCACCGCCACCATCATCGACGACGCTGTCGGCGCCTCCGCGACAGGAGACGCCGCACGCGCACGCGAGGCGGACGGGACGCTGCTACGTGCATGCCATGGACGGCATGGACGCCATCCGACAACATCAACAAATTACAGCTCCTCTTCCGATCAATCATCTTTCGCGAGAGGAGCTGGATATGCTCTTGCTCCGTCAGCGGCAGCAAGCGTACGCGGGGATGGTGCGCAGCGGCACAGAAGATGAGGACCCCGCGACCCCGCACCGTCAACGGGAGGCGGCTTCCTTTTCCTCCAGTGAGTACTTTTGAATGATGCTTCATCTTTCATTTCAATGGTCATCTATCTATCTATCTTTCCTTCTTTTAAAATGTTAATATTTATTTTCCTAAATTTTGTTTGTTTGTTTTATTTCAGTGGACACTGAAATTAATTTATTTGAGGAGTCCATGGAAGAAGAAGAAGAAGAGGAAGAAGATGATGAAGAATATCTTTAGGCATTTAGACATCATTTTTAGGCTTTTAGGCATCTCATTTTTAGGCTTTTAGACATCTTTTAGACATTTAATTATTTTATAGTAAATATTTTATAGTATTATATTATAATTATAATTATTTTACAATGTATTTAGTAATAGTGTTTAATAAATATGAATAATAGAAATTGATGAAATTCTTTACCTTATCACCACCTACATAGGATTCCTAAAACTGTAGTTGTCCTTATGAATAAAGGAAATAATTGAATTAATTAATTGAAATAATCGAATGATTTATACTTCATGAATTCAATGCTTTAAATCATTCATCGTAAAATAAATGAAATAAATGGAATGAATTTTTAAACAATTAAAAAATTCTTTTCGTTTGTTGCCAACAAAAAAATTGTTAGTATTTTAATGCTTGCTGTTTGCAATATAGTGATTTCATTGAATAACATTACTTTAAAAAAAACAACCATCATTTCAAAGAATAAAAAAATACTTTGCGTTTGTTGTCACCAAAAATGGATTGTATTTTAACGCTTGCTGTTTGCAATATAGTGTTTTCATTGAATAAAATATCTCCACGCGTATTCCATGATTGCGAGAAATTTAGAAGATTATTTAGAAGATTTATAGAATATTATTACTTTCATTACTTTCAATCAATCATTTCAATAAAATGCAAATGCTTCATGTTTGTTAACAACTAAATTGATTATATTTTATTGCATTCTATTTGAAATTTCATTCAATAGATTAATGACTTCATGGGAGTAGTTCTAATTCTTTCAATGGAGAGGAGAATGAAAAGGAAATAAGACAAGAAAAATAATAATCTCTTATTCTTTTTTTATTTTACAAAGGATACTTATACAATTTACATTATATTAAAAATACTTATATAATACTTATACAATTCTGAAAAAACTATTTAAAAATTAATGTATTTACGACCGTACTCCATAATAGTCCTCCAGGTTGTTTTGTTTTTCAAATGCTCTAATGGAAATATTAATATTACATAAGCATTATTGGCAGGATTTTTGCCAAAATAAAGGGCATGCGGTTTTGATTTCAAAAAGTCGTCCACCCCCATTTCATTGATGAAACTTGTGAATCTATAAATGAAGAAAGTTATTAAAATATTTACAATTAAAAAGAACGCTGCAAATAATGTAGTTATAATACTAATATACCTGTTGGGCAGAAATGTGCTAAACTTATCGTTTAGCACAACTGCGTAGTTTTCACTGCCAAATCTCTCTGATGTTATTTTCTTCGCGCTCGTGATCTCGAAAGCGACCCCCTTCGGGAAGTCGTCCCAATGTTTGCTGATTTGACTGGATTCTGCGCGCTGCGCTATAGCAGCCCAGATGTCACTAATCAAAACAAACACACAAAAATTAAAAAAATACAAACAATTCATTTTTAAACATACTTCAAACTAGTCATTCATTCTACTTACATCTCTTTTGGGGGGGTGTAGATAAAGACCGGACATGACGGATCTTGAATGAGGCGCGGAGCCGTCGCTTGGCTCACGCACACCGCTGTCGATGATGGTGAAGAAGCAGCTGCTGCTGCCTCATCGCTCACAAACTGGGTTGATAATGCAAGACGAAATTCAGAAAATGTATCCTCCTCCTCATCATCATCGAACAGACCCGTCAGGTCCATTGTAACAACATCGGCGCCCATCATGCGTCTCTCTAGAAGCTCACGCTTTGTCTTTTCGTTCGCGCTATTAAAATAAAAAGTAAAATATAAAAAACTAAAAAATGAAAAAATTATATGAAAACAAAAAAAAGACATCAAATACTTACGAGGTCTTCCGCTTCTTTACAATTGCGACAGATGGAGCAGCACCACCTTCTTCAAGCTCCCGAATAGTCGCCATCTTTTAGAAGAGCGTTGGGAAGGAGAGCAACAGTAGCAGCAGCAACAGCAATACGACCGTACTATTAATTTTATTGTGAGAAGAGCACTTTTATATATACGATGTCTTAACGAACGCGATAGCGTTTCCAACGGTCAACGGACAGCGGTCAGCGGTCAGCGGTCATCCAAGTTTGTTTACTTCAACCGCGATAACCGCCGCGTGCTCATTATCGTTTCCTCACGCGTCGTGGTCGGTAATCTCTCTCTCTCTTCTTGCGGTGTAACGTTTCTTCTGGAATAAACCCACTCGTTATCATTTCCGTTCTGTTCAAAATACGCGTCGCTGTCTAATGAGTTGCGGTGGTGTGCATGTGGTTTGCGCAACACCATCATTACTTCAACATGTGTTATATATAATATTTCAACATTCTTCAATGTGCCGTATCTGAGTGCACATCTGCCTTCACGATGAAAAAAGTATGTTTGAAACGCTACCGTGAGGAGGCAGATGCTGCTGCTGCATCATCATCATCATCATCATCATCACCATCACCGCCACTACCTCCACGACAGGAACGTGCGAGTGTCATTCAACCAACGTTCAATGACGGTAAGTTTTTTATTTATTTTCATTTCATCGCAATCAGTCAATCAATCATTGTTCATTCATAATAATTCATTACTTTGAATTGTATGTTTGTTTCTACAGAAAGAAAACGACAACGTGAGGAGACAGGTGCAACAACGCCACCACCGCGTCAGGAACGTGCGACTGACAATCCACCTACGACCAACGACGGTAAGATTTTTATTTATTTTCAGACCATCGAAAACAATCAATCATTATTCATTCATAGACGTTCATTCATTTGAATTTCGTTTGTTTCTTCAGAACGTCAACAACATCAACAACAACAACGTGTGTCATGCATTGCAAATGCTCTTAGGTGGACGGATGTAGTACAGTCTTTAAATAGTCGAGTGCAGCGTGGTATTATCGCGAATACGCAAAATATTCTCAATCCCCTCGCATTTCTTAATCGTTGCCAAGTTCCGTTCCAACTGAAGATGTTTGAACTGTTTTCCCCCTCACATACTTGTTTCAAAATTTTTGCCCAATTAGAATGTCGATTCATAATCGAACGAGATCACCCCGTGACACATGAAATGATCGGCGAGATACAGCCGATCTTTCTAAATGCTCGCGCAGCCGTGGTGACTGAAAGTGATAATATCGGTGAATTTTATTTCCAACATATCGTCGATCCTATAAATTCAAAATTCGATGAGTTTCAGGAGCGCGATAGCGGAAAAGCACTCTATGAAATCGTCGCTCTTCACGTTCAGATTCATCTTTTCGAACCCATTTCACATTCTGGATCTTCATATATTCCGCTTCCCGATAATATTGCTCAACGACAAGCGGTGATTAATATTCGCAATCGTGATGATAAATGTTTCCTGTGGGCCATCGCATGTGGCCTCGCCCACAGACGACAGGCCCACGGAAATAGTCGGTCTTTGAGGGGTAGATCGGATCGTACCAGTACGTATCAGTCTATCTTCAATGAACTAGAAAATCAACTCGATTTGCGAGGCATCTCCTGGCCACTCTCTGTTCACGACATCAAACGTTTCGAAAAGCAAAATTCAAATTATTCTTTTCATGTTTTTAATCTCGTTTGGCAATCTAAAAATAAAACGTGGGATGTTGTAGGTCCTGTTCATTTCGCAAAAGACAAAAAAGAGAATCATTTCAATATGTTGTTATATACATCAAAGGGCATGACTCATTATGTTTGGATCAAAAATTTAAGTAGGTTGGTGAGTTCCCAACACAATGCGCATGGACATGCGGTTTTCGCTTGTGAGCGGTGTCTAAATTTATTTAGATCACAGGATCAACTAAATGCTCACATGATTGACTGTAGTTCTGTGGCACCAGCACGACTGGTATTACCTTCTTCGCCGGAAGAACAATTTATGCGCTTCAAAAATTACGAGAAACAACAAAGATGCCCGATTGCGGTTTATGTTGATTTTGAAGCGCTCACTGTTCCTATCTCTTCGTGTGAGCCATCTCCAAGCGAATCCTACCTTCGGGCTTATCAAATGAATGAGCCCTTTTCGATGTGCCTCCAAGTTGTCTGCAATTTTGATGAATCTCGATCGCAAAGATTAGTGTACCGCGGGCGTGACGTCGCCAACCAATTACTAGAATATTTAGAAGGCCTTGCAAAGAATTATGAAAACCTTTTGAATCATCCAGCTCCCCTCCTCATGCGGGAGGAAGACGAAATTTCATTCGAAAATGCTGACGCTTGTCACATTTGCAAAGGACCTTTTCTTCCAAATTCTGTTCGTGTTAGGGATCACGACCATTTCTCAGGTCGATTTCGCGGAGCAGCTCATCAAGGTTGTAATGTCAACTTCCGGGCTCCCAAACATATTCCGATCATCATGCATAACGGAAGCGGGTACGATTGGCATTTTCTCCTACAGGCCTGGGCAGACAGTAGCTATGAAAACCTGAACGTCATTCCACACAATCACGAGAGATTCGTGTCTGTTTCGCAGCGCATTGGAAAAGTGGAATTACGCTTTTTGGACTCTTTCAAATTTTTAAGTGCAGGACTCGATTCCTTGAGTCAATCTCTTTCGGCAGAACATATGAAATTCACTCGGGCAGCGTTTCCCGACGATGCGCTCTTTGCCCTGGCCCGTAGGAAGGGCGTCTTCCCCTACGACTATGTAAATTGCATGTCGAAGTTGGAAGAAACGACTTTGCCCCGCCGCGAGGCCTTTTTCAGTCACCTCACTAACACAGCAATTTCGGACGCGGAGTACGCTCACGCGCAGGCCGTGTGGGACGCTTTCTCCATTCTAAATTTAGGTGAGTACGCTGATTTGTATTTGAAAATCGATGTTTTGCTACTCACCGACATTTTCGAAACATTTAGAAATTTGTGTTTGGAGGTGTACGGTCTCGATCCGGCGTTCTACTACACCGCTCCCGGGCTCTCGTGGGACGCCATGCTCAAAACAACTGGCGTCGAACTTGAGCTTCTCACGGATGTTGATATGGTTCTCTTTTTTGAAAAAGGCATTCGGGGAGGTCTCGTCCAGGTCGTTGGGCGCCACGCTGAGGCCAACCACGCACACGTGGGAGATTCCTTCAAACCATCTGATAAGGAATCTTATCTTATCTTTTGGGATGTAAATAATCTATACGGACATAGTATGAAACATGCACTACCCTTAGGGGATTTTAAATGTTTGTCTGAAAGTGAAATTTGCAGTTTCAATATCAAGCAGGCGGCCGCCCAGACCGAACGCGGATACGTTCTCGAAGTCGACCTCGACTATCCAGACGAGATCCACGATCGATTGAGCGACTTGCCTCCTTGCCCGGAGTCACGTGTGCCCCCCGATACAAAAAGCAGACAAGCCAAATTAATGGCGACGCTGTTGCCCAAGCGTCGCTATGTCATTAACATTCAAAATTTAATTCAGGCAATGGAGTTGGGAGTTCAACTCACCCACATCCATCGCATTCTTTCGTTTAAACAAAGTCCTTGGCTTGGCACATACATGGACCTCAACAATGCACGGCGACAGCGTGTGTCCTCCCCTTTCGAAGATAACTTTTTTAAACTTATGAATAATTCTGTTTACGGCAAATCCATGGAGGACGTACGCAATCATCGACGCATTTATCTTGTTAATAAATGGTCGGGGAAGTGTGGGGCCAGGAATCTTATCGCAAATCCCGCTTTCGTGCGAAGCCACCACGTCAAGGGTGATCTGATGACGATAGAACTGTCAAAAACAGAAGTGAAGCTCACGAAGCCCATATATTTAGGCTTTTGTATTTTAGAAATTTCAAAATTTAGAATGTATGAATTTTTTTATAAATATTGCAAAGAACATCTTCGCGATCTTCACCTTCTGTACATGGACACCGATTCATTCATTATCTCTTCTTCAACGAACGTGTACGCTGAGATGAATCGGTGTTCAGAATGGTTTGACACTTCTTGCTTTCCACCAAATAATTCTTTCGGCATCACACCACGCAATAAAAAAGTACTAGGACTATTTAAGGACGAATGCGGAAATGATTCCATGGTTGAATTTGTCGGTTTACGACCAAAAATGTACTCCTTTCTGACTCGCTCTCAGGTCACTGTTTCTAAAGCAAAAGGAGCGCAACGATCTGTAGTAAAAAAATATATTTTCAAAAATTACCTTGACTGTTTATTTCACGACCGCAATAGAGTCGATAAACAGTGCTTCATTCGATCTAAAAATCATTGCAATTACTCTTTTGTCCAAAATAAGCGTTCGTTGTGCGTGGCAGACGACAAACGCTATTGGTTAGATAAATTTTCAAGTTTACCCTGGGGTCATTTCCGCATCTTGTGTACGCGTCCGTCCGCTCCTTCAGCGTACACGTTCGTCCCTGCAGGCGGGGTTGTAGAGTAGACATTCGTTTAGATTTTTTTTTATTTTTTTTTCTAATTTTTCCCAAATGTATATATTATTTCTTTGATTTTTTATTTTCAAATTAGAGTAGTCTATTTACATTTTTATTTATTTATTTAATATTTTATTACATTTTATTTTCATGATTATTTCAATTGTAGACTAGGCTATTTATAGTCATTCACATTGTTCTTATCATACGAATGAATAAGAAAAGGGTGGGGAGAAATTTATTAATAGTAGTAGTAGACGAGCATTTGCAATGACACGACATGACACTGTCGACGACAACATTCAGAGATCAACCGTCAACATGGCAAGACCTCACACGACAACCGTCTGCGAAAAGATTGACGACGACGGAGGCATCAGCGGATGGGAGAGCGAAGCAAGCAAGATGTGGAAGAATCTCGAGAACGTTGCCGTGGACCTCGTCGTCGCCGCCTCCGAGGAAGCGGAAACTGAAGAGAAAAACGTGACACTGTGGAAAGGTATCGCCGACATGGCGACTAACATTGCCATCACTGCGCGGCGACTTCACGACGAACAGACCGCAAAAACAATCATTGAGTGCGAAAAGACTATTCGAGACATTATCGTTTTCATGCATGCGGAAATACTCGGCATCATGGAAGTTCTCGGCCGTCTCTTTAAAGATCCAATACAGAGGGCGGCTCTGCAGCAACGTGTTGTTCTCATCCGCCAAGTTATTCAGTATCTTCCCTCTCCAGACGAAAATACTCCTCCCAGATACGAACCGCAATTCTTATCTTTGTAACGATGATAATGATATGTCTCGCTCAACAACTCGCCATTCAGTCAGCGCACGGCGACATGACAAGACGTGAAGCGAAAATCACCGCCGCGAGGTTCGCCTACGAAGATGTTCTCGACGACGACAACGGAGGATGGAAGGGTGACGCAGCCAAAATGTGGAGTAACATCGCGAAGGCTGCAGACGATCTCTCCGCCTTCGCGTCTGATGGAAGAGGTGAGAAAGACAAAATCTCCAAGCTGTGGGATATCTCCGCTTTAGTATGGAATGCTGCCTTCACCGCAAAGGAACTTCGCACACATCAGTTGTATCATTTCGATGAGGAAAAAGAACAGACTATTTATGACATTGCCGTTTTCATGCATACGGAAGTTCTTCCCATCATGGATCATCTCATTTCTCATCTTCAAGATTCGCCGCCGTCTCGATACCATTCAAAACGCAATCCATCTGAAAAAACCCGTCTGCGGAGGCGAATGTCATTCATCTGGAAAGATGTTCAAACTCTTCCCACTCCAACCGTCGAAGCATCTGAGGCGGACACGTCACCCACCGTCACATCCGGTCAAGATAAACGACCAAAACGGAAGCGGTCTTGGATGGAGGAAAAAGAAGGGATCGTGTAACGAGGACACGCAGTTCACTCTCGATTGCAGCTCGAGTGACAACACCAACAACATGGCTCAAGACCGTGTCCTTCGCAATGTTCTCAAAAGTCAAGATATGTTCGGAGACACGCCGCTCCATATCGCCGCGCGACATGGTCGTCTCAAGTCCGTGCTGTATCTCATCTCTGCTGGTGCGGACATTACCATTAAGAATAAGCATGGACTGACAGCGGAAGACGTCGCGAACGGTGAAGTTGTGCAAAAATTGTTATCCGATTTCAGACAATATGACGATCTCAAGGTACTACGACGCCTTCTCAACATTGCGTCCGTGTGAAAGAGAGAGAGAGAGAGACTGTCAACAACCCTCATGTATTTTTTTTCAATGTAGAGAAGATCAAACAATGTATATGTTGTGATCAATAAATACTTGTTCTACCCTACTCACTGGTGTTCGTCTTGTCATTTATTATTTTTTTCCCACCCTCTTGTCACCACCGTGCAGGGAAAAAAATTAAATCCTCTCCTCTCCCCGCTCCCTTTTTTTCTTGTTGTTTTGCATCCCTTAGTGTTTTTCGTTTGCAGAGGTTGGTACATAGGGGGAGACAGGTAGGCAGGCAGGCAGGCAGGCAGGCAGGCTGGATGTTGGGAGCCGTGACGTCACGCCCTCCACGCAGCTGGCGGCGGCGGCGAGACGACCTAACCGCAAGGCCGCCGGCGACTTGCGCTCGCAACGGATGTTGACATCGTAATCTCACCGCAAGCACGCGGCCTTGCCAAGGTCGTCTCGTCGCCGCCGCCGGATGCTCACCGCAAAACCGCAGCCTTGCGCCCGGCCTTTGTTTTTGTTTACATCTGATGTCATCAACCCCTGATAAGAGACGGCCGATCCGGGATCATCAGAAAAAGTGCTCCCGTATCGGCCATTTCCTTCTACTCTCGTCAGAGAAAATTACATTTCCTCAGTCACGATGAACGTTGTCCTCGGCAAATGTCACCCTGGAGTCTATGGTCCTCGGAGAGCTCCTGCTTAACCGCTGCCCTGCGGGAGCGTAATTTCGTGTCCCTTAAGCGGTACAGTTCTCGACCAACCAGGAAAGTTGGTGGCACATTTCAACTGAGCCGATTTGAGGAATGGTGTCTCCGTAACCTGGTTCACCAATTTGGCGTCCTGGACTTTGGTAGACACACGCCATAGCCCAGTGCCAGCACGCCTCTGTTTCTCGATACTGTCGCAATCATCTAGGAGCAGTAACGGGAGGTATCCGTACCTACGCCCGGCTTTCGACGCAGAGAGATTCGCACTTTCAACCAACGCCATGACTCGCTTCTTTACAGACCGCTCATAATGCGTCATGGTGAAAGAATCAGGGTTAACGGCCACGGCACTGCGAAAGAGGGGAAATGCAAGAGGGACGGGTTCCCATTTAAGGGGAATGAAAAATAAATGGAGATATTTTCTGAAGTTAACAATCCGCTCCACGCACATTAGCGTTGTGTAACGCTTACAGACAGTGTTCTGAAATAACAGAGAATCGTGTTCGATCCTATGTGCTAGCAGTACTTCCGTTCGAAATTTTGATTAATAAAAACTAGCTTTGTAATACATTATAGTTTTTTATATTACAATTGTTTGCTGATGAGATAATCAGAATTACGTTTGTAAATATTACTGCTATTAATTTTAACTTAAAATGGTTGAACATAAGAACATCTATCGCACGATAAGTTGAAGCGCTGGTGAGTCAAAGTTCCAGCGAAAAAAGTACGTCTGAATCTATTTATCGAGTACTTTATGATAAAAAATTAAGCTAAATTCTAATGACAGTCAATCCTTACGCAGTACCGACGCAAGTATTTTCTTCAAGCCGTTTTACAAAAGGCTCGTTTCGTGTCTCCGCCACATACGTTTGAAGTTCCTAGAAGGGTGGAGCGGACATTCGGACACAACGCTAGCACATATTGCCATGAACATTGTTGCTAGTTAGATATTCCTGATTTTCACCTCTATTTTTCACATTTTATTCCAAATATTTTAAATTCCCTTTGTTTAGCATTTACCGTATAAATTTTAAAAATACTACATGAGTCGGTTAATCCTGAAGTTGGGAGCAAGAAAGACTCAGCAATTGGCTTCCAGAATTACCTCTCTCTGAAAATTGCCTCCTTCCTCCACGCGTTTGAAAATATTTCCACGCGCGGAGATTGTTGTAAACACGAATCATAACACTCGCTTCCCTGGCAACCTTCTTAGGAAGCCAATTTTTTTATATAAAATTGTGTACGAAACCATAAAAGATATTTTAAATTAAATATATAAGAAAATAGAACGGATTGCTTAAAAAGACAGGCTGCGGCCTAAAAAAGGAAGGAGATAAGAAGAAGAAAACAGTGCTGCGTAAATTGTTATATACATTTAAATATAGACATTAAGACGGCTCCCCAGTATTCACACGTTCCAAAAATGTAAATACATTTTATAACATTCACAATTCATTCTAACCAGTAGGTCTGCCTGTAGAAACGGAGAGCATCAGCATGGAGTACGCCAAAAAGTAATAATATCGTTATAGTAGCGAATTGACATACGTGTATCTATGGACATTTGTAAGGAAGGAATGTGAACTAAAGTAAATTTCAGTGAAGGTTCAATTTCGCAAGTTAAACATGTATTTTAAATTCAATTATCCCAAGTTCAGAACAATTCCCACAAGCATTATTTTCCATTCGACACTGACACGCCAATTGTTTTTGATACTACCCTCAGAATCCAAGTCGAGTGTTTGATGTCATCGCTTATCCTGTAAACTAGAGTTCTTATAAATGTTCTAAATACGTAAATGCCGAGTCCTTAATGAAACAAAAAAATCTCTGAACATATTAAAGATCATTCTTCGCCCGACAGTGGTGGCGAGAGGTAGTCAGAGCTCTGCTGTGCGACCCTGCCAAATCTGTTGCGATAAAACCATTACTTCGTAGTTCGCCACTCCAATAACGGAGTGGCGGGGAGCCACGCGTCACATCTCGACAAAACTAAATTATTATCTAGGGAAGTGAACCACACAAGTGCTACAGAGAAATAATTCATCGAAATAATTCCGGTGAAGTGCGACTCAGTGAAATTAGAGTAATGAATAGCATGCAGCTATGACCCTCCAAAAAGTGAAGTCGTAAGTGCTGCTTTACTTGTTCTTAACAACAGTGAGAACCAGTCAACTACCATGGAAAGTTTCATCCCAGATAATCCAAACCAATTCAACGAAGACGATATGGAGGTGACGCGGGAGAACATCAATTAACATAACACCCCCGGCGCCGATGGCAAGGAACCGATTCAACTCAGCCAACCCCCAACCGTTCAACTACCAGAATAAGATTTCAGACTCCAAAAAAAGGTCAGTGGCAGACATTGATATAGAGCGTGAACCCAAAAAGATAAGTTACAGTGATAAAAACACAAAATCTAACTCACTATTAATGAATGTGCCGATGAATAACAGGTTCGGACCTCTAAGTGAACTTGATAAGCAAGCAACCGAAAATAGATTCGCTCATATCAACGCACTTCCTATAATCAAAGTGAATCCCCAATAAAATACCACCAATCATAGTAGCTGACATCTTCAATGTTAGTGCATTCACCAAATAACTTAAATCTAAAGTCACCACAAACTCCATTGCAGATCAAAAAAACAATAAAATAAAAATTTTCGGGTAATCACTACTCGGTAACTTGTCCTAATCGTAATTAAGTAACAAAGTGTCGCAAGTGCCAAGGCAGTCACGAGGCCGAGACTCCAGCTGCACTTACCTGAAAAAATACATTGAGAAAAGAAAAACTGGCAACCAAAACAACCTCCAAAACCGAAATCAAAGATCTTCCCACCAACCAACTCCACTGCAATATAACACCCTTTTCCCTCTTCTTCCCCAAACACCAACTCTCAACAACTTCATCCATATTAGTAGTACCACATCCCAGGCCCGCCCAAATCCTATCAACAATTCAAATTCAACCAACCTTCCCCAAGAATCACACCACAACTATCCCATTATAAATACAATAATTAATGCAATTACTTCCTATATAATCAATGCCATAAACACCCTTATACCCACCATAATCAACAAAATTCAAAATTCCGTTTTCCGCCTACATTAACGGAAATAATGGCAACACAACACCTTAAAGGTTTTACTCTCGCCAATTGGAATGCTAACTGCTTAACCAATAATAAAACAGAACTAATAAACTTTTTAAATTCACACCGTGTCGATGTAATTTGCATCACGGAAACTCACTTAAAGGAAAAAAATAAATTGTATATCCCAAACTACTCAATTTACAGAGTCGACAGAAACCTGAACATAGGAGGAGGAGTGCTAATAGCCATTAAAAAAATACATTACCCAATAATTCGCCCTTGTACTCGTAATATACAAACGGTTGCCATTAAATTAGAAATGAAAAATAAAATATGGACAATAATTGCAGCATACAATCCTCTAACTCATAAACTAGACCTGGATAACTTTAGTAATCTGTTTCAACTAAGTGACACCATATTTCTAGGGCCCTAAATGCCAAAAATACAAACTGGGGTTGTTCGAACACCAACGCTACTGGGAAATTATTAGCTCAAATACTAAATCGCACTACTCTCAAATTAATTTCAACTCCAGGGCCCACATATTACCCACATGATCGCTTAAGAAATCCTGATATTCTCGATATCGGAATTACCAACGCTAAAATTAAACTACACACTACTACATTATTCGAACTAGACTCGGATCACATTCCGGTCTTAATAACCACACATCAAAAAACCCCATCGCACGCCCGAGTACCAAATCCAAATACGTTAAAAGTTGATTGGAAAAAATTCCAAAATTTAACTAGCTCAACAATACCTAAATTTAAAATTTACTGCAACCCATTAGAAATAAAGCAATTAATCAACAAACTAACGACCATAATACACACCGCAATTAAAGAGACGGAATTAAAACCAAAGAAAACAAACAAAAAAAACAATATCAACTTCCGCCAGAAATAGTAAATCTAATATAAATTAAAAACAAAACCCGCAGACCATGGTCACAACTAAGAACACCAGGGCTAAAACTAGAACTTAACGTACTAATAAAAATAGTGCGCAAATCAATCAAAACTTCAATAATCAGTATTTACAAACACTAATCCAATCACTAAACACTAACAACAAATCCATCTGGCAATTTACAAGCAAAATATTAAGAAAAAAGAATACCGTCCCCCCACTAGACTCCCCCACAGGAAAAATGTACACACGTGCTCAGAAAGCCGCAGAGATAGATAATTACTTTGCATCCACATTCACCCTAAATAATTACTAAACCGCACGCTAGTCATCTCACAATCAACAAAACAGTAAACGAAACGACTTATGTTCCGCATCATAAAATATACTACACATCACCTAAAGAAATAAATAAAATTATCAAATCACTACCTGTCAAGAAAGCCCATGGACATGATAAAATTAACAATTTAATATTGAAAATCCTTCCCCAAACAGCCATTGCATATTTGACCAATATCTTCAATTCATACCTCAGGCTTGTTTATTTTCCACAAGTATGGAAACATGCAATCATTCTGCCAATACAAAAACCAAACAAGAAAGCATCTCTAACCAACAATTACCGACCAATCAGTCTGCTTCCCACGCTATCTAAATTATTATAAAAAATAATATCCAAAAGATTCAAAGCACATCTCCACAACACAAAGGCTATACCCATAGAACAAATGGGATTCACAGAAAAAGTGTCCACACAACACCAACTATTCAGATTCACTGAAAACATCCATACGGCATTCCAAAACACTATCATACAATACCAATCTTTCTCGACATTTCTCAAGCCTTAGATAGATCGTGGCACCAAGCTCTAAACTATAAAATGAAAGAAATAGGCACTCTACATTATTTTACACAAATCATTTCCAACTTCCTCGACAATAGAACTTTTGTCGTTACAGTTGATAACCATCACTCCAACTCAACAGCGGTTGAAGCAAGCCTTCCCCAAGGCTCCCCGTTATCTCCCGCTCTTTACAACTTGTATGTAGCCGACCTACCGAAACAGTACAATAAAAACGCCCAATTTGCAGATGACACGGCTATATACTCGTCAGGTCCCACCATAAACTCAATAAAAATCTATCTTCAATTATACTTACACCAAATTGACAGCTGGTCAGACAAAAATAAAATTAAAATAAATCCGTCAAAAACAGCAGTAAAAATATTTTACTTAAGACTCTACGTCCCCACCCCCTTACCGTTTAATCAAGAACCTGTACAATGGCATCCTCACAATAAACCCATAAAATATATAGGCCTTTTCTTAGATACCCGAGTCAATTGGAAAAACCATATCGAGAATAAAATTATTCAAGCAAAAATAAAACTACACCAACTAAAACCAATAATAAATAAATCAGCTAAACTACCATACAATACTGCCTTATTGCTTTATAAAACTATAATACGACCACTACTATTATATGCATGCCCAGTTTGGATCAGTGCAGCCAAATCTAATACAAAAAACTCCAAGTAATCCAAAATCAGTTCCTCCGCACCATTACGAATGACCCATGGTGCATCTCCAAAGCCCAACTCCATAAAGAGTTCCAGCTAGAACCGATAACCATCCATATCATTTTTGTATCCACCCACTTCTTCCAGAACATCCCAACCTAACCCCGCTAAGACTCTGCCAAAATCCAATACACAGAACCCGCATCAAAAGTAAATTTCCTTTCCATACATTCCTAAATAAATACTTAGATCTCGAACCAAAGAAGAGATATTATATAAAGATACCTCTACCACTCTAGTAGTAATGTAAGTTGTATTTTAAGATTATTAGTAGATTATTTTTAGTTAATTATATGTAGATATAAGCAATTATAACAAATGTACAATGTATTAAACACTGAGATTTGTATTGTCCTATCCAAATGAAAAAAAAAAAATTTAAAAAAATATTAAAGTATCAGTCGTCATTTGCACAACGAACTCTACTACATAGTAGCCATTACATCCACAATCTCGTTAACTTATTGTGTTTTTTGGAATGTGCCCCGTGCCTCTAAGTAGTAAATATTAACACAATCGTTAAAACTAAAAATAACGATTTAGGATGAAGTTTACATCTCCTTATAATTGTTTATAAAAAATCATATCAGGATAGTATTATTAGCAATGAAATTGTAGACTTTTATTGAATATGAAATAACTGCTTGGATATTTTGGGATATAATTAGGAAAATACAGCTAGCTGGATTTGACGCTATGAGAAGAAAAAAGTTTCGAGGTTTACTCTACGAGAAGTTTACGATGTAATTCATTCGCTCAGAGTACTGCAATCATTTTTAAATCATCGATGATATTACATAGGGTTTCTAATGTTTTTATATAAGCAATAATATTACAACTGCCTTCTGTGACGGGCAGGATTTCGGTTTCTGTAATTGTTGTTCTATTTTAGTTCTAGTTCTGTGGTGCGTGGAAGTGTATTTATTTATATATTTATTTACTTTTACTCTCAGGTAAACGTACGGAGTAACAAACGTAGTATTTAGAGAGACATGTGTGTAATGATCTAGTTAATATATTTCGATAATGCAATGGAAATACACGTTTTAGGGTCTTCGGTAACCAAGAGAGTGTTCTTTTTGTTTCAGAACATACATCCATCGGGTGATGTGTCCGTCTGTCTGCGAACAACACTAGTCCTAAACTATTTTAAAACATAGAATTTTTGTCTAAATGAATTTTCCACGCCCTGCTAGTTTGAAAATAATTATTTAAATTGTACGTGGTAATTTTGTTGAATCCCTGGGGGGGGGGGGGGTGCTGTTTCAAACTCTTCTCGAAAACCCCTAGTTTTTCGACCTACATTTATGTAACTATAGTCTAAAACCCGCCACCATCGGTACTCGAACACTAGAACTGTCAGTGACGCTGCAGAGAAAACAGGAACGAACAACGAGGTATCGTAACATTGGCAAAGTGCACTTAAAACATACTAGAAAGTATTTCTTCCATTGCAAAGTTTTAATTTTTCAACATTACAAAGATTCTCCTATTCCATATTATTCGTGCGCATATTGAACATAACTTAGGGCCTCTTGCTGCACTCCTGCTTAACAAATCCAGCAAATTACATAATTGAAAAAGGAGCATACACGAGTTAAGAAAATTGGAATAGATGCAGCCGACCGAGACACATCGTGCTCTGATCGCGTCCAGGGAAACCGTTGTTATTACATTGTCATTCAGACTGTGAACTTAGTGACATTTATTTAGTGGTAATACTCTTGTCCCACGAGTTGTGTCTGAAATCAACTGTGTGATCAGCCGGTGCAGTGGCTAACCTTCTTAAGGATGGACCTCTCGGATATCGGGGCTCCTATAACCTCAACACTGTCACCTTCAGGTATCTACTCACTCAAATCTAAAAACTAACGCAAATGTCTTGTCAACTGAAGTGTTTCCCACCAGGGACCAGGCCATAATTATCAACTCGCAAGAAGGTCTCACTATTAAAGATTACATAAACTATCTATCCGACATTATTCACGCCAGTGAAATAAGGTTTATATCAAGAATTACAAACAACAGAGTATCTTTGTAAGCTCTCAAACTATAGCTGACAACCTTACGAACAAAATTAAAAATAAAAATTACTAACATTAATAAAATCAATAACTGTGAATTGAAGTTAAGACCACTTGTAACAAAGGCCAAAAGAATAATTACATCTGACGTTTGTCCAATCATCCCACATTCAGTAATAGATAATGTACTCACTACAAACAATGTCAAATTGGCATCTAAAATTTCATTTGTAAAAGTTTGTATTCCTGAACAGAGGTTCTCCCACATTACGAGGTTTCGTAGACAAGTGTATGTTGCCCCTGAAGATGTGAGTCTACTAAATGAATCTACTACTGTGTATTATGATGGCTCAAGATATAAGATATTTTTTACAACTGATGAAATGTCTTGCTTTAACTGAAAAAAAGGGCACTTAGCTGGACAATGCCCTTCACATAACACTACATCATAAGACTACCAATTTAGGCAGTGCTCCCATAGAATCTGAACACATCAGGGAAACATCCTGTGACTTGCCAGACCCTGCAATCAATGGAAAAAACACTGAAGCTGCAGATACTCAAAGTCACAATGACCGTACAAAAGAAATACCCATAACTGATCCCTCACCACCTTCTAAATCTGTATTTTCTACTAATGAAGCTAAAAACAATGAAGGAATCCCAACTAATGACAACACAGTCTTCCTTAATGACAACAAAAGATGCCCCCAGACCGACTCCTCCTCCTTATTCTCCACTGTAAGCAACACAACTGAAACAAATAATATGGGAGAAGTTTCAAAACAACCAAAACGAAAAAAAGAAGAAAGATAAGAATATGGAAGAGTTGATAACCCCTAACAAAAACATCATTGAAGACACTCAAAATAACTACCCTCTTACTTACATAGGGTTCAAATCCATCTTAGAGAACTCTTTCAGTGCTAATGATCCTATACTTATAACTAATAACTACTCACAGGTCATATCATCCATCACCAAAATGATGCATAGTTTCTATCCTCATCTCACCATCAAAACCATAAAAGGCAGATTCACCAAAGATTATCAAGAAAATAAACTCATTTATTACTACTGCAAATGAATCAAGTACTGAAACAGACTTCAGTATAGAAATCAACACCAGTTAATGAAAATTCTTCAGTGGAATGTAAATGGCTTTTACCCTAGACTAGAAAGTATACAGTATCTATGTAACTTATCACACCCTGTTATCCTCTGACCAATTTTAGACTCCAAGCATGACAATATTAAAAGGTATAATTGCTCCTTTAAAAACAGATCTAACACCAATCATCCAATGGTGGTGTGGCTATATTCATCAAAGCCCACATTCCATATCAAGAAGTGATTATTCAATGAAACATTGAAGTTAGTGCTATAAGGATTCTGTCACCTGTTCAAATTAATATTTGTAATATCTACCTACCAAATAGCTACAAGTTTGCTGAACAAGAAGTAATTGAAATTCAAGAGCCAAAATCCAATTTGAGGATCCAATAAAACTGACAGCAGAGGTATAATGCTGGAAGAAATATTTGATAAACTAGGTACTCTTGTTCTTAATACTGGAGAACCTACTCACATCAATACCAGTAACAATTACAGTACCATTGATATTTCCATCTCCTCCACCCAATATGCCTATAAATGTTCGTGGAACATTTTAGATTACCCCTATGAAAGTGACCATTGCCCTATTTTTATAAACATAAACAACACTCCCAAGATTTATAACCATGATCAAGCAATCTCCAGATGGAATTACAATAAAGTTAACTGGAATCTTTACAATGACCTGATCAAAAAGTTCCTACCTAAAATGAATGCCCTTCTAGAAACAGAAAACATTGACACTATCATTAATACATTTAACAATGTCATTACCAAAGCTGCAAATGAATCAACTGAAACAATCAAATCAGCAAACAGACCCAAACTAGTGCATTGGTGGAATGACAAATGCAAATTGGCACTCAAAAAATCCAAACATGTCTTCTACAAATATAGAAAACATAATACTGAATAAAATAAAATACAATACAAAAAGATGCTATAAGAAGAACCATAAACGAAAGTAAAGCAAATTCCTGGTACAACTATGTTTCAAGTCTATCAATACATAATAATATTAATGAGTTATGGGCAAAAATAATAGCTACTGAAGGAACAAAGAAAGTAAAACAAATAAAAATTTTACTGGCAAATAATCAAATCATCACAGACCCTAATGAAATAGCAAATTCAATTGCATGTAGCTTTGCCAAAAACTCTAGCTCAAAAAACTATACAGAAGCCTTCTTACAGCACAAAAAAGATCACGAGAACCTTACAGAGTTTACAAATAATTAAGACTTGACTACTTATTACCATATCAATGATCCTATTGGAATTAAAGAACTTATTTCAGCTATCAACAGGACTAGGAACTCCTAACCTGGACCAGACAATATTCCATACATTGTTTTAAACAATCTATCCCTAGAAGAAAAAGTAACTGTACTAAAAATATATAACATAGTATGGGATAAAAATGTATTTCCTGAACTATGGAGATCAGCTATTGTTATACCTATGTAAAAGCCTGGGAAAGACTCCACAAAAAATCAAAATTACAGACCCATTTCTCTAACATGCAATATGTGCAAAATTTTGGAGAAATAGTTAATATAAGACTCAGATGGTTTCTAGACTTTAAAAGTATTATATCCAACAATCAATGTGGTTTCAGTGCAGGATACTCAACTACTTCTCACCTATTGATCTATTGATACTTACATGCAAGAAGCCTTTGCCAACAAACAACATAATTTAGCAGAGAGCGTAGACATCAAAAAAGCTTATGACGTGGTTCACACCCATAGAATAATGACAAAATTACAGGAATGTGGACTTTAGTCAACACTTTTCAATTCATCATAATTTTCACCAAAGAAAGAACTTTTAATGTGAGAATTAATTGTAGCCTATCACCAGAACAAAACCTGGAGAATGGACTACCACCAGGTGCAGTACTTAGTGTTACTCTATTCCTGTTGGCCATTAATAATGCAGGCTCTGAAATAAATCATCTGGTAATCATAAGGAAGTATGCAGAATACATTACCATTCTCTGCAGAGGAACATCTATTACAACCAGTCAAAAAAAATATACAATCTGCTCTAAACAATCTACATGAATGGTCTTTAAAATCAGGTTTCAAATCTTCAGCTTAAAAAACTCAATGCGTAGTATTCTCCAGAAAAAATATAGTGAATCATCCCACATTAAAAACTGACCGTCATAAGCTAAAATTTTACCAAAATATTAAAATATTAGGCATGCATTTTGACCCATTCAAAAGTCAAAAGACATATTCAAATTGTAGCTCAGGAATGTAAGAAAAGACTAAACATACTCAAATGCATTTCCCATAATAACTGGGCAGCAGATAAACATCTCCAGTTGATGACCTACAAAGCAATGGTACGATCCAAGATTGACTATGGATCCATATCATATGATTCAGCTAGAAAAAAATTCTCAGAAAACTTGATGTTATACACAATAAACCCCTACGTATAAGTACTGGCTGCTTTCATACCATCCCCATTGGCAGCAATAGAAGCCAAAGAATCAACTCTAGCTCATTGTAGACCAATGCTAATGCTCAAATATGCCATCAAAACAGCAAAATCAAATAATCCTATAATCTTCCATGATATATACCCAAAACTTTAAAATTACTATTAAGTACAAAAATGCTTTTCACCAGTATATACGAAAGTTAAAAAGCTACTGAAACAGATAAACTTTCAGGAACTTACATCAATGGAAAAAGAAATAATAGTATAACACTATGGACAATACCTTATATAGTAGCAAATATATCACCAGAGACTCCCCAATTAAACAAACTGGCTAAAAAGATAGGAAAATAAAATTTGATGAAATAAAAAATAAATACAAAGCTTCCTACAAAATCTACCCTAAAGTTATCAATAATAGAGTTGGAAAATATGCAACTACTATTTCCAAAGATGTTAAAATTACAGACTGCATTCCTACTCCTGTACTACTACAGCTGAAATATGTTCTATAATGACAGCCTTCAAAATGTCACAAAAAATCAGAAATAACAAGTTTGTCATATTCTCTGCAAAAAACAACATTCACAATAATTACCCAGATCTACCAATGATAAATAGTCTTCATGAAATATGTTATGACATTATACAATCTAAAAAGACTCTCAAAGTTGCCTGGATACCAGATTATAAAACAATGCCTGAACACAACACAACGAGCCTTGAAGAGGAAAATGTAAGCCTTGAAACAGAAAATATTTTGACAATGTCACACACCTGCAAGGATTTATGGACACACATCAATAAAATAATGGATGAAAAGTAGAGCAGCCTTGGGAAAACCATGAAATCTAGCCATCTACACAAACAAGTTTAAAAAATTTTCTCTCTGAAAAATGGCAAAAAATTCTCAAGAAAAGATCAGGTAACAATAACAAAGATAAGAAGTAGTCATTGCAAGTTCAGTCATCAACACTGGTTAACTGGAAATCCCCTGCCCACGTGCCAGCACTGTGATTCCCTTCTTACTTTCAACATATTTTAACTCAATGTCCTATGTTTCAGTACAGCAAACACACATACGAAGAAGGAGGCAAAACCTTGACTTGATGCTATCATCCAACAAATACCAAAATAAAATATTAAAATTCTGTAAAAACAACAATATTCTCCAAGAAATCTTATTGTAACAGGAATACTAGTATGGGTTCTGGAAACTAATACTGTAACAAACAAATACATATAATGTTTGTCTCAACATATTTAAATATATTGTAATATATTGTAAAGTTACCATATTAATATTGTAAAGTTGTATTTAAAGTAGTCGCTAATGACCTCAGTTCTTGACACGACTATAATAAACAAAACAAATAATAATAATTGGAATATTTTCAAAAACCATGAGAGTTAATGACAATTTTCAAAAAGCACTTTAACAAAATTCTCTAAAAACAGGCTCGCATTATTTTTTAAACTGCCATTCTTCTGAATATTATGTTCTCTAGAATAGTCTAAGAGACATTCAAGTTTGATTATAACACTGGAGTTCTCTTCTACGTACATGAATGTTCTTTGGTTCATTTCTGTACAAAAACTATGGAATATTTAGATATATTGTGTGATATTCCTCTAAAACTGAAAAAAATATACCAAAACAAATGCTTCCTATTCTGATAGTTTTCTATGTATTATTCGTTCCTTCTGTTGTCTGTAGAATACACTGCATTATATTTCTTTCATAATTCAATATGTTCTTCAATATTGGATCATCAAATCACCGCGGGTACACGTTTCTTGAAATATGAGTATTTTTCGCATAAAGTTGAGTTATATAGTGACAATATATACATACTAGAAATTTATTTCCTAATGCAATCGTTCTTAAACATTAAATTTTAAAATACATTTCATTTAGAATTGTGTCTAAAAAACAGTAGCTTTGCGATTTTTTGAGACAATTTTCTGGTATCAAAAACATCGTAATATTAAAATTAGTACATAAGTGACATGCCCAGCGCAGTACCGTAGCGTAAGTGGTTGTCAAATAATAGTCGGCATCAGTTTTTTTTATTTTTATTTTTTAGAAATGTTGTATATTATTGTATGTATTTGGCAAATTACTGCGAAATCAATTGAATACGTGGAATTCTATTTATCTTTTTGGTTTACGATGTTTATATATTTTCTGGCCTCTCGGTCGTCGTTTCGTTACGTTTTATTAGAGTAGTGTAAAAGTTGTAATATATTACCTAGGTGTTACCAATAAAACGAGAAAATGTTTTATATTGTTCGTATGTGAACAGAAAGAGAATAACTAACTTAATGGTAGGTGTTTTTTCTTCAATTAAATGTTTGTTTTTTTAGAATTTAGTGATAACATGTTGCAATGTACTTTGATTTTCTGACAGAAATCTGTTACTTTCGGGGAGTTCGTGAAAATAACCTGTGTGTCCAAATAGCACAAACTTTCTCTTACAAGTTATCGCTACACCCTGATAGCCATCTTTTAGATTTTGCCTTACCTTCTTCTCAGCTGCTGACTATTGACGTGTAAAATATATTTTGTCAAGTTTGCTCAATTATCTGAATCACGAATAGCAGAGTTGAAAAGAGACTTTAAAAATATTAAGGGTAAAAATGGCCTTATAATCATAGTTTCTTAGAAAAATTTGTAACTTTTTAAAAACTATGTCCTTTAAGCGTTTGTGACAGTGCTTTTCTGAAACTCATTTTCACCGAAAAGTTTCGAGTTGTCAAGAAACGTCATAAGAAATCATTCCAAACACAAGTAGTTACAAATACAATAATGTAAGCGTAAAGGTTGTAATGTAAATATTAACTACGCGAGAGATATGTGAAAATGTATTTGTTTTATGTTACAAAACAAAACCAAAAATAAATCGAAGTAGCATGTTAGACATAGACCTGTTTGACATGTAGACATGTTATTTAGCACTATCTGTACGAAATCATGAGAGAAAAATTCTGATCTGATTTTGAGAAAATGGAGTTTGAAGAGCTTTGAAAATGCGGAATTTTGAGCTCATTTTCGCACAAATCTGTATATCATCATTTGAAGCTTTCGTACACAGAAATAAAGTAATATAGAAATTGCCGGTATTCTAAATATTACCGACGAGCAATTGATCGCAAAAATATTATATTTGCCTAATTAAAAAACAACTAAAGAATACAGCAAAAATGCATTGAAGTCATCATATACAATGCATTTCTTGGTATCCTTACAGAAAGTTATAAAATAGAAGAAAATCTAGTTTATTTTATTTTCTAGTGTTCTTCACATTGTACTCAAAATTGCAGCAAAACTACTATAAATTTCAAAAATGTTTATACCAATAATTAAAGAACTGATTGCGGAAAACAATTTGCATTAGACAAAAAATCGCTATCTTGAATGTCGTATTGTAGTAGTGGGAAAACACAAAAACAATTTTGAACTTTCATAATTTTCGAAAATTCAGGGATGACTGGAAATGTGTGAGATATTCATTTAGGTATAACAGTGAAACCATTTCCATATGTATATTTCAATATATTCTTAAAATTAATTTTTTTTAAAATGAGCATTTAAAAAAAATGTTGAGGTTTTAAATATATTTTATGTAATTTACCCAGAAAATTTAAAGAAAGTTTTTCAAAATCACAGAATCTTGAGAAGGGTCAGATCGACCATAAAGTATTTATTTTGGAAACAATCCTATGAATAGTTTATGCGCTTTGTGTTGCTCACTCACGGATAGTCGTTTTTTTACATAAACCAATTTTTGTATAACAAGGACCAAGAAATCGTCATTTCTAGGTATGTAATGTTTTCGAGTAAGTAATTTACTATATATTGGAGCAAAATTAATCTCCTTTTGATCCAACAAGACATCCTCCATAATGATCCAACAAGACGAGTTTCTAGGTCGAAAAAATCGCTGGTTTTTGCCAACATCACAAACTTTTACTGTACTACATATATTTCTCCTTGTATACATAGCTATACGAGTAAGAAATTCTTTTTTTTCCTACAAATTTACAAAATGTTCTTATTTAAATATTCAGAAAATGGTAAACAAAATAGAATAGAAAAGGAAGATATGGACAGGGAAGTAACTGATCTTGTTCTTGTGCCTGAGCGTGCAGAAGCCTTTTCGCAGTGTTATTATTTAAATGTAATAAATAGTTGCTTCTCGCGTAACAAGGGAATGTTTAGATGGTTTGCGGCCACGGGAATTTGGATTTGATTTTAGTTGCACAAAACAACAAAAAATCCTACCAAATTCTACAGGATTTGAACGCGCGTTCCTCCTGTCACAAGCCTCGCGTATAAACCGTTGTACTAATAGAACAGATTCTACATTTTTGGGAACTGCCGCACATATTTATCACACAAATTTTACTTTTAAATTCATTGCACTTCCGCATATTGGTAACTTATCAAATTTCTTAAAATTAACTAGGACAAGATAAGAATTCAAAAACAAGTTACGCGACCCAAGAAAATACTGCTATCTACTTATAAAAAAATATTTGGGCTCAGGTTAATTTTCACCGGTTGGCGACCAGCATTCCAGTTGTGTTCACAGAGCTCTTATCTTCCCCTCTCCTCAGACGAAGGTGAGATCTGCACACGTGATAAGGCTGGACTTAAACGTTCTGTCGGAAAATAAGAGTTTTAGTGCAGCAGGTAATCACTAGATTCTAAAAATCATTTAATTGAAGAAAAAACACCTCCCATGAACACAGTTATTCTCTTTCTGTTCATCTGACTACAAAATATACAAAAAATACAAAAAACTGCTCTTATTTTAATTGGTAACGTTTAGTAACGGTTGGTATATTGCTACAACTTTTACGGTACTAAAACTTCATTCTTCTAATAAAATTTAACGAAACGACGGCTGAGAGACCAGAAAATATATAAACATTGAAAACCAAAACGATATACAGAATTTTAGTATACAATTGATTTCAAAGTCATTTGCCAAACACACACAATAATGTACAAAATTTCTAAATAATTGTGGTGCCGGCTAGACTTTGAACACCAGATTTTCGAAACAGTCGCACAAGCAATTGTGCTACGACACTGCTCGTGAGCAAGTCACTTATGTATTATTTTGAATTTTACGATGTTGTTTTCGTTATTTAAGGTCGCATCAACTTCTAGGTCATTAGCGACCACTTTTGCGTGTATCGGTATGGTAACTTTGAAGATGACATGATATGATGGTGATAGGGGGTGAAAGGACGAACACAACACAACCATGCCCGAGGCGGGACACGAACCCGCGATCCTTCGGCCCGAGCACTACTGCCTTAGTGATCTCGCCCATCCGAACCGGCTGCGATGTACTTGCTCCCAGAAACTTCTCTAAAAAATCACAAAACTCACTGGTATTTTCAGACTCAATTCTAAATGAAATATATTTTAAAATTTAATATTTAAGAACGATTCCATTGGAATCTAAATTTCTAGCATGTATATTGTAACGAATATTGCATCATCTTCCGGGATTCGCTGCACAGATTGCGTCATCTGCCGGCGCCCCCCCCCTTCCCCCCGAACTGGACTGTTCCAGCCTATTCCCGAGTCGGGTGGAAAGGTTGAGCAAGTGCCGGGTGTGTTGAGACGAGCGCCTGCCAGGTATAAGTGCGCCGCTGATGGCGGCCGCGAGTCAGTGTAAGTAGTCGGTCGGAAGTAAGCAGCCGATAGTCAGTTATTGTATGTAATCAGTCAGTCCATCAGTGTGTCTGAAGTGGAAGCTGAGCTGTAAAGTGTGCATTGCGGTGAACAGTGGTGCAGTGGGTGAACAGCAGTCAGCGTGCATCGCGGTAAACAGCAGTGCAGTGGACCCTAGTGTGCGCAGTGAAGTGTGGTCTGCGCAGGGAATTGAGGTCAACGAAGTGGACCGTGGACAGTGCATCGGACTGTGTGATAGTGTAGAAGAAGTGAACTGTGTAAATAAATAATCAAGAGAACGGAGTCGTGTGTAAGCAAAATAATAAAGTGTAATATATCTGTAAATAAATCAAGTATTTTTAATATATAATTCTTTACGAGTAAACGTTTTTGTTAAATAATACCTATGTGTGTGTGTGTTTTAATTCACCACGGAGAACCGTTACAATATTGATGTGTTCGAAACCATATTGTCACCATATAACTCAACATTTGGTGAAAAAAAAATCATCGTATTTCAAGAAACGTGTACACGAGATGATTTGGAGACATACAGACAGACGGACAGATGGGCGGAAGGATGGACGGACGCTTGGGCAGCCGTCAATCGATATTTAGGTATCAATGAGCCATAGAACATTGGTTCTCGCTACATTAAGGTTTAGGGGATTTTTTAAAATAAATTTGGCATCTGGATTTATGTATTTTTCGTTGCCAGAGCCCTGTAATACGAGTTTTTCTGACGAAACTTCGCCGTTTCCCTGCGAGAAAGTAAAAATAATGAGAGCCTATTTTTAGAGAATTTTGGTAAAGCGTTTTTGGGAAATTGTCATTATTTCTAATGATTTTTTTTAATTTTTCCAATTTGTTTTTAACCTATTTTCGCAACTTTCAATTGTATACTTTTCAATTATATAATTTACTGGATTTGATAAGCAGGAAGCCTTTTGTTATATTTGCTATGAACACGAAGAGTATGAAAGAGTTGAATATTTGTAACATTAAAAAATTAAAACTTCGTAATATAAATAATACTTGCGTACTAATTTTTAAGGGCACTTTGCCAATTTTGCGATAGCTCAGTGGTATCTTTTCAGATTTCTTTGTAGCGTCACTGACTGGGAGATCGTAGAGTTCGAGTACCGACGGTGGCGGATGTTCCACTGTATATGTTGGTCGAAAAACTTAAAAACCTTTTTGGAGAAAAGTTTGAATATGCCCCCAGGGGCATCAAATAAATTACCTGAAAAATTTAAATAATCATTTCCAAAATATCTGGGCGTCGATTTGGGTGAGATCGTTAATGAAAAATTCATTTTGATAAAAATTCTACGAATAGTTTAGTCACTAGTGTTGTTCGCAGACGGGCAGATAACCCGACGGACGTACGGACGTTCTGGAAATAAAACAACACTTCTTGGTAACTGAAGACCACGTAATACATCCGTTAAAATCTCGAAATCGTTTTGCTATTGCATTACATACATACCTCTCTAAATACTACGTTTGCTACTCCATACGTCTGTCTGCAGAGAGTTATTGTGAGCCCGCTACAATTCCTTAAGGGTCTAGACTGCCTTTTTTCACAGGGAAGTTCTGGATTGGTTGCCGATTTCTTTCTGTCTGTCTGTCTGTCTGTCTGTCTGTCTCTCTCTCTCTCTCTCTCTCTCTCTCTCTCTCTCTCTCTCTCTCTCTCTCTCTCTCTCTCCCTTGAGAGAGAGAGAGACAGTAAAAATAAATAAATATAGAAAGAAAGAAATACACTTCCACACATCACAGAGCAGGTTATACGCAACCATAAAACACCAATTAAGGAATCCGAAAGCCTGCCCGCCAGAGTGCAGTTGTAATGTTATTGCATATACAATATAAACATTAAAAACCCTATGTAACATGTTCTATGATTATTATAAGACGTTGCAGTATTCTGAGCGAATGAGTAAGGAGGTAAAAAAGTCTCGTAGAGGAAACCTCGCAATTTTCCTTATCATAGCGTACAATTCAGCTAGCTATATTTTCTTAATTAAAACCGAAAATATCGAAGCAGTTATTTCAAATTCAATAAAACTCTACAATTTCACTCCTAATAATACAAACCTGAAATGATTTTCAACAATCAATTTCATAGGTGAAAACCAGAACGGTATAAGTGATATTTTAAAAATTCTGAGAAATCTGTTTATTGAAGTCAATATCACTGGTTAAGTCGATACACTTTACTTCATGGTAAACATCCCGGCATTTCAGTTGTTCATTAAAACCATGAATATATTTAGCCACTGATATATATCTAAAATTAACATGTTTTTCTCAGAATTTAATAAACGTCACTTATACCGTTCTGGTTTTCACCAATTCAATTATAAGGAGATGCAAACTTCTTTAAGGCTAAATGCACCGAACAATACTTGTAGGAAAATTCAATAGATCGCAGCACTATCACAGGGCAATTTACTTTACTGATCACGTCTGAACCAATGGTCCGATTTTCGATCTGTAAACGGCATTTGACGCCTTTTTAAAATAGAATTTACGCTACGATGACCTTTTTCCAAAAATCTAACAAAAACGCGAATTTGAAATTAGTTCTCAAACTTCCGAGAACAAATTAAAAACTGTGGGATTATAGCGCAATGGCGACATGCTTCCTGAATCCAACGCCGTGACAATCATGCAAATCGGACGAATAGGAGCGTCGTAAAGAGAAATTTACGAAAACACCCCCCTCCCCCTTTCCCTTCAGCGCCGTTGCATCATCCACCCGACTGTTGTGGGCCCTCTGTCGGCGCGGCGGCACGGCCAGGCCAGGCGGCGTGGGGCCAGCCCCGGCGGAGCAGGCGGGAGTTGCGGGATTCGCAAGCCAGACAGTCGGTTTATGCGTTCGTCACTTTGCATCTCAATCTATTTTTCCACATATATCAAACTAGAGATGCTATACTACTATCTTTTTCACATAGTTCCGTCTTCCTTCGAATACCATCTTAAAATTGTTTGAGGCATTACTCAAAATATCGTGTCTGATTTGGAACTGTTTTTTAAAAAAATGAACTAATGGTGTAAGTATCAGCATTATTCCATCTCCCCACATCTTATTTTAGATACATTTTACTTCTAAGGTCATCTGTTATCACTCCACCTCGCTCTAAGATCTTCCGTTGTCAAATACCGGAAAGAGTGAGCGTAGTATATGCACGAGCTCTTTTATCAACTCGATTTTTGATCTCAAAACGACGTTTATCTGCTTTAAAGAGTTCATCTGGCGAATATCTAAATAATATAAAATATAATAACAAATACATTTATTATTTAAATAAATATATGTATACAAAAATATACACCTCCCGAAAAATAATCGGCTGGATCCGCTCCTGCTGTGACACCTCTCCTAACACCGTAAGCGGAAGGCGATAACACAGAGACCCTCGTATGTCATCGGAAGCGACCGCAGGTCCTGCACAAATCTGGCGTCTCCCACGGCCCTGCTTCAGGGAGAGGCGAAGCGATGAGAAGGAGACTGGAATTTTCATGACGCGAGCTGCAATTATTGGTAACATTGGGAAAAGTTTTATCCCGTAAACTAAAAGTAAATTATATTTTTGAATTTCTTGGTTCTTTTTATGCATGTAGCCGCAGTTATCTACAGTGTAATTTTTGTTTATTATTATTATTATTATTATTATTATTATTATTATTATTATTATTATTATTATTATTATTATTATTATTATTATTATTATTATTATTATTTATTATTATTATTATTATTATTATTATTATTATTATTATTATTATTATTTCTATTCACATTTATTCAAAAGCACCGAAATCAAGGTGTGACTGTGAGATCGGAGTCGCTAGGACAGACATGCAATACTTTCAGAATCTCTGTTGTACAGACTAAAAGGCAGATAAAAAGAGATAACACAAAGCTTTTGTGACTGACCAACGTAATTCTAAAAGTTTGTACATAATGTTTGTGAAATGAAAACAGTAAATTATGAAAAATGAGTGGTTGTCTCTGCGACTTCTTGCACTGAAGAGTGATGCAGTTCATTGACCATTTTCTACTTGAATTACAGTGCAGTATACTCCTCTATAAATAGAAGTTTTTAGTACCTGAGATAGTACAATCTAAAAGCCACTTTCACACTTTGCGGTCTCAACGAATTACTTTTGACGTTGAAAATCTGAAAAGTGTTCACACTAGTGTAACGATTTTTGACGCCTCATCTTTCGCAAGGCGGCAATTTGACAATAATCTCTCTTGAATAGAGAGGGAAATTTAATTACATTGCACAAATAAATATGTTTCCAAAACTTTACGAAACCACATATTTAAATATTACTGTCATCTGTCGCACATACGAGGTTGAACTAAAGAATTCGCCGAAGACCTACAGTGGAAGTATTCAGCATATTGACGTGTTTCGCAATTTTCCGCCTACGCCAGCAGTCGAGGAAATAGTATATCTGCTTTGACAACGTTGTATGAGGTTCAATATCACTTCATCTAATATAGAATGTTTCTTGTTCTGAGAAGACATGAACTCAATGAGTGACATATTGATTGCTTCTTGTTCGTAACACAAGTGCATAGCGTATTAATTTTAATTTGGTTTGTGACTTTTGGTGGAACGGTATGGCTTCTGTTCGTAGAAAAGGCCAAACAATACACAGTTAAGCTATGGAAAATATACGTCTCGCTATTAAGAAATGTGACACAGACATCGAAGTGAAGATTCGATGTATTATATAGTACGATATAAGCAATACTATAGTGTACATACTTTGGTTTTTACTCCAAACGCGTGCCTATTATTATTATTATTATTATTATTATTATTATTATTATTATGTATAACGGAGTCCTTATATTTCTTTCTTTTCAAACATTATATTTCTCTGCAAAGAAAACAAATGACCAGACGAAAGTCAGAAAACTCTACGGGGATTCCAGCCCAGACCAAGACAAGATAAAGAAAAGTTTATTCAAGGAAAAAAGCGAAGAAGTGGAAGAACATAACAACAAATGTAAATCTTAATAAATTTTCCAGGTCATCCGAAATATGATCACGAAGTGGAAATTAACAATGGGGAATGTTAAGAACGAGAACGACAAAATAAATACAACAAAAGAAGAGATCACGAAAAGATGGGAAGAATACACGAAGAAGTTACATGATAAGGACTTACAAATAGAGTAGTGAATAAATATATATGATTACAAATAAGAACGTGAGATCGAAGAAATGAATTGGACGACAAATTAACTGAAAAATGGGAAGTCCCCGGCTGTAGATAATATTCCAATCGAACTATTCAAAGATACTGGGGAATAAATCTTGGCGAAACTAACACAATTATGCAATGTGATCTGGAAAAGAACAGAGTGACCAACAGATTTGCAACGCACTATAATTACTCCATTATCAAAGAAAGGGGACAGCCGAGATTGTGCAAATAACAACACAATTGCATGAATACAGTGTGATTCAGTCAATCGGCAAAAGTCATCCCTCGGAAAAAGAAAAAAAAATAAGATTTTAAAAATGTTGTTGATGTAAGCATATACTTTCTTAAGATTTTCAAAAACAATTCACATTGAAAGAAACCTCATTTTCTATCTTCTCTGGAAAGTTGTGTAGATTACATTACGTCGCGTAAGCGTTAGCATAAAGCATATCCTAAGATCATACTCACAGAAAAAGATTTCCTTCGTTTTTAAACTCGTTTGAATGCTCCATATTATTTGTATCATTGTGGCCGATATGTCACGAAAGAGTCACGTCTAACTGGTTTGCATACTGCAATTTCTACAGATAACTTTTTCTAGAAAATCCACTTTTTATAAAACAAAGAAAATGTAAGGGAAAACACGCTCCAAATGCAAGCAAACGTCTAGGAGTTATCCAATTGCATCATTACCCTTTATTCATTTACGTAGTCTGTATGAAATGACTCACCAAGAATTACCTTCAAAATTATACAAATACTAGCTGACCCGGCGAACTTTGTTCCGCCTTAATGGCAATAAATAAGCAGATTGTGTTTTTTTTATTGGAAAAAATACAAAAAAAAATTAAATAACTACATTAATCATTCATTATTATTTCTGTATTTTAGTACATAGGTTGCTCTTCACTTAAGTACCTTGTGATACACGACATTTTTTGTTTTATTATCAGGCGCAAAAACAAACAACGCAGATGGTCTTCCGACCCGTGAACATGCCACGTATAATTGACCATGGGAAAAACATGAATGTTCTAGATTTAAACCACAAACTTTTAAGGATTGGCCTTGTGATTTGTTGATGGTCATGGCAAATGCAAGACGTATCGGAAATTGAAGTCTTTTAAATTCAAACGTAATATCGGTTGGGATCATCGGGATCCTCGGAATGAGAACTTCCTCACCTTTGAATTTTCCTATCATTATCGTAGCGTAAATTACATTGTTCATCAATTTACTAACCACCAAACGCGTACCGTTGCACAGTTTTGGTTGGTTTATGTTTCGAAGCATGATTACTACGGAGCCAACCTTTAGGCGTAAATTGTGCGGTGGTAAGCCAGGCACGTCCAAAGAGTTTAAAAATTCAATTGGATAGTTGGTGTTTTCATCTTCATTTGTGACGCAGTCAATAGATTTGAATGAATGCATTGTTCCAATGATCTTATTTTGAATTATGTAGTTCAGGTCATCTACATCTTTATTCTTAGCCGCTAAAATTGCTCGCTCACTCAACCATTCATTATTTTTGTAGTTAGAAATAATATTTGGAAATACATTGTTGATAAGTTTGTCTTTTGATGAGACAAAATTACAGAAATTATTTTGAAATGATATTAATCCGCTCGATTCATCGACAGGTACTTGACCATTACCGATAGTCAGCAATTGCTCCGAGAAATCTTCAGCAGATGTATCATTAAGCAATGTAACTCTCATGTTTGTTGTCAGTTGCAGTTTCTTCACATAGCGCCATAGATTTGACGATTTGAGGCAAGCGTTTATTTCATCGGCAGCCGTAGATCTTGGAATTACTGGCAGTATTTGGCGGAAATCATCAGACAGTAAAATCATTGCTCCTCCAAAACATCTCGAGTCATTGCGTAAATCTTTTAATGTTCGGTTAAGTGCTTCTAATGCACGTTTATGCGCCATTGTGCATTCGTCCCAGATGATGATTTTCGATGCCGCTAAAACTTTGGCCATTGCTGAGTGTTTTGCAATATTACACGTTGGTTCTTCAATAGTTTGAAGATTTAACGGTAATTTGAATGCTGAATGAGCCGTACGGCATCCTTCTAACAATGTGGCTGCTATTCCAGAAGAAGCAACTGCAACCGCTATGTTGGATCTCGCCCGAACAGTTGCTAAAACTAATGACATAAGGAATGTCTTGCCAGTTCCACCAGGGGCATCTAGGAAATATAAACCACCATTTTCATCAGCGATTGCCTTCATTAAAGTATCATAAACTTCCTTTTGTTGGTAATTCAACAGGGGTACATTCCTTTGAACTACTAAATCTAATTCCTGGTGATCATATTCACGTTCCCGTTCCAATTCTCGATTAAATGCGTCATTTATTTCACGATTTGGCGCTGGCATTCCTAACCTGATTAATAAATTACCGCACATGAGGTAACACATATCTTCGATCAAGAGTAAAGCACGATTATGTATCTCCTCATTCATCTCAATATCGTGATTTCTGGAACTGACACGACTTTGATGTAAAATATCTTCTGACATACTATCCTTGTATTTGTGCCACAGGTTACATGGGTTTGATGGAAAACATGTCGAAATTATGATAGCGAATAATGTGCGTATCTGACTTGGAGATGTAGAGATAATGGCTTCAGCGATTGTCGTATCCCAATGGGTATCGTTTTCTAATAAGTTCAATTCTTCACATGCAGCACGATATGTTGGGAATATTACACCATTAACAGTTCGTAGTGTCTCAAATGAAGTTGGCTCACGCACATTTACCAGCAGCAACCGCAAATAGAAACATTCATCTTTCTTTGGATGAACTGTATACATACGACCAAGAGCATCAGTAGAACGCACATCTGGATACCCAGGAACCGCATCACCTTGCTTCCGTCTTTGAAAATTCTTGGATGAAGCATTCCAAGTATAATAACGTGGCATCTCCGAGTAAAGCAAAGTTCGTGCAAACTGATCGCTTTGGCAGATTGCAAAAAAACTGGTCAATGTAGTTGCTGGAGGTGTTTCAGCACGTTGCGTAGCATTCGAAGCCGTGAAATATACTCGTTGACCATTCTCCAGATGCACCGCCAAATGTATAACAGTAGGATGACGTTCGTGAATTGGAAATGCGAATATACGCCAAATCGCTTCATTACAGTTCACATAACGACCAACTTGATAGCGTGAAATTTCATCGTTGGTATTTGAGGATTGCAATCCAAAAACCGCCATATCACTGCCTTTCGTGACATATTTGCAAATATATTTTATGGACTTAACTGAATTGCAGTATTCAACGTTGCAATGTGTCTTGAACGTTTTAGAAATAAGTGGCGAATATGGAACAATCCAACTGTTGTCGACAACGAAATCCATTCTTTTCACTTTCGTTGTGACAGTTCGACCGTTGTCATCTGGTGATCGACGCCGATACAGCGGATACCCATCGTTGCCAGTGACAGTCTCCGCCGTTAATTTCCGTGGATATCGTTTAGAGCACTTTCCATCGACCATGCAAGGTGATTGGGGATTGATGGCACCACACGGTCCATGAATCATATTAGTAGTAACAACATCATGTAGGTCTGGATCGACTTCATGATCAGGAATCTCGGCACATATGATATCATCTATTTGGTCAGGCTGAATTCTTTCCACTAACCAAATAAGAATGTGTGCGTGCGGCAGGCCTCGCTTTTGCCATTCGATTGAATACATCCAGCATCGAGTATCTCCAAAGACGCGTTGTTTAACAATAAAGTTCATCAGGGACCGAATTTTTTGCCTGAATATACGTGCTGTGATGTCGTGTCTATCATTTGATGTTTGTCCGGGAAGCAGCAATTGAGTAATTTCTATCCATTTTGGATTACAGGTAAAAGTAATAAAGAGATCTGGCCGGCCGTAATGACGAACATATGTCATTGCATCTTGTGCATATTCATGCATATGACGTGGGCTACCAATGTACGTCGCCGGCAGAATAGTTAATCGACCAATATTAGCTGCATTTCCTTCAGTACTAACTGCATCACGTAAATGGATGTACTCCTCAGAACGCAGTTTGGCTTGGTTCAACCTAATAAATGTTAAACGTTCCGTTTCTATTTTTACATACATGTCAACGCAATACTGCTGAAACAATCGACGAAACCGCAGCAAATAGTTGTCAGCATTTTGACGAATCATCAAACGATATGCATAATAATTCATTGAGCTAACTTTCTTTGTAGTTTCTTCACCTGAAATTAAAAATTTGATAATTAACCGTTTCAAAGACAAATAATACAGACATTAACCATTATTAAGATACTGATACTTTACCATTCAATGGATTTATCATTTTAATATTAAAATAATATCCATCTTCTCCTTGCCAAAAAATCAGTGGGTATTGCAATGCGTCATATGATCGATGAGTTTCAGATATTTGTTGCAGTTGCCCAGTATCGCGACGTGTAAGCACAATATCGCGTTTTTCCAATTGTTCACCAACAATCAGGATGGCAACTTCGTCTACTGTTGGAGCATTAAATGTGCGTTCGTGTGTTCCAGATGGTCGTTTATCTGCTTTGATGACAACTTTATAGTCATCATTTGGCATGCGCTCTAAAGCACTCTTAAACAACCTGACCAACGCATGATGTTCATGAAGCAGACACTGCAAGTCTTGAATAATTGCTCGCTTCATTCCTGCATTGATCCCTAGGCGTCGATCAAGTTGTTCTTCCATGTTGCCCATGAAATATATTTGTAAAAATTTATTCTGTGTATCTTCGAAAGGTAGTAATGATCCAATTCGATGGTGAATCTGTCCTTGTATCTACAAAATAAAAACCAGACAGTATTAACTGGGTTATAAACACTTTTTCTGTGGGAGAGTAGAGTTCAGTATTAGCAAATATAATACATACCAATAGATAAATTAAGTTATTCTATAACTACATTCTATGTAAATACAAAAATAAATACCTTAAATGTCGGATTAAATCCTCCTTCTTCGATAATGTCTGCCCCAAATGACGTCATTTGGAAACAACTATTGTATTTTCGAGTATTTGCAAGAAAGTGGCGTGATTCTTGTGTTGCGCCACAAAGCAATGAATACAATGGCTCATGTGGCGGAGTCAACACTGGCAATTTCACTTTACCATTAAGGCAGCATAATCCAGGCGTTTCTCCGGAAAACTTTAATGCACCACAATACTCGCAAACAACGTCCATTTGCCCAATGCAAACGCTAGGATGCAAGCTGTAATCATTGCTGCAATCGTATCGAAACGCTGCTCGATTCAAATCAGCTAAATATCTTGTTCTGCGTCGCAAATTATCTATTTGTTGCCTTCTGTTGTTCGCTCGACGATTCTGCATTGCCAACCGAGCTGTTTCACGGGCTGCTTCACTTTGCTCTCGTGATTGAGAAGCACGAAGTCGAGCCATACTATCACGGCGCTGTTCACGTGCAATTTCTTGTTCTTCTTCAGTCCTTTCATTTGCAGTATTTTTTATTCTTCTTGCATTACGGCTTTGTCGGGAAAGATTCGATCGTCTTGGTCGCGGCATTATTAATTAAACTTCACTTCACTTCAATCCACTTGTTAATTATTTATTTAATAGAAAAAGTTTTAATATTGATTTCTTACAAATATCAAATTGTCATCCATACGTCATTACATAGCTGTCATTTTACGTCAATTACATAGCTGTCATTTGCGTTTTGTTATTCCAAGTCTGATTCTTTTTTGTTATACCACGTTTTATAGTGACTGACGTTTCATGTCAAGTCACACGGGAACGCTGTCGAACGGGATAAAAAGTATCCTATGTCCGTCTCCTGGCTCTAAGCTACCTCCCTACCAATTTTCAGCCAAATCTGTTCTGCCGTTCTTGAGTTATAAGTGGTGTAACTAACACGACTTTCTTTTATATATATAGATAACATATTTATTTTATATTAAAATAGCTTACCAAGTAAGCTGTTCAATAATTCATACTATATTATTTCGATGCTTGTTACGGCGTTGGAGTCAGGATGCAGCTCGCCAGCCCGCTATTTTACCACCTTTTTTAAATTTGAAGTCGTAGGCTTCCGCGGCCAGAGTCATGTGCATGATCTTGGCTGTCCGGGTGACGCCGCGTCGAAGATTGTGTTGATGTTTCGAGCATCATGCATTTTTTAAAATTTGTCCGAAAGTACGAAAACATTTTTAAAATTAGCTTCGGCTATTTTACTTGGGAAAAGAGATTCACCAGATGAACTCTTTAAAGCAGATAATCGTCGTTTTGAGATCAAAAATCGAGTTGTAGGATAAAAGAGTTCCTGCGTATACTCCGCTCATTTTTTCCGGTATTTGACAACGGAAGATCTTAGAGCAAGGTGGAGTGATAACAGAAGACCTTAGAAAATATATCTAAAATAAGATGTGAGAAGATGGAATAATGCTGATATTTACACAATTAGTTCCTTTTTTTAAAAAACAGTTCCAAATCGGAATCAATATTTTGAGTAATGCCTCAAAAACTTTTAAGATGGTATTCGAAGGAAGACGGAGATATGTGAAAAAGATAGTTATGTACTACTATTACAGACCATTTCCCTCGGTCTGTAATAGTAGTATAGCATCTCTAGTTTGGTATCTGTGGAAAAATAGATTGAGATGCATAAACCGACTGTCTGGCTTGCGTATCCCGCAACTCCCGCCTGCTCCGCCGGGGCTGGCCCCACGCCGCCTGGCCTGGTCGTGCCCCCGCGCCGACAGAGGGCCCACAACAATCGGATGGGCGACGCAACGGCGCTGAAGGGGAAGGGGGGAGGTGTTTTCGTAAATTTCTCTTTACGACGCTCCTATTCATCCGATTTCCATGATTGTCGCGGCGTTGGATTCAGGAAGCATGTCGCCATCGCGCTATAAGCCCACATTTTTTAATTTGTTCTCGGAAGTTCGAGAACTAAATTCAAATTCGCGTTTTTGCTAGATTTTTGGAAAAAGGTCATCGTAGCGTAAATTCTATTTTAAAAAGGCGTCAAATTCCGTTTACAGATCGAAAATCGAACCATTGGTTCAGACGTTATCGGTAAAGTAAATTTTACTTATTTTGGTGCTGCCACGTGGTGGCTACAAATTGTACTAGTGTCGGGACATTTAGCCTTAACCTAAATCGCTATTTTTAGTAGTAACGATTGTGTTATTGTTTCTTAGTCTGAGGCACGGGGCACATTCGAAAGAACACAGTAAGTTAACGAAATTGTGGATATTATGGTTACTATGTAGTAGAGTTCGTTGTTCAAATGACGACTGATTCTTTAATATGTTCAAAGATATTTTGTGTTTAATTAAGAAGACCTCGCCACTTACGTATTTAGAACATTTGTAAGAACACTATTTTACAGGATAAGTGATGACCTCAAACAGTCGACTTGAATTCTGAGGGTAGTATCAAAAACAATTGGCGTGTCAGTGTGCAAAAGAATGCTTGTGGGAATTGTTCTGAACTTGGGAAAATTGAATTTAAAATATACGTTTAAATTTCGAAATTTCACCTTCATTGAAATTTACGTAAGTTCACATTCCTTCAATTACAAATGTCCACAGATACACGTATGTCAATACGCTACTATAACGATATTATTACTTTTTCGCATACTCCATGCGGATGCTATCGGCTTCTAAAGGCAGACCTACTGGTTAGAATGAAATTGAGAATGTTATAACAATGTATTCACATTTTTGGAATGTGTAAATACTAGGAACCCGGAAGTCTTAATGTCTATATTTAAATGTATATAACAATTTATACAAAATTAATGCTTTCTTCTTATGTTCTTTCATTTGTTAGTCTGCAGCCTGTCTTTTTAAGCAAAGGAAATATATTTTAAAACAACTGACATTCCGTGTAACCACTTTCAAAGTGTTCACATTCTACGTTGGTCGGGCAGCCAGAAATTGAAAACGTTTCTTTCCATCGTGATCCGTTCCATTTTTTATATATTTAATTTGAAATATTTGTTACGATTCGGAACACAATTTTATATAAAAAAAATTGTCTTTCTATGACGATTGCTGGGGAAGCGAGTGTTATAATTCGTGTTTACAACAATCTCAGCCTATTTCGCTTCAAAGGCGTGGAGGAAGGAGGCAATTTTAAGGGGGAGATATTTCTGGAAGACAATTGCTGAGTCTTTCTTGCCCCCAACGTCAGAATTAACCGACTCGTGTAGTTTTTTTTTAATTATGCAAGATTTGTTAAACAAAGGGAACTCAAAGTATTTTGAATAAAATGAAAAGTTGGAGTGCTGAAAACCAGAAATATGTAACTAGCAACACTGTTCATGACAATATATGCTAGCGTCGTTGCCGCATGTTCGCTCCACCCTGCTAGGAACTTGAAACGTATGTGGCGGAGACACGAAACGAGCCTTTTGTAAAACGGACTGAAGAAAAGACTTGCGCGGGAACTGCGTAAGGATTGACTGCCAAAAAATAGGAGTTGTCATGAGATGCTAATTTCTCCGTCGATCGGATTGCGGAATTTTGCATCTCGTTTAAAGGCAATTTAGAAAAGGCAATATTTTTCGCAAAAGTTACAAATTTATAAACAATTTCCAATTTTTTTGATTCTAAAGTGAGAAGATGTCCCAGAATAGAAAACTGCGAATTAACATTTTTGAAACAATTAACAATTTTATAAACAATTCCGAAAATTGTGCAATTTCGTCCGAGCAATGACTCCAAATTGTCTTTGAGGTGAACATTGCAAAATAACAATTTGTACAAGAGATCCATATTATTGCTGATACCTACTTTATATGTTGGTACAATACTATATATGGACTTGATCTTTCAATTTTGCTATTTTTGTTTTAAATGGTTTTTTAGAAGTCATCTATCGATTCAAAAAATACATGATTTGGCAATTTTCGAAATTTTTTTAAGCAAATTGTAAACTTAAAACTTTAAATCAGCACATTGTAAACTTGCAATTATAATAGTCTTCTTATCGTTAAATCTATAGTAAACTGGATATTTGATAAAGATCCTGGGTTATTTATAAACAATAATATTGAAAGTAAACGAGTATGAGAATCTAAATGCTCTAAAATTAGTGTTATTTTTATCTCATATCAACGTAATTTCTTCAAAAAGAATTGTTGCCAGAGGTTAAACGTATATATTCTTATATATATTTCAATGTATTTACTTTCATGTATGTTTTTCATTCTATGTATTTTTATTTGGAAATATTTCCACATCTGAGCTAGTGATGACCGCCATTTTCTACGATGTAATTTTGCTAGGCTTCTTCTCCCCCCCTTTAAATTGGCTGTAGCTGTTCATGAGGCTCCGCCTGCAACGTTTCGTCATGAGAAGGGCTGCCCAAGCCGTGGAAAAGCTGAATGAAGCCGGAGATGGCGCGGTTAATTTATGGCTGTCCATTACTTCCTGGCAGTCCGGGTGACGCCGGGTGACGTCGTTGGCTGAGAGGCCTACGTTTCGCCTGCCATAGCGCAGGCTTCTTCAGGGTAGGGACCAGTTGCGCATTCTGACTCTCGCAATTCCAAAACCACCAACGGAATGGAAAATGACACATAGTTTGGTATATTGCAATAACATAAAAGGGATGCTTAAACATTTTTGGATGATTCACAATCGGATAGAATGGCGCCTATTTATATATTCCTCAATTATTAGTCTCAAAGCCATTCTCTTACATAACGGAAAAGAGAAACCTTCTATAACAGTGGCCTTTTCTCTTCAGTTAAAGGAAAACTACGAGAACATGAGGCTACTCCTGAAGTATACTGACTATTTGAATAGCAAATTGAAAATCTATGGTCATCTCAGAATTCTGTGACTTCTTCTAGGAATGCGGAATGCTTACACAAAATATTGTTGTTTCTTGTGCCACTGGGATAGTAGCGGGAGGAAAAAAAACACTATGTAGTCAAAGAGTGGTCTTTGAGAGAAATTTTCAATCCTGGTGAAAAAAAAGTGTGTCGCATGAATCCCCACGAATTACCACGAGTTCATCTAAAATTGTGCTATATGAGGAATTTTGTGAAACCAATCGACAAAGATGGCTAGGGTTTTCAATTTTTACTATCTAAATTTCCTGACATTAGTACTGAAAATATTGTGGCGTCTTTGCCGGGGCAAATAATTACAGACGTGAACGGCTTGTAAATATTTAGTATTTATTAGAATAAAAATACTCCGACACCAAAATACTATATACAATATTTACAAATAAATTTGACCGTTACAAGAAGGAACCTTCCCTGGTTACCACCACCGCTGGCCCGATAATTAATTACCATCCCCGGTGTGATGCACCAGTACCTTACGCGAGCATACATGCGAGTATGCCGCACCGACCGTCACGACGTAGCACGCCGGCTTCGGTTCCCCGCCTCGGTAGCCTATGCATTACAATGCAACACCGCGCACAACTCACACGACGCCCTACCGACGCGCCCAAACCTGAAGAATCAGAAGAACAGAAGAAAGCTCTTAAGTCGGAGTCCGCTTATATACCTTCTGGGCAGGCTGACGGAACCGCGTCACCCGCAGTGTTCGCCGACGCGTTTCCGCCGGCTTTGGGGTTTCCAAGTATGCACCCACGACACGGCACCCCTTCCCTAGCCTTTGTGCAGCCCAGCGTCACTTCCGCCAGCGCTGTCCACATGGCTGATATAGTACGTTTGTACTGGCGACAGATATGACGCCACAATATGAATGAAGAAATTTTCATTGAGCCTCAGATCCGTGACTTGAAAGATATTACCTTTGTTCAGTTGCTGACGGACAGCTCGGCTTGCTTTGAAAGATGTATGCGACAATGTCTTGGGAAACAATGTCTGAGAATTACAGGGGACAGATTGAACACATGCTGGACTGTTACAAGACGTTTGGGTGCAATATGTCACTGAAATTACCTTCATTCCCATTAGATTTTCTTCCCATTTAATCTTGGAGATGTGAGTGAAGAACATGGTAAGCGATTTCACCAAGATATTGCGACCATGGAAAGATGATATAAGGGAAGAAGTTCATCAAACCTTTTGGTGTATTAGTGCTGGACACTACTACAAGAAGTATCAGCATCCACCCACAAACGGAGAGTTTCCAGGAAACGTTTCTAACATTTAAGTATATTTTCATCTTTATTCAACTTTCTCGTACTGTTTTCAATCTATGTTTTGTAATACAAACAAGTAATTATATAAATAATTTAATATAAACAGTTTTTGTAGTACAAATCATTTTTGTTACATGATCTGTAGATTAATACACTATAGATACCTCCTGTATTGTTATTGAGTCATTTCCAAGCTTCTCGAAAGTGGTATATGATGTGTACCTTATGCAGAAAAATTGGTACGTGATGGAATAATTCTGATTTTACTTTCGCAACCAGCGTATGTGATTTAGAAAAGAACACATACTTACATCTCGGGGCAAGTCATAAAGATCAAATTTGTTGCACTATGTAATCAACGGTTGTATATCTGATGAAGACATTAAAAGTGACATAACTAAATCAAAGGCCACTTTTTAGGAGTTCATACCAGAAATAAAAAAAAAACAAAGTTTAATACTGGTTTTATATCCATTTTAATTAGTGCAGATAAATTTGTTTGCCTTAGTAAATTTTCATCGCAGGGGAAAGATGGGTTTCCTGAATGCAAGCAATTTATTTTCTAATTTACCGATTATTTTCAGAATTTCATAGAAAGAAGTTTCGGAAACAAATGTCGTGTCGAACATTTTTAGAAAACGTCTGATATAGAATGTTTTGGGGATAGGTCCTTCGCGATTCTCGCCACGGAATTCTCGAAAAATATTGGTTAAAAGAACTAGTCACTGTTGCCGGATATTGTAGATCTGTCATTATCTTTTAAAACCTTCTCTACAAGGTTTCTAGTGGATACGGTCGTATTTAATTATAAATTTACCATAGTTTTTATTTTGTTATGGAAGTTCATATTATCTTCATCATGTTTCATGTCTGTTTCCTGTCTTAAAAATTTTCTTAATTCTTACTTGTATTTTTGGAAATATAAGTGGAAATTATAAACAATGTAATGATGTTAGGGAATGGAATAAAGAATTCGTTAGGTTTTACACGATGCTCTAATCACTCGTGTTCAAGTATTACTTTTCCGTGAAATGTTTAATATTCTATTCAAGAGAAAATCACTAATTAAAGCGTCTAAAAAATTAATTATATTTGTCATTTATATCAATAGCTTTACAAATGATTCTTGAATCTTGCAGTAAGTAATTTAAGAATTATTTTATTTTACTTTTAGTAAAAAAAATATACATACTATGAGTTGTACCGTGGTCATTGTATCCTAATTATTTTGCCGGAATTTCGTACCTAGTAGTTGTTTTATTACTTCTATCAACTGCCCTCTTTGAAATAAGTGAGGTCCGTGTAGATTCATGTATTGTAATATTTAAACGGAAGGAATTAATTAAATTGAGAACCTGTTCTTTTGTGCGAACTTCGACAAAAAAATCAATGTTAAAATCTTCGCAAAATAGGAATTAAACAAAACGTGATTGCTGACTTTGTTTAGAGTTATCTCTAGATTTTCTAAGAACATAGTAAAATTTATTACTCGCTTTGTTGGGAGCCTGCAGGGGCAAGGTAAGTTAATTTAATCGTAGGAAGTTGTACGACATATTTTCAAAACATTTTTACGAGACATATAAATGCGTCAAGGAGATATAATGAATATCATTTCTAACATAAATACCTTTATATTTTCTAATGTAAAACCTTCATATGCAAGACCCTTTTTATCTCATTTTTCTGCTATAATAGCATTCAAGATAAAAGTTAAGAATTTGGAAAATGCTAAGTTCATTACGCGATTCCACATTGCTTTGTAAGTTGAAATGAAAATATCAATCAAACCTTTATATCCTTTCGTTTCCACTTTAGAGCAAAAGCCGCTTCAAAATTGTGCTGGACTCATTTTTGTTGAATTCGAAGAACTTTCGAAAATTACGTTAGTTATATTGGGAGAAACCATTAATATTCTGAGGGTCGGCGAAAGTGAGTACGGTCTAGCCACTGCATGGTTTAGTGGTAAAGCGCGTAGTGAGTATAGCGCATACGTAGTCCATTGACGGTCGGTTTCACCACGTCCATTAAAGATTGTTAAGAGAGGCTTTAACAAAAATAAGCGAGCTTAGGTCAAAATAGCGTTTCACCATGCTTCGTAAGTGTCGCTTAGCATTAAGCTACGCTTTGTACATAAGCGCTTACCGAACGATCGCTGAAGGGACGTAAGCCGGCTTAAGGAGGCCAAAGAAACACGGCGGAGAGGTTATGTGCAACTGCATTCGGTGACGACGACCACGTTTTTGAAGATAGAATTTCGCCACCTGGGCGAATTAAATTGATCCGAGAGAGGGCAAATTTCTTCGAAGTCTCCCATGAAATTGATTTTCGGACTCGCTTTCGCCTTTCGAAGAGATCGACATTATTGGTGTTGAAGCAGATTAAAAAAAACTATAATCACATATGACAGATATGTAGTGTAGCCTATTGGTAACTACATAACGGAGAACTGAAAGTTTACACCTTTAATAAACAGTATTTCTCCCGGTATATCTTGTAATAGTAAAAAGACAATATTTGTTAACTCCAGTTGAGGTTATGATAGGCTGGTATATTTATAGTATTTAAATTTTAAATACGGTAAGAATTTGAACACAACGAAATTCTTGTCATACTCCTGTTAATTTGGAGTTCAATAGTTACTTATATCCAAAATTGAATATATATATATATATATATATATATATATATATATATATATATATATATATATATATTGTGACGTACCTGGTGATGCCGGGTATTCCACTGCAATATAACACTAAAGGAGGGTATCTTTTCCGTGAATGGGTCCCTGGATAAGTTGGTATAACATTGGGAAAGTTAATTAGAAATGGAAATACAATCATGAACAAGATTTATTTGCAAATCAAGTAGGTTAATTACATGATCTGACAACGTTTATACACTCTGCCTTGGTACCAAGATTAGGTGTAATATGCATTTATCATACCTTCGGGGCCCCGACCAAATACCTTCGATGATCGTAGAACAGCTCGTATCGACAGGGTTGCCGACCTCTACAGCAGCTGTGGGCTGTCGGCGGCTGATGGCGTGGCGGTCGTCCTGGGCTGGTGACCTTGTGACTCCTCCCCGACTCGGATCTTGATACCACGGCGTTGCACCTCTCTCGAATCACCTTCCGTCGATGGATTCAATTACTCAACCCGCGCCTATCACGCGTGCTGGTCCCAGTTCCGTACCCTACAGTTTCGGTAAAGTTTCCACTACACTAATTACTACAAGCGCGATCGATTGTTCTATCAACACGAATCTTTTATTCTAATGATAATCTCATTGTCTACTTCACTTATTTACTGCTTCACAATTACGATTGCTTTACGAACACATCGCATGTTCCCTTTTGTCCATGCGCTAACGGCGAGCTTTTCGCCACACGTCCGAACTCTTCGCCGCTCCGCTAACGTCTGTCTTCTTCGCAATTCTCCTAACGACTGCTTGCACGTGCTCGCTGCCCGGTTTGTAACCGACATTCTCACGCTGGCCTCCCGGCGGTGGCACCGGTGGCGGTAGCGACCGTTGCTAGCTCCCGTCGTTGCTCGCAGCGCTTGGCGTACGTACCGCGCAGTCCAAAATACATATTGATTACTTACACTAATGTTTTAATTAGTGTAAGGGAACACATTCTGTGTTTCAATATATATATATATATATATATATATATATATATATATATATATATATACTATATATGCTGATGATTTAGTCTTATGTTCGGAGACGATTGAGGGCTTACAGAAGAGTTTAAATATTTTAGAACGGTATAGTGAGACATGGGGACTAAAAGTAAATATTCAAAAAACGATAGTAGTAGTCTTCAAGAATGGGTTTATCTGGGGTAGCAAAGAGAAATGGTACTACGCTAGGGAAAAAATTGACCGCGTCAAAACATTTACATATCTTGGTGCAAAAAATTTTCCATGAATGGGGGATGGAATAATCACATATTGACCGCTCACAGCAAAGGAAGAATTGCGCTCAAAGAAATCGTTTGCGCAGTGCGCAGGGTTCCGGAATTGTCGGTAAAAGTATGCGATACAATGTTCAAATCGTTAGTTCTCCCAGCTATGAACTATGGAGCAGAAATCTGGGGAGTCGATAGGATAGATCGATTAGAAAGCATCGAAACAGATTATTGCAAATTAATTCTGGGAGTTTCTAGGTGCGCAGCAAATGCCGGAGTCTTAAGAGAGGTCGGTAGTATAGGAATTTGGAGAGATTTTAAAATGAAATCTATTAAACTCTGGATTAAATTAGCAGATGCGCAAGGTGACACACTTATACATAGGTGCTTTAGAGTGCAATGGCAGGGAAGCGACCATCGCTACTGGGCGTACAAAATTAAACGGCTACTTGACCGCGTAGGGTTGGGAGACGTCTCTCCGGAAATGGTGGGAGATAGGGGAACCCGTGAGATAGAACGGCTGATTTCCAATAGACTTGCGGATATTAAAAGGCAAGAGATCTGGGCAGCAACGGCTGAAAAACGTTCGCTAGTAGCTCAAATCCATGCGAGTCCGGTATGGGGTTGCGAAAGTTACGTGCATACGCTCGGAAAGGACGCAAGAGGGGGGTACGCTTGGTTCAGGGTTGGGGGATGGATGCAGCGTAGACTAAAGGACGCAAGTGGTAATGGCATCTGTGTGCTTTGCGGTGATAGGGAAGACTGGATTCACATCCTCTTAATTTGCTGTGCAACCGAATCATGGAGAATAAAATGGATGGGAATGGGAAATTACTACTTCCTATACAGGAACGTAACGCTCGCTCAAAACATTTTAGGTGATAAAAGGGCTAAATTCATGAAAGAATTAGGAACATTTTTAGGAAAGGTTCGGACCATTAGGGAAACTGAAATTAGGGAGTGGGAAAACAGCACCGGTTAGCTTGAGTGGAGCCTAGACTGGAGAGAAATAAATAAGTCAATAAGCTAACAATATGTTAGTTAATCAGTAATTTTATGTTAAGTTAGTAAACAGTTAAGAAATAAATCATAAGTCGTAGTCAATTGGTAAGTAACAGGGCAATATAATAAATAAAATAAAACTGGCATAGTAATAAGCACATTAGGGGGTGAAGGGAAGGGGGGATCGAAATTGTAAGGGCAGAGGCGCTGGTGCGGACGATCTTCTGTGGCGCTGTTTGATTTCAGGTGCTGAGGAGGCCAAGCACTGCAAGGAGACGGCGGGACGCCCGCGCCAGAAAATAAATAGTTAAAATAAACGGATAGATTAGTATGTACTCGGCTTCTGACGGCAGGTTTTTCCCCCTTCAGGGGTTTTTTCCTGAGCCGTACCTTATGGTCTCTTTTTTCCGCGGCTGTGATGCGATGGAGAGACCATTTGGGGTGAATACCAGAATTCGAAAGATTAGAACGCAAAAGGATGTAGGTATTGTAATGGCTTAAAGGCCTTCGGCCTAGCCACATAGGATCAAGTAAGCCAAATTCTTTGTAATATTTACCTATTAAATAAATAATATATATATATATATATATATATATATATATATTATTTATGAATTCAATACGTCCGTAACGATTACGAAAAAAATAGACTTTGCACAGAACTTTGTGAGACTGTTTTATTTCATTTGTTAATGTTTCAATTCATTACCCAACTTTCAGAACTGTAATTGTACAATTAGCTATTTTGTAATGTAATATGATTATTCTTTTTATAAAAAATAAATCTATTATATTCCTTTCAACAAGACAGTGTTATTGTTTGTACCGTGTAATAGAAAATTAATAACGATCGTAAAATAATTTGATAGAATTATCAAACAATGAACAAAAATAAAAAAACACACACACTATCAGCAAACTATAAGGACTGAACCAAATTATGGTGGTCCACAAAATAGTATAAACAACTTCAAATCATGGAGACAACTGTGTCAAAGAAGTGCAAAGTGTTGATGTGTTTACTTTCTAGCATTGCCAACATTAACGGAAGACGCAAGAAACCCGCTTAGCTAGGCCGCGCCGCTAGATCGCCTCGAGGAGATCGGTGAAACGCGTTTATCTTAAGCTCGTTTAAATTTAGAACTTAAATTTTGAGCCAGCGTAACAAAGCAGCGCTTAACAATATATTGGTGAAACCGGCCCTGAGTAAACTCGGTGCGGAAAGCACTTTTGCAAATTGATGTAGTAGAATAATATGGCATATTCGTTAAAAATAATGCAGAAGACATGTGCTTTCTCAGCACCAGTACTTTGTTTTTTAAATTTTATATTCTTATGTTTGATTTTTTGTACCACTGATGAGGTTTACAATCTATGGACGAAACGCCTGATGTCATATCTGTTTTTCCGTTCTCGCCTACTACGTTCTTCGGTAGTAAAGATTAAGTATTGCATTGCTGCAGTGAAGAGTGACAATTTTTCGAAAGTGATTTTTCGAAGGAAAATTTCGTATTGTGGGGAAAATCTCGTATTGTGGGTCCCTGATATAGTGAAAGTGGTGTAAATCTTGTTCCAATATGTAATAAATTACTTCTAACTTGTCGTGAACTCGAAATTCTCGACGGTATAGAGAGTCCTACTTATAGCACCAATAGTTTGTATTTTACTTATTGTGTACTATTCTCAGTTCTCTAATCAAGATATTTACATTTTAATATATTGGTATTTTTCTTGTTTTTATGGTATTTGCAACGTGCTAATAAACAGAGGGGCAACTAACGTATTTGAGCAACTGACTTTAGGCACAGAACTTCATATACCACCACCCTCCGCGCATGGGGGGGGGGACATCCGGCGCACGGGGCGCGTCTCCTGGGGCAGAAACGCGAGGGCGAAGGGGACAAGGGGAGCCGCCGGCGTCGGGGCCCACTCCACGGGGATCACGTTGCCCTGCAAATCGCCAAGACAACGCATTGGTTCCATTGTTGCGGACTTCCAGAGAGCTAATAAGCAATGCCCCCGTTTTCCAGAAGCGCTTTGACCCGAAACGGATGTCCGAGCGACGCGCAGTGATATCTTTTTAGCCCTGCCTCACCTCTGCACGCAACGGAGCATCACCTCTGACCTTTCCGTAGCTCAGATTGGACGAATATTTAGAGAGTTCTTGCACCAGTGGACCGCTAAACGAAGATCCCTTCTTTCGACCCTCGTTAGGGGCGCAATCCGCTTGTGCTTCCCCGGCCGCCGACAAGTCAATTAGAGTTAACTAGTGGCTTCGAGGGAGCTCCAGACGATGGAAGCGCGCCCAGACTGGAGCTAAAAACATTCGGAGGGGCTGCAGATAAGTGGAACTCATGACCCCAACGGAGGTCACACTAGACGACATCATTCAGGCCCCTCGACTGTCGCCTCTTTTGCAAACTATGGGGAATGCGCAACAGGCCGAACCCTTTGCTCCTGTTAGTGTTATCAAATTCATAATTTGGATATCTTAATGAATATTAATCGTGCTGATGTTGAAACTCTTTCTATAGGAAGTCAGTGTTAGTGGCGACTCCTTGTGGTAGGCAAAGTAGACACCGCCTACTCTGATTAATATGTACCGTCGCCACTACGAAAAATGTGCAACGCCAAATTTTAAGTCCCAGCTTTATGCGCATTCAGGCGGAGGATAACGGAGGATGACACGGACGATAACGCCATCTGATTCTTACATAGGTAACTATTACAAAACAACATTATCAACCAACTGCCAACAACTGAGAAGTCCTAGTGCAAGTAATTCCATCGCCTACAAGAAATATATAAAGATACCTCACGACATAAAATTTTCAGCACATGCAATAGAATTAGTGAATTTGAAAAGGTTTAAGTATATTTTTCACATAATCCACACTTACTTACGCAAAATCAATTGAATATCATCCCCCCATTAATGCAAAACTACTTAAGTATGTGAACAAATACATATTACGAAACCGAGACGAAGAAATGAAGTGTGCGAAGCTGGCTCCAGGATCGCAAAAATATTTGGGAGTGGAAAGTGTTGGCGAAGTAAAGCGTGGCGCGCACTGGAACGGCACGGCATGGACAGACGGGATTTTTTAAAAGCTCATTACAGTGAGTTCCGTTAGGATGCGCTAGGCCGGCACGGACGGGACGGGACGATCCGCACCTTCCGCCTTTTACAACACGTCCGGAGGAAAGCTATTCCGGACATTCCGACGTGACGTCAACAGCATATCCGCACGTGTTTGGCGGGCCGAGATCAGACAATCAACTGTGTGAGTGCTATGTGACGAGATCCGGTGGTTGTTTTAATTGTGGAGCAACATAGACGTTTCAATATGTTGGTGCGATATTACACAGAGCTGTACAACATGCCGCCATCCATTCTGAATATTTCAAATGACCCTAATATGAGATATGACAATTGTTGGGATGAGTTTTGGAGTACTTTTTTTAATTTAAGGTCGCATCAAGTTCTAGGTCATTAGCGACTACTATTCCTTGTAACGGTATAGTAACTGTGAGGATAATACGATGTGATGATGATGATGATAAGGGGTGAAGGGACGAACACAAGGCCGAGGCGGGACTCGAACACGCGATCCTTAGGCCCAAGATCGCTATGGCACTACTGCCTTAGCGATCTCGGCCATCGGATCGGCATGGGAGTATTTTGAATCAGCAAGTTAAGTAAATTATTTTTAACTTATTTATTTTAACAGGTCAATTCATCTTCCATGTTTTCTGTAATATCTGAATAGAAATGTTCCAGGCGCATCCAGAAAGATAAGTTTCTCCATGTTTTGCTTTGAAAGTAAACGCATTTAGGCGGAGAAATTGCGTATGCGTCACAGACCCTTGACGTCAGGAACCAGAAAAAATGAATATAATATACCATGGCGTACTGCCGGTCATTCTATTAATTAACTAAAATAAAAAAAATAAAACAATAAAAACATATACATACGCATATATACACGTATATACATAAATACATTCATACAAATATCCCCCTTTTTTGTCAAAATTGTTTTGTCCATTCCTTCTAATAGTCTTAAAATTGTAATAGTCATATTTCTGTTACTTCCATTGTAAACAATATATTCTGTTGGGAATTGGATGCTTTATTGGTTTGGACTCAAAAGTGTGTATCTTGTTGCATACTAGATATTATTATCGTTAAATTAATAGCCATGGTCTTCCTTTTCCCCACCTCATACCATGAGTTTTTTGTGAGCTAGTTGGCAATACTTTCATTGCTCTCGTACATAAATTATACACTGCTTGGATGACGAATCCTGACATATATGTATATATATATATATATATATATATATATATATATGTTTTCCTTATTTTATTTTTTTAAATTTTAATTTAAATAATTAATACAATAGCCGGAAGTATGCCGTAGTATATTTTTCTCTTAACCTTGATAAATGATAATAATAATAATAATAACAACAACAACAAATTTTCGTCAATACACCTAGTTTTGATACATTTGAATACATTTTTCTCAGAATGTTGTTGTCAGGTTTTACATTGCTAATTTAACATGAACTAGCGGAAACAGATGGTGGCGGGGCATGGAGTGGCTGCAGCGCGTGGTTCATTCAATTCAACCAGTCCTCATTCCTTTGCGGTTCGGGTCTTGGCCCGATTTACACTTGACGCGCGATGGACCCCCGTGCTCCAGCAACTCCATGTGGAGTTGGGTGTGGTGGCTGGAAATTAGGCTTGACCTTAATGTGTATTACGAGTAGTAAGGTGTGTACCTTCTCTGTTTTGGTGTTTATTAGTCTTAGTTTATAAACGTTTTTTGTTGTAGCTTGTGTAGTGTTAATTAATTAATTGAAGTGTTTGTTGTCCTCATGCGCTGTTCATTTGTCTTTAAACTTCAGCCCCAATGAAGAAATTAAATATTTCGAAACGTTAGCACAACTAATTGTTTCTTTACCCACACTAACCAATCTCGTGAACTATTTTTTTATTCATCAATGGTCGTGATTTCTAAAATGGTCACATTTTTGAGTTCATAACTTTGCAGTATTGTTTTTACTGAAGCTTCTGAAATTTCTCATTTTCACTTGCATCGGTGCCGTCGCGCCTCCCGGGCTGGCTGCAAACGCACAAGGTCGGATTTTCTTACATTTACACTCGTTCTTCACGAATTGGGCGTTCATGATTTTGACTAGTCACAGTTCGTGCGCTTTATGAAACATAATTGATCGTTCAGTGGAGTGGCTTCTCTCGTTTACAGGGCCTGGTGCAAACACAGGAACAAACGCCGCCTCGTAGATCTGCGAGTGCTGTATTAAAATGTTCTGCCTCGCAATACTTCACTCGTTTTCGTTCTGTCCGTCGTAACTTCAAGAAACCAGAAAACGTTTACTAAATTCAACATGCATTCACATGCAAATTGCAGCTTCTCTCACTAACACATCATGTTCTGTCAGCCTAATCATTTACGGGTTTCAGAAAAAGCTTAATGTAATTGTAGCGCTACGCATAAGAGAGACTCGTCGAAAATCTTGCTTCGTTTAACCTACGTATTACTGATAAGCCTACTTTCCAGTCTAACATACGTCCGCTCTTGACCACTGCAGGTTTCAGAAGGTTTAATACATCGCCCACTGCTCTAGTCGGCCCTCCTCCCCTACTCACTCCTTCGTGAAGTAGGAAGGCCTCCATCAACTAGCCGGTCGGCCGACACTGACGATCTTGAACGCGCCCAGATTTGCGGACCAATTCAAACCATGTGTGGTCGCAGTCCCCCTCATAGCATTTACGTCTCAATACATAGTCTTACAAAATGTGCTAAATTCTGCGTGTCTGACCTCCTGTACCCTTCAAATGAAGAAATGACGTGGTATTTGAAACTGAGACTGTCATATCATTTTCAGTCCAATAACAAGTGTTACTTGTGAGGTAATTATGTAAACTCTAGGAAGCAAAAGCTACGTAAAGGAGATGATCCTGTGAAATAGCCAGCCTTCTTTCAAAAATTCTAAATCTTCTTACTAAAATGACAAATGCATTTTCAACGACTTACGTGCACGGCTGAGGTGATAATTAAAAATCCTCTCTTTCTCATTCCCTCGAAAACGGTCTCATTGTATTTGCTCGAATTGGACATGCTTCATCTCCTGTAATAGCATGGGGAAGGGTCACATCTGTTCCTAGCAGGTTGTTCGCAGGAGGGAGGTTCAGTGCTCCATGCTGCAGCTTTTTCCCCACAAGCGAAGTATTAACAATACTCCCATCAGAATTTTCCCTAATGGCCAACGCCAACAAATATACATTTCTTGTTCGCATCTACAAAGCCAATGCCAAGACACAATGCAAAATTATTTTTATAACAAAAAAATCAGCTGCACTATTTGGTGATGCTTCTATTGCAATATGTTTTCCATCCAGAGCACCGACTGCAGTAGGAAAATTTAACTTGTGTAGAAACTCTTGTTCAATGTTCATCCACATGTCCTCGTTAGGTTCTCAGCCATTCCATGTAAAAGAGGAAAATGTGTAAATAATACATTTTTGTATAAGCTTAAACTTATTAGGAATACATCCTCCTAAGAATTTAATGATTTCTAAAAGAAAATGTGGCAACATGCAGTTTTCAATTACTTTTTTAATTATTGGAATCAAATATTTTAGCTAATAAATATTTCGTCTAAAATTAACTCAATGTTTGTGTATCCACATTGTGTCGATTCAACCGTTTTCTGCTCGAAAACAGGAGATTGTAGATTAATGCATTAGCTTCGGTTTTCTAAAATTCCAAGAAATTTAGTAAGTAACTAATATTTATTTTAATAATTTAGACAACTTCAATCTTAGGTTACAGACACCAATTTCATACGTCTGATATAGTATACAGATTCATTTATTTACACCCTTGAACCAATTGTTTCACCACGTGTCAAGATATGTTTGACCTCATCATCAGGCTGAATACAAAACATATACATTCACAAAGGATGTGATAAGTATTATCACATTAATAAAATACACAATAATATGTACAAGAAATACATATCGGTAAAAATCGTAAATATAAGATATCAACTCACCCACATAGACAACATATGATGTAGCAGGTTATATTTACATTCTTGGTGCACAGGTACTTTGGTCTTAACAGTAAACTTCATTCTCTATAAATTAGACAACAACCATCAATACTTCATCATAACTTAAGAAATGATGTTGACTTATGAAATTGGTGTCTATAACCTAAGAATGAAGCAGTCTAAATTATCAAAATACTACATAAGAAGACAACCAAAGAAGGAAATTCGAAGAAACTAATATCTATGAAATTAAATTTTTATAGTTATGTCACTCAGTGTAACGTCCGAAATCCAAATTGTTGAAATGTTTTTTTCCTTACGTAGTATAAAAATTATCTTGTTTTATAATGTTCTTTTAGATGACATTCTGGTGATAAGGCTTCTATAAATACTCATTTTTCCTAAACAATAAATAATGTTTATTATGTATCTGAAATCATACAATTTTATTCTGTCATGCATTTTTTAATTCATATTATTTACCATTTAAAAAAGAAATGAATATTATACCATTCGATTTTGTTTCTAGAGAAATGGCATCTACATCTTCAGCTGCAAAAGTTTTTAAATACAGGGAAAAGTTGAAGAACGAAAATCCAGAAAAACGTAAAGAATTTCTGAAATAATATTAGAAATTTATTTAAAAGGCAAGAGGATAGAATTTGTTTAAAATATAAAAATATGCTACACAAAAGAATAGAAATAACGAGAATATGAATTCAGAATTGACATAAAAAGAAATCTCTGGAGAGTAATGAACAAAAAAAAAATGAAAATACCAGATAAATGATACGTTTATATGCATAAATAAGCACTATGAGGAAAGGAGTGTGTAAAGCAAGAAATAACCTTCCAAATAGCTCTCGAAAGAAAAAAGCAGTTCGTCAACTTGTGAAAGAGTCATTCAGTAGTGTTGTCTCGTATAATGTAACAAAAAAGTCAAGATGTCTCATGATTCCCAAAGGCGTTGACGAGAATGTCACAGGGGTTTTTGAATCAGATAAAGTAAGTTGGTAAGTTCCTGGTGAAAGGGATTATGTACAGTCCATAGCACAGAATATGGGTGATACCCAATGCGGCCAAATCTGGCTTTTCCACAGTTTGTACAACCACAGCTTGACACTTGACCAATCCTGAAGTCTAGATTAAGAGGCTCTTTTCATTGGCTTTGGCTCCACATTTCTGACACATCCCCCCTTCCTTCGAAGAATTTTCTCCTCGTTATCTCAAAGGGCCGGAGCAATGTCTGAGGTGTAAATGACGTCGGTGTCGCTGCCTTGCTACCATGGGGAGAGGGAGAGGTAAAAAGCGAGGGCACGAGAGTGAGTCGAAATAGAAGGGATTAGTAAGCGCGGGCGCGAGAACCAACCGGCCAATTGCGTTGGCGAGGATGCGAACGCTGACGAAACACACGGCAGTCGGTCCCAGGGAGGAACTATGGAATTCTTTTTCGATTTCTTCACCGAGAAAGTTAAGTCTAATTTTTGATATCTATTACTGCGAGAAATTTTGCGTCAGAGTAAACTGATGGTAGGAAATAAACTTGTTTCTCATAAAAAATTTAAAATGTTAATGGTAGCAAAGCGAGGGATACGAAATATTGTAGTATAATCATTTGCGGGAAACACAACAATATAATACATTATTTAGTGTGTAGACATTCCCTGTCAAGAATATTGAAATTCATGATGATTCATGATCAATTTTTAAAACAATTTGAATTTTATAATCCGTCACATTCTGCAAAATTATTATCGATATGTAACAATGCATATATTTTGTTATATGTCATGGTATTGAAATCGCCCACTTTTTATATATAAGCATGGTTTAACGAAAACAATGTTTTCGTTAATCAATTAAAGATCACTAGCCGATGTTTCGAGTAAAGAATCAATGCAGTATCGTAAATATTAATATTGTTTACAAAATTTTTCATTTTGTTGAAATTGTATCGTGATAATCTATGGCAAACAACTAGGGAACATTTCTTGTGAAATATCATTGCAGAAATGTAGTTGGCATTATTTGCCATACATTTTCCAAAGTAGACAATTTTCTATAATGCTACTGAAGAGATTGCCGCTATCCTTTCACGGTGATATTAGTTGCAACATTTTAATAATTGATATTGTTAATAAATAATATAAAGATAATCTTTATTTTTGGAAATCTTCACTCAATTGAAATATCTTAAATGTTTTTATATAACTACCAGCTAAAAGAAGAATGAATTTAAATATCTAAAAATGTTACGAATCGATGTAGTTTTTTTAAAACGAGCTATTAATACAAAGAAAGTAACAAACACAATCTTTGAAAAATCTTTAAAGAAATTTGGAGTTTGTTGTTAAGAAATTTCAATGCCGTTATGATTTTCCAATTAAATTTTTCAAACGGAACAGTGTCCTCGAAATCTTCCCAACTTATATTAAGTTTCAGTATGATCCACAGAAACAGTGACTGGAGTATTAAACGCGATTGGAGAAGCTCTCTCGCAATCCAAAAATACTCCGGGAACCTTGACTAGTGGTATCGAAATAAGACACCGTTTTAATCTCAGAACACACATTGTTATTGTTTTCTAATGTTAAATTGTGAAATAATTTTAGCCATTGTAAGGTATACACATAACGAATATTTTCTACCCAGAATTCGAATCCCAACACATGAATGTGCACCAAACCTCAAAATACATTTGGTTTTACATCAACACGCAAAACACCAGAGTTTCAATAAACTCACAAGTCAAAAATTCCGGAAATACGTCTACTTTCTCTAATATTTACTCGAAATGCGATTTCACGCCTTTTTAAAATATCTGAAAGAAGTGCAAAGTGCTCAAATATTTTGGATCTCTTGACAATTGCGTAGTGCAATATTTATTGGCAAAACTGTCTGAAAACCTGTGACGGACGTATATATTGATTTTAGATCAGATTATGATTCTTATTAGGGTTTAAGGTCCCTTCAGAGGCTAAGGTCATTGGACCCAGTGTCAGTTATTAAGAACATAGATCCACTGTCAGTGGTCAGTTAAAATATTTTTTATTAAATACAAGATAAAATGAGTTTAAGTATAGTAAACGCTGGCTAATTGTAATATAATACGACTGAAAAAGACAATGTAACTTGAACAATGCAAAATCGGTTTATAAAAGGCATGCTAAAAATATTCCTCCTCTCTCAGACTAGATTAAAAATTCTTTTTATTGAAGAAAGTTAAATACTTTGCAGAGAGGGGATTCATTGTTACCCAGCATCTCGTCCAGAGTGTTGGCAAGGCAAGGCACTTTCCGAATATCTCTTAAATTATTCCAGTGCACGAGAGCATGCTATACGGTAAGGTCTGCTCTTCATTTGTCGCACTTAGGGGTTGGTCACTGCGCGATAAAATGTCATTGAGAGAAGTGACAGTGCCCGATCCGATCTGAGTGAGAATTATCTCCCCGCGCCTTGAGCCACGTGATGACGAAGGCCAGGGTTTTATGAAGTTCTTGAACCTCGAGAGTTTGAAATAAAGAGTTCTGCCACAGTTTGTGCCATGCACTCAGAATGCAACATTAGATCAAATGCGTGGTGCCAAGCGCAGGTACTACCATACCAGGTCTATCTCTAGCTTCCTAATAGCCAACTTTGCTATATGGTCAGCTGTCTTATTTCCAAATATTTCCACGCTGCCAGATACACAGGAAAAAACAAATTAAATGCTAGAGAATTAAACGATGTCTTTGATGTATTTGGTCTGTATGAATTGAAGAATCTATATCTATAATGTAGGAGCAGGAGGATGTCGAGAAAATCTTCAATGTTTTTAATGATCTAAATCCCGAATGTTTTATGTAAAAATGGACAAATGATCTCGAAGCACGAAAATGCCAAGAATGTCATGTTAATGGGAACGCAGAAAATCTATAAGTATATGAAAGAATCAGTCATTTCAACAATGAAGATACTACCTTCCAATACCAACTATTTCGTTAATTTGTTGTGCTCTTTCAAATGTGCCCCGTCCCTCTGAAAACAAATACTAAAATCCACTTTGCCCTAATTTTTATTTATGACTTTGTTCTTTCGCAACATTGATGTCTAATTAAACTTTAAAATCAATTTTCATCGAGTTAAAGAACTTTTACAATATCAAACTGCAAAGTCGTTTCCAAAAGAAATTGCATTTCAGAGAATGTGAGACAGGTGAAAAGAAGTTGATTTTAGAATTATCCAGCATAAATTGGTAACACGTACGCTTTCAATCAAGCAAATACAAGATTCAATAAAGTCTCAATGATTGTAGACAGATGATTTCGCTCTATTAATGTTGCTATTTAGTGTATGTTCATTATCCTTCGATATAACACGCAGATCACATATAACCATCCATTTATTCTCACCAGGAAGAGTGTACAGCGTTCAAAAAAGCCTTTTAATGGTTTGTAGCAAAAATGTCAGGTTCGTATTATTGGCAATGAAATTTTAGATTTTGATTGAATTAAAATTGATTGCTTGGATATTTTTGGGTTTGGGCAACGTTGAAATTTCTCCCAGCTTCGCCGTAAATGAAAATCATTTCAATTTTTTCTTGCACATTTACATAATCCATGATGCAACAAGGAGGAATGTCAGTTCAGAAAAGTAAATGTTTAATGAATATCGAATCTCCACTGAAGTACTGTAGGCACGGACCATGGAGAGACGCTACCAATAAATTGACGGGAGTGCCCTGAGGCCACACTCAGAACCACTCCAATTACAGTCGGAAATCTTCGGAAATTAAATTTTTGTGATTACAGCTCCACCTCTCACAAATCAGAAAAAACGTTTCAGACAAAACTTATGTTTTTTTGACCGTAGAATCCGAATCTGAAATAAAAAATGAGGGTTCCTATTTAAGATTTCAGTGTTGCCCACCGCCCCACCCGCTGGGGGCAGGGGGGGTGCTGATTTTAGCATAGAATGATTCCACCGTCAAACCTGTTAAGATTTGGTCTCGATTCAATTTTTCGTACATCGCGTATTTTTGGAGTTATTTCAAGTTGTCAAGTTAAATGGGACACCTGTATATTGTGAGGAACGCGTGTGTCTTCGTTCCACATGCCCACACGTCGTACGAACGCGTGTGATAGGGCAAAACGGGTGAGCGAGCGCGGCGCAGTTCGAAAAGGGCACGCCCACCGCCATGGATACGGTTACCCGCTGCATCCGCCGCACGGCGCAGGAAAATGACTTGGGGAATTATTAGGGAAGTAATTACGGAAGTAATACGTGCCGAGGTCTAGTAAAGTGGCAATCAGCGACGAAATCTGGGACCGTGCGAGCGAGAGACCTGTACGAACGAAATACGCACGAGTTATCCAGTGCGGTGCGAGCAACATTCACATAATCGGCGTAATAAAAGGCGCCAGGTGTGGACGACGCAGAGGAGGACGGATCCCGGCGTAGGAGGCAGAAGAGGGACGGAGCCCGGAAGAGGACGCGAGAGGGCAGCAAGCAGTCGCCATCGACCAGAGTCCCACGATTGGCAACGAGGATGCCGGGGGGAACGTCGTCGACGCAGAGGCCAGCGCGCGTCAAGGTCAGGCATCGGAGTCCAGAGAAGAACAGAGGGAGGTAAGCGTCGCAATAATTAGGTCAAAGTCACGTCGACCGGGGAGACCTTGTTAGAAGGAAAGTGTGAGGGAATTAAGGACACGGGGGCAACTGAGTTTAATTCTAGCCATTTTAAAGCACTATTACCTACAAAAAATATAAATAGATCATATTCATTTTGTTGTTCGCATCTACAGCGAAAGTCTTGTAAAGAGAGTGGTGCATATGCACACATATTTTGTATGTAACATTGTTTCAAGGGAATGACAAATAGTAAATTTTGTTAGTGTTTAATGTAAATAGGAATAGAAACGAATTGAGTTACAAAGGGAATTCCCAGTGGTTATTAGTGTGATTATTTTGGTGATTCAATTTTAATTCATAGAAATGGTATCAGATTTTTTGATTTCTTGGTTATTTGGTGTGATATTTGTGAGAGAAGAAGCGTTTTTGAGATCATTGAGCCCAGTTTAACTGATTTTTGTGTTCTTCTTGTTGGATTGGCTCTCAACACCCCAAAAGATCCCACTGCCCTGTGATATTACTAGCTCGCAAGAGCACGATATCTGCGAGGTCCCCAACAGGCGATTGCGTGGAAATTATTGCGTAAGGGGGAGGTTTCGTCAGAATATATATATATATATATATATATATATATATATATATATATATATGTATATGTATATTGCAGTATATACGCAATCACACTGTAGCTGCATTCCGAGGGGCAAATTTTTGGCTTGGAGATGTTGATATTATGAGGTATTCTAAACTAGTAAGAACGAGAAATAACAAATTTACAGATACAATTTCACAATTGTGAGTTTGAACTTGCAATTATTGTTGCACAAAGCTTGAAAAGGTCCTTTGTAAAACAGAGACCTCGCCTGTAATCTGCTCGCTTGTCTGTGAACAGAAAATTTATTAATTTTTATTTTCTCCTATGCGGAGTAATATACATAGTACAAATTATATTACGTGTATAGCGAAAGTTTTGTAATGCTGTGGTAACTGGATTTTGATGTTTCTCCGAAAATGCACGTTTAGGGTTCTTCTGATACCTAAAACGTTTTTTCATATATCCATCCGTCTGACAGATTGAGTACAAATAGTGCGAAATTCGCTGATAAACATAACCTCAACGGCGTTTTGATGTGTAGTTTAGTTTTATCAAAAATTACACAAATATAATTTTCTGATACATTTTTCACGTCGTTAATATTTATGTATATTGCGACCGTTTTTATACATTACTACATTTCTGAGTGCAAGTGCATAAACTGATTCTTGATTATGTTGCAAACTCATAAAACTAATAAAAATGTATGATGATGAACACTAAAAACTATTATTGTAAAAATGAGTTAAAAATTGCACATTTTCAGAAATGCTCAAACGACAGTTTTTCAGAAACGGCTCCAAATTTTTGAATGAGAAATATATAACAACTTTTACTCTTCTATGTCGTTCTGAAAGCCGTATTTAAATTCAACTCTTAAGGGAGTGGAAATATGAGAAAACGCGAAGAAAAAAGTAATAAGCGCGGTGACGTAGCAGCTGGGAAAAGGATGCCGTAAACCGCCGAGGTAACAAAGACTAAACAGATGAGAAAGCGAAGTAGTACGAGAAAGTAAGTGAAGTTCTTCACAGCACCACTACTAAAAGGAAAAAGCAAAACCCGCATAACAAGTAAAGCTGGAGGATAGCGGCTCTGCAACTGAGCGAGAGTTCTTTCAAAAACAGTACTCTACAGGCACTGTATATATGACACTCAATAAAACTTGAAAATGTAATTTTATTTTTAGAGTAGTTTGGGTGAAACAGAGTAAATGACACATTTTCAAAAATTATTAAGTTTTTTTTTCAATTTTCCGAAATCGAATACACAGAATAGCTATCAGTTAATTGTGTTGTGTTTTCGGGCGCGTTATCTACAATGTAAGTGTAGTGTATGTTATATCTAGGGAGAAGGTGGTGTTTCGCCGCTGCTGGAACTATAGCTCGACGTCCAGCTACACTTCGACTTGAAGAGATTCGCCAACCAGGAATCTCCTACCATAACGCCCCCAGCCGGGGTAAGGTTTAAGCCCCTGACTGGCCTCCTGTCTCGTGTGGTAGAATTGTGCAGGTAAGCTTGTGTGTGTGTGTGTATTCAAGTAAGGGAATGGGGAATTCAAGTAAGGGTAAGGGAATGAGCAAGGAAAGATCGTGGGCAGTCAGTGGTCGGTGTGTTCAGGTATTCATCGAAGAAACCAGAGAAAACTACTCATCAGAACAGCCGACAGCTGCAATTCTAGCCCATACAGTAGCTAAATCCGATCTAGATCTGTAATTAGAGCCACCGGAACGCTTATGTGAAGTTATTCTTGCTTGTCTGGATATGTGATGTAAATATTGTAAAAGTTAAATTTATTACTATTTTTTTATTCCTTAAAATTAAGAAATGTCTTCTGTTCCTCACAATCAAAATAAATGCAGATCTATGCAACGCACCATAGGCGATTCGTTTGAATTTTTTGAATTAAAAATTTTTAAATAATAGCTGATGTGCTAATAGGACAGAAAGTGCAATAATACAGTATTACGAAACTATTTCCAGCAGTGTTAGAAATAACGTGCTGTTGTAGAGCCGCTAGTTTCTTATAAAAGGTATATATTCTTTTATATATGCGAAAATGTATGTCGAAAATACCAAAGAAAAATATTTGAGGTTACCTGTCTAAGTAAAAGAGTTTTAGTTTACCATTTCGTTATCTCGTAGAAGCTTATAGTTTTCCATAACGTTTTGTGAGTCGAACATACTCTTAACAACATAGCCTGAAGTTTTCGAGGAAGAATAACTCAGCCTAACATCATGGGTAGATAAGTAATGACTGAAAAATGTATCAAAACGACAAGACGATACATTTTTACTGTTTATGATTCCAAATCTTTTATTATTTGAGAAACCTCTTATTTGAAAAACAAAGTATACGGAATTTGTCGTTTGTAATGTCACGCACATATCGCGGAAATTCTTCTCAGCTGTCAACCCGAAGAATTATCACTCTTAATTTTATTTTCTCTCACCTCCCGCCACTTTCTCTGAGGTCACAGACGTTATTATCTCCAAACATACATAGAAATATCTTACGAATACTACGTAATTAAGGTAAATATTATAAGATAATATCAATCAGACACATTTCTGATGGGACAAGAAAATCTAAATAAAACCTGATATTCTCAACGAGCGCATGCCTCTTAGGACAGAATTATATTTTGAATATATACTTTAATTTTAAACCAAAATATATTTATACATAACCACGTAAAAATATTAAAGTTGTCCTATGGGCATTGCATTACTATGTCCTATGTGTAATAAATTACTTTGTCCTATGGACAATACACAAAAAATGTCATTGAATATTTTAACGTTGAAAAATTCAAAATATATAATGAAAATGAGACATTTACTATGTTTTTAAACTGCACTTTGCACAGGTTGCGAGAGCTCAGTGTCATCATTCGTTGTCTCTGCAGCTTCGCTGGCCGGGAAGTCCTAGGGTTCTAATCTCAACGGTGGCGGATGTTCGACTCTAATTACATATCTTGGTTGAATTTAGTTACTGTTTGGACTAGACTTACAGCTTCGGCTGTTCTGATGAGTAGTTTTCTCTGGTTTCTCCTATGAATACCATCTTATACGATCATTCACTATCTTTCCTTACTCATTCTTTCCCCTCTCCTTTACTTGAATACACATACACACACAACCTTACATACAAACACACACTTACATACACAAATCTACCATAAAAGGATCTAAGCCCATGACAGGAGGCCAGTCAGGGGCATAGATCTTGTCCCAGCTGGGGGTGTTGCAACGGTGGGGGAGACTCCTGGATGAGGTGCAATAGTTAAAAAAACTAAGGCAGTCGTAGTCAAGTACTTGGCTGTCCGGTAAACCTAGGAACCTGCGAGCTTCCTCCAGAAGGAAGGTCACAGAATGGGGGTTGAAACGTTGGCACCTGCGGCTAGGACGTTGCCAAGTTGTTAACGACTCCGACAGTGGAAGCCGATGATCTCACATCTGTAGTTTCAGACTAGAGAAAAAAGTAATTTCACTTTCCTAACAATAGATTTTTGATAAATAATTTTATTCAATAATTTTATTCAATAATTTAATTCAATAATCAATATTTTTGATATCTGGACACTTGCGGAAGCTCTGCACTTTGAAAATAATAATTGTAAGAAAACTGAAAATGATTTGCAAGTAGCATGCAACTGCGATCACCCACCACAGAAATGTAATTTACAACATTATAGGCTCGACACTGTGCGAGACAAATCATTTCAATATTGGTAAAAGTTGAGATTAAAATGCAGAGAAAATGAAATATACCCTTTAATTTTATTGTAAAACATAATTTCGGTATATTCTTCAATTTAATTTTACATTCATTTTGGGTTATACTATTTTCTACCCACCCATGTTACGGAATGACAACACGAAATACAACTCATTCTGCAAAGTTGTAAAAGAACGTTCAAAACTGTCGTATATTGTAGAATACTTCCATTTTTTAATTTTGTAATTTTATTTTTGGTAGACATTACATTGTTCAGTTTACATGTTAACTGTGCAAATGTTTGATGGTCTTAACCTATCTTATACTACTTAAAATTATACATTATAATTATATTAAAAAATATACTGGGAAAGGAAGCAGGAAGCACCTCAGATTAGTATTATTCCAAGTTTGCGAATATTTTATAAAATGAATGGAGGGGATATCTGTTGTTAATTCTCGTTTGATAATTGGGGGCTTTGTCTAGTTTATAGAAGGATGTTGCTTGAATTAGGGGAAGGTTAGTGTAAAAGTTGTGTGCGAGATAGGCTATTTGGTTCTTTATTGTGTTTATATTTAAATCATTGTGTAATTGATTGTTGCTGATGTACCATGGTGCTTTTGTAATTAATCTTAAAAAATTATTTTGGATAACTTGAATTTTGTTTAGGTTGGAATTAGCAGCATTGGTCCAGATGGGACAAGCATAGAGTAATGTCGGCCAGATTATTGTTTTGTAGAGTAATAGAGCATTGGATTTGGAGAATTGACTGTGCTGATTCAGTAAGGGTTGGAGTTGAATTAGTTTAGTTTTGGCTTGCTGAGTTTTTACCTCTATATGTTGCTTCCAGTTGAGTCGGGTATCTACGTTTAAGCTCAAGTATTTTATTGTTTTATTAGTTGGTGTCCAATTGATGATGTTATTTATGAAGAATGGAAGAGGGTGTGTAAAAGGTTTTAATGTGAATATTTTTGCTACAGATTTTGTTGGGTTGAACTTAATTTTCCAGACATTAGCCCAATTTGCTAGTAAATTTAGGTGATTCTGAAGCTGTGTTTGAAGAGTTGTTAAAGAGTTCCCTGAGATATAGAGTGCAGTGTCATCGGCAAATTGAGCGGTGTTTATATGTGCTGAAGTAGGAATATCTGCTGTGTATAAATTAAACAATGTGGGGGAAAGTAGTGAACCTTGGGGAAACCCAGCAGAAATTTTCCTTGGGGTTGGAACAGTGGCCTTCGACTGAAACTGAAAATGTTCTATTTGTTATATAGCTAAGGATAACAAATACTAGATATTTAGTATACTTGGTATAGTACCTATTAAAATTAATTTAAAATAGAGAGCTGGATGCCATATTCTGTCGAATGCTTGCGAAATGTCTACGAATGCCGCGATGGTATGTTGTACCTTTTAAAAAGCAGTGTGAATGTGTTCCGTAAGCCTTAGTAGTTGATGGGTGATATAGTATTGTGACTTGAAACCAAACTGGTGCTGTGGTATACTGTTTGTTTTCTTGATATGTTTGTTCAATCTGATGAGTATTAATTTTTCTAAGATTTTTGACATTATAGGTAGCAGGCTGATAGGTCTGTAATTCTCGGCTTTTGAGTGATCCTTGCTTGGTTTTGCTATTGGGTGAATGACTGAGTGTTTCCATGTTTGAGGAAAATATCCTCTTCTCAATACAGAGTTGTAAATGTTATTTAGAAAAGCAATGGCTTTCTCCGGTAGATTTTTTAAAATGATTGTGTTGATCAGATCGTGGCCTGGTGCTTTTTTATTTGGCATATCCTTTATTATTTTTCTTATTTCATTAGGGGATATGAATTGTATTTGGTGGGGAACATCATATAGGGGAGCATTGAACATTGTCATTATTTCATCGTGTTTCGGATCTTTGAGGGTGAAAGTGTCATCAAAGTGTGAGGTCAGTACTTCAGCTTTTTTCCATTGGGGAGTATTTTTTACCATCACCAGTTGCTAATGGGGAAAGGCCAGTTCTTTTTTTAAGAGTTTCTTAGTAAACTGCCATAGAGAGTTGTTTTTAGTATTTAAGCTATTGATATAGGAATTGTATTGTTCTTATTTATATCTGTTTAGAACCTTTTTACAAATATGATTTAGCAGATTTAGTTCTTTTTTGAAAGAAGGAATTCTTATGGAATTCCAAGTCTTCTTGTTTTATTTTTTAATACGGATTAAGTTAATTATATTAGTTGGGAACGGTTTGTGCATTATTTTGTTAACATCTCATTTTTTTAAAATGACTTTTGTTAATGTTACTAATTATTATATTGCTGAGGGTCATGATGGCTTTGTTAATTTCTTGGGGAGAGTTCAGCTTGTGAAATGGAGGTATGGATTTATTTATGGAACCTTTAAAGTACTTCCAGTTAATGTGATAAGAATTTAAAGTGGGTGGGGGGGTTGAGGGAGGCTTTTCTACGCGAGTTGATATTATTACTGGTAAGTGGTCAGATTCTAGTTCACGGTACGTTGTAGAAATGAATTGGGTTTTAATATTTGTGATTGCTATGTCAAGTATGTCTGGACTTTTGTTTGGATCATATGGGAAGTAAGTGGGTTCGGTTGGTGATAATATGTTGAGATTCAGGTTCCTTTTTATGTTTTATCAGTATTTACCAGCGGGATTCGTAGTCCGACATCCCCATGAGAAGTGTTTAGAGTTTAGATCACCTGCAATAATGAATGGGTTTGGTAGTTGTAATAATGTGTAGATGTTGCTATTAATAATTTTTATATTTGGAGGTTTGTAAGCAGTTACTATTGTTATTGTCCTGTTGTTATTATACTTTACATTTATTGCTGCTGTTTCGAGTCCGGGCGTGTGTGGTAGAGACATCTGGTGATGTGGTATACTGCATTTTATTAGTATTAATACTCCACCTTTCGAGTTTTGTCTGTCTGCTTTGATTGTTATGTATCCCTGAATAGAGAATTATAAATTTTGCATGTCGTATATGATTAGGAGCCTTTAAATCAAGCCCTATCAACAGCCTTATTGTAGAAGCAGGACTACGTCCCCTCGACTTGCAGAGGAAACAACTATGTCTAAAAATTGGCTACTCAACATTCAATTCCTCAACTAATCCGACCTTCAAATATATCTTCAGCCCTTATAAAACAAATTACCATTCAATCCATGTGAAATATCCAAAACCACTTAGAGAAAGAATCCCAATATAGCAAAATGAATTTGATATGGAAACTCCTTACATTTTACAGAGGATTCACCCCATCCCTCCTTGGCAATCCTTTAAATCTGATGTTAATACAATGACTACACAGATTCCAAAATCCTTAATCTCTCCAAAAATAGTTTCATCGCAATTCTGAATTCTCTTTATGAAGACTATCATGATTTAGAAAAAAGTGTATACAGATGGATCAAAATATGAAAACAAAGTTGGTTGTGCAATTGTATCTACAACCCCGCTCAATACCTTTAAATTCAAGTTACCAGAATACTTTTCTAGCTTCTCTTGTGAAGCCTGGGCCATCCTGAAAGCCATTGAATTAGTCTCCCAAAATGGAAAAAAACGCAAAATAGTAATTCACTGAGACTCTATGACTACCTTAAATGCAATAGTCAACAGGCTTTCTAAAAATCCGATAATTCAAAGAATCCAAGAACAGTTATTTACACAAGAAAACAACAGAACCTTCATCTCTATTGTTTGGGTTCCAGCACATAAAGGTATAGAAGGGAATGAAAAGGCAGATAAAGCGGCTAAAGAAGCAACTTCATTACCAACAACGGACAAGAGTGTGAAGGGAGTTCTCTCCGATATTAAACTATATATTAAAAATATGGTTAAAAAACAGTGGAATGAAAAATGGCTGACTACCTTCCCCAAACTCCACCTCGTAAGGAAATCCGTTATTGAACCCGCCCTCCCGAAACTCCAATTCACTAGATTCCAACAAGTCCAAATTACCAGACTACGTATTGGCCACTTTAATCTATCACACATTCACCTAATAACAAAAGCTGACCCAGAACCCTGTCCTAAATGTGGATCCCTAGTATCTACATCCCATATTATTCTGGAGTGTCCTGAACTAGCCCATATAAGACCGTTTTAAATTTAAAAGATTCTCTATATAATTCCTTCTCCTCTCCAGAAGAATGTATAAAAGTTTACAACTTTTAAAAACATCAAAAATTGATAACTTAATATAAAGACCCTCCTTTACCTATATCTCATATACAATAATTCTTCAAACATGTAGTTAATATCAAAACTTGTGTAATGTAAATAAATAAATATGTGTACCCATCCCAATTATGTAAGTACCTACATTATTAATTCATTTTGACCATTTATGTTTGTATGAATTGTATGTAATTGTATAATGGCATAACTGTAAAAAATGTGTATTCTTGTGTAAATTATAAATTGATTCTCGGGGTCGCTTATGACCCAGTTGTTGAAAAGCGACCTTAAATTAATAAAAAAAGAATGAGGATTCTTGGTTGAGATGTGTTTCTGTGACACTTGCTATATCAATTCAGTTAGCATGTAGGAAGTGTTGTAATTCGGCTTTTTTGTTGATAATGCCATTGGCCTTCCAATTTAATATAATTATATCGCTATGGTGATCCATAATTGTTGCTAAATGCCATAGTATTTGATTGTTGGATATTCTGTATAATTGTTGGAATTAATGAATTTATAAAATTAATGATGTGATTAGTAATAAACTGAGTGATGTTTTGTATGAATGAGTTACCAATATTGAAATTGTTGTAGTTTCTGTTTGTCTGTTGGTTGTTATGTTGTTGGTGATTTGTGTTTGTTGTGTTTTGTTGGTGGTTGATATTTGTTGCGTGTGAGAAATTAGGTATGTTGTTGGTTGGAGGTAGTGTTGGAAAGTTTGTTGTATTGAACTGCGGGGGAATAGGATTGTTCCTAAGTCTTTTATTTGGATTATTTCTTTTATTTTCTAACATTTTTTGGTAATATGGACATTCTACTGATCTGAGGTCAGCCCTATGTTTCCCAAGACAATGTGTACATGTAGGAGTGGAGTTCTTTTGTTCACAGTTTGCTGATAGGTGATCACCTGCACAAAACTCACATGAAATTGAATGATTGCAATTGTTTTTGCTGTGTCCAAAGTCTAAACACCAGTAACATTGTAGGGGGCCCTTGGTTTTCTTTCTTCTTTCTGGTTTCACAATGTTATTGCCTATTTGTTTTATTTCTAACACATCCTCGATTTTGTGAGTTCCATCAAAGTCTACTGCCACTACTGGGATGGGGGAATTGTTTTATACAGTCGTGTAACTTTTGTAGTAGAATTGAATTGGTTATTGATTTCGGCTAATATTTCATTTTCTGAGATTGAAGGATGAAAATTCTTGATCACTATTGAGTATTTTTTACTAATTTTATCCGAATACGTGTGAAATTTGTTTTTGGTGGCCAGGATGTATTTAACTGCTTTTCGGAAGTCGGTCACTGATTGGAATTGGATTCGTATCTTTTGATTTTTGAATTCTGTAGTGAATTTGGATGAGACGTTAAATTTTATTTCATTCGCGAGAGAAACTTGATTTTCAAAATTAGTAACAAAAATTGGTGGGATTTTATTTTCGTCACTTAGATCATCTGGGATTTCTTCGTTTATCCAACTAAATCTGTTTTTGATTTCTACATTGTATTGACTTTGTAGGTTCGACCCTGCCGGAGGCTGACTGTCTGTGGTTACACGTTTAAGGTCTCTGTTATCACTGTCGTTATCGCTGGCTCGCTTTCCTTACGACATTACCTTGTTATAATACGGTTGGACTGAAGCATCTGACTGTTGTGAATGCATTCGTTCCTCGGTCTGGCCTGATGATACGGTCCCGAATTGGATGTTGTTGCTTGCGAAGTGTTGACGATGACGCTGTACTTCGGTGAATTCCATGCTGTTCGTGAGATTCACGTTGCCTTCGTCGGGAACCACATTAGATGACTCTTCCGAATGATATAACGAATTTAGGGCTTCACTGACCATTCGCCCTGCGCTGGATAAATCGTTGTTGTCCATTCATCTACTAAAGCATCCGTAGCTGAATAATTATGACCACTGAACACTATTACGAACACAATGTTCCTAACGTTCGGCGTGATGTTGAGTTGCACTTTCACACTGAACGATTCTAGCTGCTGTTGGTGGAGCGACTGCACTGGCCCGCAGCTGAAGCGAGAATGAGAATACTGCCTACGAACATAATCCCAGTTCAACCTGTCGCCTTCATTTCCCCACGGTTCCCTTCTATCCTTCACCTGCACTCGAACTGTCCCTCACCATTTCCTCATTTCTCATCTACCCGTCCAAAAAAAACTTCTAATGTCAGAATTTACCTGTCCCCAATTAAAGTCGTGTTCCCATGGGAGGTGCAAACCTGCTTTAAAAGATCTAGGATGCATCACTTCGAAATTATTCTCGATTACAATATGTGTTGCAATAATCTTTGGTGTTTGTATACTGTAATGTGTAAACTTCTATTTTTTTCTTCACTGGGGTGTAATTCTCTATCCATCAGTATCATACTATCAAGGTTTTGTGTCGATGGTTTCTTAAAAACTGCCAAAAACTACCGTCTTTCGTTAGCGTATGATATGCAATAGATTAGAAACCTTTAAGAACATGTTAATATGCAACTACATGTGGAACTCAAAATATTGCGGGGTGCTAGAACAATGCATACGAATGTATAATGAACGCTAAAATAAATATACAGAACTGTAGCTGTCATTTTCAAAATATATTTAAAGGCAAGGTGATTTAAAGCGGGAAATGGTAAAAATGTTTTTTTTTTAATTTTTAATTATAACGCAGCAGTAAAAAAATATGACCGAAATTCACAAAAATTTTGCATTGAGAGGAACTTTTGAGATTTTTCGAGCCTGTTCCAGGATTCGAAACAGTAAAAGATGTTTCAATTTGCTTTTGCGTTTGAATTTGGCGCTGAAAAATATCAAAACCCACTTTTCTCATAGTATAAATTATTGTCTTACTTTTTATATTTTTTAATTGGATAAAATAGTGTTATTGACAAATGACTGAAAATTTAATTACAATTGCCAGTTGAACTATGGATGTATTCCAAAGACAGAGCTTTTGAAAAGTTCAGTCATTTCATTTCTATTTCATAGTAAGCAATATGTATTCTCAAGTTAATGTTGAAATATTTAGTATCACTTCCGGAACCCGTAGAATTAAATTAGAGAAACGCGATGGTGGCCTTGAAGTTCTGGTCGCGAAGACAACAGCGATAGCGTACATTTCTCCTTCTTAGGGACCTTCAAAGCCTACTAGCGTATTAAATGTCCCCGATGAGCGCTACTAAACATTAATGAATAATGAATTTGAGGCCAGTGTGTTGTTGTTTAGATTTCCTTTCCAAAAATGTCTCTGAATGAAATATATTACATATGAACATAAACTATCAATCACTAGGAATTTCGTTTTAAAGCGTTGCATTGTATATAGTAGCAGTCCGTTTCAACAATTACACATCTTTTCGTTATAATTTAAATATATTAACTTAAAATCATTTTATAGTACTTTACTAAAATTACTATATATAACTTAAGTGACAGTTTTTCCAAATCAAAAAAGTTTAAAATTAAATTGTTCATATTGTTTATAATAGTTATTAAACATTCAGAAATAAAAAATTATAAATATGCAATGGAATATCACTGGGAATGCGTTAGTCGAAATATATCCAATAATGTAATTGGAAATTTTGTATAAAATCTATAAAATGTAAAAATTTTAAAATGTAAAAATGAAAAAATGCATACAAATAAGCAAAATTCAATTTTGCAACGATATTCCACGGAAGGGATTCCCTATTCGTTTTCTATAGATTATCGTGAAATAAGTTTCCGAAGTTTCAAAAAAAATTAGAAACAATATTAACAGTTACAGTTTTGAAATGTTTAATGACTTACGTGGTTCGTGACTTACGTGGATATTCCTTAATGGATTAGGGAAAATGGTATTTTTATAAGTCTGCTCATCTAGAAGAAGTGGGTGTAACACGATTTCATTCCGATGACGTGTGTAAAACACTGTGTGCATTGCTCGTCTTCCGAAAATGAAAATATCGTAACGTAAAAATAAAATTTGTTATAAAAATATAAACATTAATTTCATTCCGTTGGGTTGGAAATCATACATAAATTACATGTAATAAATTGTAATTGATGTGGGTTTCCCGCAAGTGATTATGCAATAGATAAAAGCTGGTGTTTCTAGCTTTGCAAACATTAAGATTGAAAAATACTTTATAAGAATCATATCTCGTTCCTGATTCTCATGTCAAATTCCTCAAAGACTAGGCATCACATATGATTTTTAATATTCGCAGTAAAGAACACCACTTACAATGCAATCACCCTTACGTTATATGGAATTATTAATTGTGATCTCCAAAACAAAAGATCAGAAATCATTCATTTCCTTCGAGCTACACATGCTAATAATATTGTCTGTAGTAGAAAACTTTCACTGTGACTAAATGAACTTTAAATACTCTTAATGTGTTTAGTATATTACATTTCAAAGCGATTTTTATTAAAATATTTTCATGTTCCGTGATCATATGATATTTTTGTATCCGGTCATCTGAGAAAAAGATGAAGTATTTCACAACTGAAAGGTACTTCGGATACTAGTGCTAAAGGCTTTTGAGATTATGGTGCAGGTCTCAGTTATCAGGCGTTTAAGATAATGGTGGTTTTTGGCTCAAAGTCTCTTGAACAAAATTAGATCTTTAAAAAGTCATGTACATTTTTTGTAAAAGTTAGTAAATTCGCGTAACTTGCATCTGATATTTGCGATTTTTTCCTCAAAAACCGCTCCAATTTTTTTTCTTGAAATTTTCTCCACATTTGTCATAAGGGACGGTAAGAAATATGCTAGTCGCATTTTCTGGTATTGCTCGTTTTTTCGAAAATTACAAAAAAAAATTAAAAGTACAAAAATTGTAGATTGAGTGTTTTGTCTCAGGCAAACTCTGTTGTACATAATTACCTCTTTAAAAATTGTCATGTTCAATTTTTGAAAAAAAACGAGTCGTTTCTGTATAATTTGCTTTTGAAATTTACAAATTGGACTTCTTGGGTAATAGCCAAGCTGTTTCTCTGTTAACACTTTCCTCTTCTTCCTCCCAGCTGGTTGAGTTATAGGAATTCTTTGACTTAGCTTAAAGACTTTCTATTTGATTGCGAAAATAGTTTATCACCTCTTCCGCATTTTTAGTTCTACATAGAGAACTTGTAAACGTTTCTCATCGTGAATTGTTTCTGATTTATCGCATCTCGCGATTATTTTCTGCACATGTTGTTTGTGCAACTGTATTTATGCGAGTTTCTACTAGTTTCTAGTATTTACTCATTGTATTCTGAGTTAAATACTATGTTTTTTGCCTTTTGTGTATTTTTGTGAATTTTTGTACGTTTAATCAGTTTTATTTTCAAATAATGTTGTCTCATCCTCCTGTGTTCCAAGAGTAGCTAGGGATTAACTATCTACCTATTCAGAGCCCCGCATGAATAGGAAGGATTTATTTCTATTAGAGGTTGCCAGGAATCCCACAGGTTCCGTTCGAGACGCAGATACCCCCTGCGCCACTTCTAGCCCTCAGCACGGTTCGTTTACCCCTTGGCTTGGGGATGAAGAAAAAGAAAAAAACAACATTGGAGAGTAGAGAAGTAATAAAATATAGAAAATAATGCAAGACGAAAGAGAAAAAGGAAAAATGAATGACTCCCTAGACCTCGAAACCTAATTGAATTGGAGTCCAAACACACGAAGTGTCTAGACAGACCTACTAGAAAGATAGAAGAAGTGGGTTACAATGTATGTAGAGCCATGACACACTAGTAAGGAAACCGCCTAGCAGTAAGTACCGTAGGTGGGAGAATGGGGAGGAAATCGGAGATGAATTTGAGAGGATTTGGAATATGGATGTGGAAAAGAACATATCAGACGTTGTGGCACAGTCCTTCTCCTGGCTCCTCCATCGAGACCTGTACAGCATGAGTGACTCTACCGACTGCACAGCTAGTCACTTCGCTAACTGAATAGCAATGCTATCCCTGCAATGCCCTCGATTTCATTGGAGTACACAAACCTTCTCGCTCACACGATCAGTGTTACTGTACGGCAGTGTTCACTGGAGGCGGAAAATAAACAGATTTAACAATAAAAATGGAACACTTAAAAAATAAAGGAAGACCAAAATCCATAATGAAACTATACAAAGTAATGGCCGTCCCAACCATCACCAACGGCTCTGACCTCTACCGCTTCAAGAATTAAAGCCTCAGAAATGAAATTGCTATGATCGATTGCTATATACACCCGATTAGATAAAAAAAGCAATACAGAAATTGAAGAACAATGAAAATTACAAGAGTTCAACTCCTTAATAAACACCTATAGCTCAAACTGGTTTTCTCAAAAGCAAAGAATGAGTGCAGATTGGATTCCTAAGAAGATGCTCAATTACCACCCTCAGAAACGCAGAGATCCTAGTAGACTAACAAGATGGAAGGAGCAGCACAACCCGACTGAAGCCGGAACTGACTAGACTAGGTCCAAACCATGCTGTAGAAGAAAAAATGAAGAATTAGTATGAGACAATCTGTGCCATTCTGTACCACCACTCTCTTTTCTTCTCTCAACATGAATCTAAAACAATTTAGGAAAATATTGGATATTCCTCATGTTTGACGTCAGAAGGGGAAATGTATTGGAACCAGGTTTGTGACATAATCTACATGCAGTCTACATGGCTCTTTTTACGTGTAGAGTACGTAGACAATGCAATCTGTGTAGGCTATTTATTTTTTCACATGAAATAACCCAAAAAACTTAATAAGTAGTAATAGTAGAATCATTTCGAAATGTAATATTATAAAATTTATTTTCGATTCTGTAAGTCAAACAAAATATACCATTCCTGATGAAGAAATGGCAATCTCCGTAAACATCTCAAGAAACCAGTAGGGACTTGTTTCAACTTGCACATCAGACCACTCGGCATCGGACTCTTTCCCTCCAAGTGCAGTGTCATCAACCCGCTATCGGACGGCTATTTATACCCAGAAACAGAGGGATTTATAATGGCAGTTCAATATAGAGTATGCCGAACTAGGAACTACGAGAAACATTGCATGAATATGCCCGTGGTTGACAAATGCAGGAAATGCGTCACCAGTGGTGAAACAATCGAGCATATAATGGCTGGATGTACTGCACTTGCCGACAGCGCGTACTTGGGGAGACACAACCAACTAGCTAAGATTGTCCATCAACAAGTGGCTCTCAAGCATGGAATGTTAAATAGCGGAGCTCCTCCATAATATAAATACAGCCCATCACCTGTAATGGAAGCAAATAAAACTATCATTTACTGGGACAGAGCCATAATAATAGATAAAACTGTGGCCTTCAATAGACCAGATATAGTTTTAATTGACAGGGACAAGAAAGAAGCTATGCTAGATATTGCTGTACCGTTGATACACAACCTAAAGAAAACAGAGGCTGAGAAAATTTCTAAATTTGAAGATCTTGCTCTGGAAATAAAACAAATGTGGAAACTACAGAGTGTAACAATATATCCACTTGCTATTTCGGCTAAAGGTGTAGTAAAAAACAATTTCAGGAAAAATCTTAAAACAATGGGATTATCTCAACGAATTCTCAATTATGGACAGAAATCAGTGATCCTGCAAACATGTCATATAGTTCGTTAATTCTTGAACAAATGAGTCTTCCATATCGGTCTTGGGGGTCAGAGTGAAATCTCTCTCCCCAGTGACTGAGCTCTTTCCTTAACTGGACAGGATCGTGGCAGGACTGGACAAATTGAACTCAGCACAAGCTGCTGAGAAATAATAGTAAAAAATAATAATACTTAATTACATAGAAGACATAGTTACTTACACTGAATACTGTTAAAATATTTATAATACACATATTAACATACAAGAAAAACTAATTTATTTTTAAATTTGCTCAGGCTTTGAGGAAAGGGATTGAAGATTGTCACAAGCAAACCGTTCCAGTCTCTAATAGTTTGATTCGCGAATTAATATTTCCCAACGTCCGTTTTCTGAATCTTGTCTGAAGTTTGTGGATGTGATCCGCTCAGCCAAAATATGTAGGTTTTCCTAATCGACTGTGAATTTCTTTCCACGCTCGAAGGCCTGTGTACGCTTTATACACGGCATAGAGACGTGACTTTAATCTCCTCCTTTCGAGTGACTCCCATACTGTTTTATTCTGGGTACCCCTGAAAATAAATTTTGATGCTGGAACTTTTCTAGATTCTTTTGCTGCAAAATTCTGTATGGGTCCCAACAAAGCGCGCCTTATATGAGTCGCCCTAATTACATGTGTCCTATTTCTTTGGCTCTCACTGTGCTCTTTTTCAGAATCCGCATAACAAAATGTAAAGATTCCTACAAAGAAATTGACTTGATTTTCCCAGCTCAATTTACTGTCTAGCTGTATTCCTAAGTATTTGCAAGACGTGACTCGAGGTGTAACATTATTGTTCAATTTGTACGCAGATTCACTGTAACTTCGACCCCTACCAAGCTTGATGGACTTGCTCTTTGAGATGTATATTTCCATGCCGTTTGTCTCCGCCCAGATGTGTAATTTGTTTGAGTGTCGCTGCAAAATATGACCGTCCTTCTCCGAGTTGATAATTCTATAAATTACGCAGTCATCTGCAAAGAGTCGTACATTTAAAGCTAAATTTGTCGGCAATTCATTCACGAAGGGCAGAAACATGAGTGGTCCGATGGCACTTTCTTGTGGAATTCTTGACATGACGTTTCTCAAAGTTGATAAGTAACTTCTGATTCGGACCTTCTGTTTCCTGTTCCGAAGTAGATCGTTTATCCACGCTACCACTCTAATGTCTATATCCGAATCTATTAATATCTTTACAAGACGATCATGTGTAACAACATCAAAAGCTTTGGAAAAATCTATTACTACCACTACTCTTTTCCCTTCATCAACTATGTCGGCTAGGTCCTGCAGAAGTGAGACTAGCTGAGTTTCGCATGAGAAACCATTTCTGAAACCGTGCTGACCCTGATAAAGCCACTCCCTGCCCTCCCATTCTTTCCTGATATAGCTTGAAATTAGATGTTTCATAAGTTTGCATACCACTTATGTAAGGCTTACCGGCCTATAGTTACTATGTATTGTCTTGTCGACACTTTTAAAAATAGGTACCTACTACGAGAGCCAGCTTTCAATCTTCCGGTACGCAAACATTGTTTATAGATACATTAAATAACCTAATTAAATAAGGCAGAATAACCTCTCAACATAATTTAATGATATCCGTGAAAATATAACCTGCGCCCCCTATTTTTTCTCTCTTCATTAATTTTATTAGAATGTTAAAACTGTCTTCTCCAAATATGTTATATGTGAGAAGAATGGAAGTGGAATTATAGTACTGGTTACGATAACTGGAGTCGAATATTGCTTTGTGTTATTGAATAATATACGTTATATTTTTTAAATGCTTCATATTTTTATTGAATCATAAATATTTAATAATAATGTCCATTAAAAAACGTAATTATCGAGCAAAGCTTTTTCCCCCACTCCGTACTACACCTGCCGCCGCGTTTGGCACTACGTTTGCTCCCAGGTCGGTTCCGAGCAGGAGAGCAGATTTTTGCGACGTCACAGAGTATTGAGTTGGCAACCCCCCTGGCTTAGTGTTTCGCAGGCCTGAGTTGGAATTTTTGCCCGTGGGAGCGTTGTTCCCCCGGACATTCTCCCCAATATGCAGGGCTGTACAAATTCCGAGGGAACGATAATTTGCGTCGTAAAAAGTGTGAATTTTGATATTTTTTCAATAACTTCCAGTGCGTGATGGAGAGGAGAGACCTCAGTCGAAAATTCACAGATGTAAAACTAAAATACTGCACCACAGATCAGGAATATACAGCTATCAAAGAGTCCATGCAAAATTTAAATATTATTTGGATGGGAATGCCAAACTTAAAGTGGAAACAGATAAGAATCCACTAGTGTGGTTAAATAACTGTTCTATTAAAAATCCCAGACTTATACGTTGGTCGTTAATGATTCAAGCATATAATTTAGAAATAATTCACAAGAAACGTAAAGACCTTGTAAATGCTGATGCTTTAAACAGAATGATTTATTAATACACTGTAACTTTAACTGAACTGAGAGTGCGAAGTCAAATTATTATTGTGAAAACTTATGAATTTTGCAAATGTCACAATTCATACATGTCAGCCTGAGTTCAATTTTTTTAAAAATATATCTTATCGATATTCAATGAGAAATATTGCTTATATAGAATATGCGGAAGCCACTGTCTTAGAATTTATTAAATTTTTTGATGATATGTATTACAATGGGATGGTGGCACGGGTCAGGTGGCAACATGTGTTTTATAAAATTCTATTGAGTATAACGTTGCTGCGAAAGATGCCAGCAAACGAGCAGTTTTCTACTACCTGCAAGCGTGTTCTCAGCGTCAGGGACGCCAAGGCATGCATCCCTTTTCGGCCCAACCCACGTCAGGCCGCATCCAGTGACTCATGAGAAAATATGGACGCCGTTCCATTCGAGCGACGCATCGCTGCTGCGCCCTGTTCTCGGAACTTGGATGATGTTCGTTTTTCGCAGAATTTGGCAAGACGCGGGCGCCCGTAAACGACCCCGCGATATGGCGGAAGAAACCGCGTGACGTGTACCCGCCAATCGCGGGAAATGAAGCGGGAGAGGGTCACGTGACCAACGAAGCCGAGGAGGCGATTGAAAGACACTTGCTCTGCCATTACAACTCCGATTCCTGTCAGGGACACAACGAGGAGTAGGTGGGCCTTGCCGAGGTGGGGGCGAGGGAAAATTGCTTCGACTCACGAGGGGACGCCAGCGGATGCACTGCCGCCCGAATGTCTTGCCACATTGCCGCATCTCATGCCGACTCTGGGGACGCTGGCTCTGAATAAACGCAGTGGGTCATGACTATAAGTGCCCGACAGCGAGCCCAGAGTGACGACGGGCCGGGGCGCGATCAGCGCAACCGCGAATCGTGCCACCAGTGCCCGGACCAGCGCCGTTGGCGCCAGTCAACGCTACCACGCCGCATCGACGCCGCACCGCCGACCGCACCACAGTGCCTGCCGCCCCGACCGCTTCGCTAGTGGGCAAAAAGGGGTGAGGCTAGACGCAGCTGGCCGATGTCTGTCGCTCACGTAAGCGAGGTCGTGACCACCGGGACGACGACGCCTGCCGCCCGACCGACGTGCAGAGGGGCAAAAGAGGTGAAGCTAGACGCAGCCTGCCGCCGACCGCACCACGCCAAACACCGGGGCGCGGGACCGCCGCTCCCGCAGGAAGGGTCATGATCACCTCGAAGGACACCGTCCGGCAGCCGATGATGAACTCTGGCCTGTACGGCTATGTAAGATAAGATTAGATTTAATGTAGTTCAAAGGATTAATTTTTTAGCATGAGGCTTCATCTCGTTCATAAAAGGAACATTAAATCACTTTAAAAGAAATGAAACAATGTGTTTAAATATAGTAGTAGAATAAGTTAGCCTTATCACGCATGCCTCCCTCTGGGGAGTCTGCAGACTAAGCAGCTGGGTCAACGCTGGATCGGACGAAATACAGGTAATCAGGTGAATCGGGGCAGCCACACGGTGGGTGTGGTTACAGTATTAATGACACTTCTAAGACACAGTTACTATCAATGCAATTCACTCACTTGCCAGAAGTTCTTGTACCGAGTCTTTTATTGTGATAGATAGAAAACTTCATTTTGCGTACTCTTGACGATTCATAGAAATTATTTGTAACCAGTAGTAAAAAAATTAAAATAAGCTTTGAATCTTCAATATAATTAGAGTGCAATTTACTTGATTCTTTTTTATAGAAAGATGCTGTATACTAAATTAATTTTCTTGAGCACACTATGCTCTTATGACATGTCATATAATTCAATTGGCAAATATGTTCATCAACTATAATGACACAATAGAATGAATCTAAACAAAGTGCATGGTTTTGGGATTTTACCCCGAAAACCATGCAGATTATACACCTTACATACGAATGCTGGAACCATTCGTATGCTGAAACTACTTTTATTTACAAATAATTTGATTAACTTACTTCATACACTTTACAAGAATTTATAATACTGGAAATGTGTTAGTGAAGATTTTACTTACATGTGATTGAAACCTGGAAACAATCAATTTTCCATTTGAAAATGTAAATTTAAGCAGTAAAACATCAAGAAATCTTTCTGATCACACTCAAAACACTAGATTGATTTTTTAAATGAATTAAAAAGAAGGAAAGCCGGTCCGGGTGGCCGAGATCGCTAAGGCAGTAGTGCCGTAGCGATCTCGAACCGAAGAGTCGCGGGTTCGAGTCCCGCCTCGGGCATGGTAGTATTGTGTTCGTCCTTTCACGGCACTGTCATCATCATATCGTGTTATACTCATAGTTACCATACCGTTACACGCAATAGTGGTCGCTAATGACCTAGGAGTTGATGCGACCTTAAGAAAAGAGAAGGAATGTCAGAATTTAATATCCCTACATATTCCTGTCAGTTCCGTAATCCTCTTCATTTATAGATTAAAGATATGAGCGATTTCTTTAATTAAAAATTGCTCTCCACACCAAAGATTAATATTAGAATTACATAGAAAATGCATCAAAACAGAGCATGACAATCACAAATAAATCACAGTTGTCAACTATTTTAACTTCTGTATCGTATTCCAGTATATACATTGAAATAGCGCAGAGCAAAATAACATTGCCCACAACGACTTAAATTCCGAAGCACAAATGGAAGATTTCACCAAATAGGGCCTACTGAGGATGATGTGTACTATCCAAAACACATGCAACTTAACCTGATTATTTAAAAACCACCTTTATTCCCTCACTAAACACACACCATTTATTAACCGACATTTAAGAACATCAAGTAAATAAAGATTCTGCAGTTGCACGTTATATAAACATTGTACACGTGTAATGCTTTCTGCTATTCTTACTTGAATTGCTCAGCGACATCTGATGAAAATATGTCATGATCTTTGTTTAGATTTTACTTACATGTAATCCTGGAAGAAATCAGTTTTTAATTTGACAAATATTAAATGAATCAGTAAAATAACAAGAAACTTTTCTGAATACTCAAAAAACTACATTAATTTTTTTAAGTAATCAGAGAGGGAAAAATAGAATTTAATATCCCTGAAAGAACATCAGATTGCAAGCAGTTCCACAATTCTCTTGAAATATATTATAGAAAAATTACTTTTTCTCTCTTTTATAAAATAAAATGTGAGCGAGTTCCTTAATTTAATAATTGCCATAAACAATAGCAAAGATTAATATCTGATGAACTACAAATGCATCAAAACATTGCAGTGCCTGATTGTGGGAATAAATCACAGTCACCAACTTTTTCAGTTTTATTCTACATTTTAAAGTGAATGCTGGTGTGTAAAACAGCAGGAAACAAAATCCTCCCCAAAACATTGCCAAAACTTTTGAAATTCACAAGCAGAACACCAAAGAAAGACTATTAGGTGACATCAAATAGGGCCAAGTGAGGTTTTCAGATCTGAGATGTTCAATTCAAATCACATGCAAGTTAATTTAATTATTTAAAAACTGCCTTCCTTTACTCGTTCTTCACTAAGCAAACACATATTTCTCTAAACACACATTAAACATAAAGTTGCACATTATTTTGCAGTTGCTCTTTTTATAAACATTCTGCATGTACACTGTTTTCTCTTAGTCTTGACTGAATTAATCAGCACTTCTCTCACAAACCCATTTCAACACTTTTAATAAACAAATTTACTGTATATTTTCATCAAAAACAAAGTATCATGATCAACATAACCAAGTTTCAACAGTATTTCAGAAGTTTGAAAACTTTCTTCAGATTCATCAGATGCCAAAAACACTGGAGAATACTCTCAACTTTTCCTGACTAAGTATTGTATTCCTTCACACGTACGCTCTTGGAAACATAAAGTTTCGCGTCGAAAATGCCTTGGCGCGATAGGTTGATGGCTCTGGACATCCCTGCTTGCCGACAGCTCTATCTACCGTTTATTTCCGAAACTACGTTCTGTAGATCGTGCTATGAAGATTTAATTTATCTTATTGGAGAGAGTTTAAAATATTTTAACATCCATTGAGAGCAAAATAGTTGTAGCACTGAGGAAAAAGACTTTCGTGATTCCTGCCAGTAAAACTCAACTGGCATAAATTTTTGTAAACGTAATGTTTCTTTCAAGTTTCGTTAATATAAAATGTGTTAGTATAAGAGGAGCGGGGCAAGGGCGAAAAATGGCTCAGTATCACTGTGCTGTTCTAGCACTCGTGAATTTGTGGGTTCGGTTCCCACCCTACATAGATATTTTATCCATTCTACAGTGCAATAAAATCCACTAAATTATAACATTTTACATTTGTCGTGACAATTTTATGCATAAAACGGTGAAAATTCGCTGTCGCGAAGAAGGCGAATATTTCAATTGTGAAGAAATTAGAAAATTGATCCATTGTATTAAAAATTAAAAATTGTGCATTATGTAGTGTGGAGATAACAATAATATATGTTAGTCCTGTACCGCTCTAGCATTTTTATAACGATTTAGTTATCGCAGCGGTGTTTGGACCGCCCGTAACGTTTTGGAGATTTCTAAAAGATTTCAGCCAGCATGAGCAGGAACAATAACACCAAAATATTACATAAATATTTTTTATTTGGAAACTAAGCAAAAAGTCCCCAACTCACGTGGAGCAATCAAAATATGTAAAAATTAAATGTTGGCCCATAACACTTAATTCAGGGGTCTAGTTTGAAAATGGGACTTCTCCATTCCAGCCTGTTTTGAGAAAAACAAAAAAATGTCATATCATTTGTTTAAAACATTCTGATGCTAAATATTTGGGATTAATTCCCTTGGCTAGTGAAAGTCAAAACAATAGAATAAGATAATTAAGGAATGTCTAGTCATTACGAAGAAAGATGAGCTAAAAATTTAAAGAAGACTAATTTTGAAATTTCATTTAAGTATTTTTGTAATTTAATTTTAATTTTTTTTGCGCTGGCCAGTGTTAAGAAGGCGCGCAACAAGTGTTAAGACTGTTCCTGCAAGTCGCTCCTGAACTATTGAATGCAATCACAGTCCACACACGAAATTTAAAAAAATGCCCTATGTGATAAGTATATATGTCCCTAATAATACCCGGGCACTGTCACTGGCTAAACTCATTTGACAGATTTTTCAGGCAAAAGTGTTCATAAAGCGATCCAAATACCGCCCGCGTGCGCGATGCATAGGTAAATCAAGAAGAAAATGAACTTTAATGTATTGCTCTATTATTTTTACTTTTACAAAAATATAATGATTTTTATCTCGTAGAGCGCCAAAACTGACCATGAAAATGCGCTCGTAAAATAAAAAAAATCACCATCAACAGGAAGACAAGAAAAGATACATCAGGAAGGCAATCACGCATCAAGAAAGAATTCTAGCTACTCGAATTCATTTCCAATTTGTTCATTAGGATAAGTTCAATTCTTGTGGGGCAAAAGTATATTCAAAATTTAAACTAAAACAAACCTTATTTTTTTGCCGGGGGATGCACAAACTACATTATTCTTTTTATTTGTTATCTGTTCAACAGTTGTGTGTTCAACAGGGAGTGTCATCAACTACGGGCCATCCCCATAACTTCTAAACGGTTCACGATATCGAAATGTAGTTTTCGCCCAACAATGTGAAATCATGAGGCAAGTAATGTGCCTTAGGAATATTCTTCAAAATATTGTTAGTTTCCGAGAAATTTGATCATCTTAATTTTTTAAATGGAACCAAGTATTTATCTCACTAGCAATAGATGGATCATAAATAAACGAATGCAATGATGTAACACATGTTAATGCTTTGATAGTATTTTGAGAAGAAAATTATACTTTCCGCCATGTGATTTTAAATTAAATATATAAGATTTCAATTGTAAATATACAAACCTTTCAACTGTCTCCTTTTGGGAACGTTGCCTTCGTGGTGCGGGCACTTTTACGGGGAGAGGCCGCGAAGGTCACGTTCGCCAAAAGCGACAGTTGCGACGGCAGCTACAGAACAAATTGCACGTTTAATTTAAAATCTCAGTTCATAAAGTATAATTTTATGCACAAAACACAAACAAAATATTAGCAATGTATTCCTCTTTTTAAGATCTATCTATTACTAGTGAGAGAAATACATGGTTCCATTTAAAAATCAAAGATGATTAAATTTGTCAAAAACTAAAAATATTTCAAACGATATCTCTACGCCATATTACTTGCCGCATGATTCCGCATAGTGAGCGAAAATGTAAGCCGATATCGGGAACCGTTTAGAAGTTATGAGGGTTGCCCATAGTTGGTAGGAATACCTGTATGCAAGCAATATATATGTATTTCAAAAATTCGTGTTTTAAATCCGTTCGATAGAAGACATGCCATGTATCAACATTATTTGTAATTATCGAAATATGTTGGAGACATTTCAAACGTTCCGAAATTTGGCCCAATAATATTTATGTAACTACATATAGTTACAAAAGTGCTTGTTTGGCTCATTGGTAGAATCGTTTCTTCCTGATCTCTATGCAGCAGGATCGAATCCAGTGCGTGTTTATTTCTTTTTTTTTGTTGTTGTTATTTTCTTATCCGTGATTTTTTTGTCAAATTAACTGTATTACAGTACTCTCTCTATTGTGTAAATAAAGTATTATTTTGATTTTAAAACAAAATAACTCTGAAAAGGGCTCTTTATCTTTCTATGAATATTTGTTTTTAATTCTCCAAATTACATATTTTTTAAAATTTTATTCTATTTTTTACATTATTTGTTTATTTATAAATATCTTATTCTAGAAAATGTAAGGAATACATTAATAAGGAATACAAAACCCCCCAGATTCTACGACCATTCTCATCCTACGTGGGAGAGAATCCACAAGTCTCGCCGCATAGTTCTCACTGTGAGCAACCTCCTCCCAGGCTTCATGGATTATTTGCCAGAGCGCATCGGCATTGTTAGGTTCCGGATCAGGCCAGTTTTCGGCCATGGTGCGTCTTGTCTCTGCCCAAACATTTTCAATAGGGTTCAGATCTGGTGCACATGGTGGCCAGTCAACAACCTGAATATCTTGTTTCTCCGCAAAAAACGATTGAACCAAAGCCGACTTATGAATCGGTGATTGGTCCTGTTGGAATTGAATTATCCCCACAGGATGGAATTGCCTTACTGATGGAATCATGATATCTCTCAGTATGCGGATGTACTGAGGAGCATTTAAGTGGTTTTGGATTCTATGGATCATTCCAATCCCATGAGATGACATCCAGCCCCAAACTGCTACTGAGAAACGACCTGATATGGGGACTTGTTTTACGTACCGAGAATCAATGCGGCTTCCTTGGGGCCTGAAAACGCGAACGGGTCCATCATTTGTGGAGGAGAATATACTCTCATCAGAGAAAATGACATCAGCCCAGTCTCGATGTAAATTTTCCTCCGCAAATGCCAGCCGATAGAGCTGGTGTTCTTCTGTCAGCTTCGGTTTTCGAGCTGCACTTCTGGATCGCAGACCAGCCTCCGAAAGTCTGTTGCATATTGTTCTGGAGCATCCAGGAAATCTGGTGGTTCTTTGCCGTTGTGAAGAAGTTTGAAAAGGGTTTTCCACCGCTGCTTGTATCAAAACTTCATCTTGGTCAACATCTGAAATACGCCAAAGCCCCGTTCCTAGTTTCCTCCCGGATTATCCCGTCTCTCGATAACGTTTAAGCCAGTATTGCGCTGTTCTTGTCCCAACGCCATACCGACTCGCCGCCTCTGAAACAGAGAGGTGACCCTCTTCTACTAATGCAATAACTCGCTCTCGTGTGGCTTGGCTATGGTGAGCCATGTCGAATAATGAATGCGGAGTAGTTCAATTTGCTTAGCAGCAATTTTCTTTTCTTACCTAGTGGCAACGCTGCAGATCCCCTTATCTCCTTTTAACGGAAGTGCTGCGAAGGTCATATTCAAGTCGGTAGTACCGTGAGGCTTACGAGAGAAAATCGATAATCTCTCTCAACAAAAGAAATGAGTTTATTCCACTGTCTTATGAACGAGAATATTGCAGCAAGCAAAATGACATCGCTAATATGACTAATTGGCAGTCTGATGTTCAACTAGAAGCAGTCATATTTTGCGTTAATTTTGGGTAGAAATTGTTTTCGAAATGAAAAAAATCGCTATTCTCTGCCATTATTTGTTATTTACAATCTGTATTATATTTTTGTGCATTAAAAACGTTCAATACACATAATGGATTTCTACTTACATCTGAAATAGATGTTTGTATGATATTGTAATGAACTCTAGGAATATTTTCCCTTCAAAATTCGTTTTCAGCAAATTGTATTTTGAACTTTTTTTTACTTCACAGCTACGAAATCTCAATATTCACATAACAATGGCCTCCCACATGAAGGCAAGGGATCTCAGAAATATTCACCATCAGAATCAATGAGCCACATTTATCATCAAAACCATTTTATTTACTTCAGTGTAGACATTGGATTTCAAAGCCTTGTCTCACTAAGAATTATTGTAATTACAGAACATCAACAGTTCCATCATCTTTATTCACATTATATATCAATAGCATAAGGGAGTCTATGCACAGAATTTTTTAAATTTATTTATATATAGTAGTATAGTAGAAATGAAAGTTATATCAAAGCAAACAAGAGATGTCCAAACGGGATTTAATGAATTATTTACAGATACAAACACAAGTCACATTTTCTTGTCAGTATATCACTATAATTTTGTGATATTGTTAAACGAATTGTCTTTCCGAGCTTTTAGAAGTTCCATTTCATGGTTTTATTCGAGTGAAAATGAAAATGATACGCAATATTTTAACGTTCTTTTTATTCGCAATTTAAGATTATTGTCTATAAGATTATAGAAGCTTATTTTATTTTGGTCTCCTACGAGTATTACCGTTTTTTGAGAATTGCTGGTTTGCATTCCTTATTCGCAATCGAGAATTTTGCTTAAATTATGCATAACATTGACACGACATATATAGCATGTTGTAATTTAGTGGATTTTATGGCACTGTAGAATGAATAAAATATCTACGTAGACTGGGAACCGAACCCGCAACTTCACGAGTTCTAGAACACCACTTCGACACTGAGCCATTCTTTCGCCCTTCTAAAACACCACTTATAACAACACATTTTATATTAACGAAACTTTAAAGCAAAATAACGTTTACCAAAGTTAATGTTAGTTCTGTTTTACTGGCAGGAATCACGAAAGTCTTTTTCCTCTGTACTATTACTATTTAGCTCTCAACGGTCATTAAAGTATTTAATACGCTCTCCAATAAAATAAATTTAATTATAGTTTAACTACAGAACGTAGTTTCGAAAATAAACGTTCGATAGCGCTGTCGGCAAGCAGGGATGTCCAGCGCCATCAACCTCTCGGGCCAAGGCATTTTCGACGCGAAATTTTATGTTTCCAAGAGTGTACATGATAAACCTGCAATGAATCATAAATTATACGTTAAAAATATTTATTTTATTCAAGCGTAATGTGGACGTAACCTCACTAGATCATTCTCTCACTTACCACCACTTACCACTAAGTGACAATGAGCATTCTCTAGCATTCTCTATAGAAGCAGCAGATACTATCTTATTATTACGTCCTTTGGAAACTTAAAATACGCGAACATTTTCTCTAAAGGCATAATTTTCATTGATGAGACACTATTTCAAATTCCGAACGGGACTTGCCCGCCACCGCGGCCCTACTAAACTCTTTGGCTCCCGCCAAATTGTACGGGTGGCCAACCTTATCACACAAAATAGATCTCATTCACACTCCGAACGGGGCTGATAGCTCGACCAAACGCTCTGGCTCCCGCCAAAGTGTACAGGTGGCAAACCTTGCCACAAAAAAGGTCTCATTCACAAACTACCGCTGAGCGTTAATGGATACCTTAGAAAGTAATGATAATGAATATGTGTGGTTCTGCGCCCCACGTACTTTCTCACCACCGAGGCTAGATTACCTGTACAATCAACCCTGTGAATGTCATCGGTGATAATTATCGTCACAAAATATATTTCGATCGTCACAACGGGAAGACACGCTATCATAGGTTTGTGGTTCAGAGTGAAATGGCCATTTTTTCAGTGTACTATTTCCGTTTCTCAACTTGAACCCAACCATCTGACATCACGTTTCCACATCACAGTTATTCACAGTAAATTTCCATGGCGTTGTTAACAATTACAAATTAATCCCTCCCAAATCTCTGACCAGGTGTGGTCGCATCCTTCCCAGACTTATCTTTCCATGATCAATTCTTAAGTTTTCATTTATCAGTGACAATCTCTTCTCTTTCTCACTTCGTTTATCAATATCCTCCTTCTCCACAATTATAAATTTTGTAATACTTGTGTAGTAGTGCTTATTGTGTAATAATTGTGTAAAATGTACGTGACGACAGTGAATATTGGCGTCACGCATGAAAGATCGTAGCGTCGCCGGCTGGTGACGTGGTGTGAGCGGGCGGTCACACTATATTGGGCCAAATCTCTTGATTGTATTATATGGAATTAGAAATAAAATATCACTGTAAATATGTATCATTTTTTGAGAGAGTATTTTGTGTGTTTTATGTATGTGCAATATTGGGGGCAAAGTGGAAGCTCTGAAGACATAGCAGGTTTAGGGTGTATCAGAGAAATATTTTCTTCTTAGGTATATTTTATTGAGAGTATACTGTATTATTTGTATCAAAGAATATTTTCTTTTCATGTAACTTTAATATATTATTCGTATATAACTGTATATATTATGTCAGGATTTAGAATTATTTTATGTAGGTAAAGCAAGTTAGGCAAATAGAGTGAATTTGTTTTGTTTTTCGGAATTTAGGGTATTTAGTTAGGTTAGCTTAAAACTCAGCGCGCGAGTTGCAGGTGTGGGTCTCGTGCGGATGCACAAAACTTGCGCCCAGGGTGCGCTTAGACGAGCGATACTTGTGGGGCCACGCGTAGGTCGGAAAGCGCTAATGGAAACCAATCCCACTTGTGACAGTGGTCACGTGGTGATACGCTGTGTGCGGAGGTCGTTCATTAGTTTCGGGGACCATGAGGTAAGCAATTACTTGCAGCTAATTAGGGATCGCTCATGTGATCCGGGTAGTTTTCCAGAGCAGTATAAAGATACTTTAATTTATTATTGCTTGAAATGAAAATAATCTTCTGAAAATAGCTGAGCACTTCTCTGTGTGTTATAGTTAGATTCCCACGACTTCATAAGTAGCATAAATATTATGTAACTTTTTTGTTCAAATACGTTTATTTAACTAATTATCACCATATAAAAAAGATAAAGCATGTTGTTAAATTTTGTATACTGCAGTAACATTACTAATTACGTGAAAAATGAAAAAGTTATTTACTAAAATCTTCCCAAAGTGGCATAAAGCCAGCCCCGTATACGGTATTTAATGTCCCCAAAAACGTTCTGCCCGAAAAACTGAACATCACAGTACTGATAGGAAGAGAGCCAGCAAGAAAAGGCACGTATAATAAGCTCAAAGCTAAAACTTTTTGAGACAGCCAGTGTTATGAGGAACAGGGAAACGCAAGTATGGCGGCCTAGGCGGAGTAGGAGTCGGCGTTGCGCTGCACAATTTTTTGAATGTATAAAAAAAACGATGCCAGTTGGGAATGAGTACACAAGTAATTCTTGTTGTATATTGCTCGTTAGATAGCCAAAGTGTGAAATAGTTGGATGCCACACCGATGTGGCGTCTCACACCGTACGCCGCATTGAATTCAAAGCGCCATTTTTAATGCCCTCTTGTATTACGAGATCAAAGTTAATTTTTTGTCTAATGGTAGAAAATTCTTCAACCGATTATGACCAATACCGCTTCGGCGTCTCTAAGTAGCCGCCATACTGTTATAAAGATGTCCAATTTTTCACTAGGTCATGCACGTTTTTAGGATCCCTCGTTATCCATTTTGATAAATAGATGCAATGCCATACTGATTAGACGTCATTTAAGTCTCTTTCACTTTCCATTCCGAAGGTCACTCTGCGGCTTCGAAAGGAGGTAGGCGTTACAGTGGGTGACAGTGATGGTCAGCGACAAGGAAAAGCCAACAAGAAAAGACCTTCGCAGCATCACATTGGGAAACTGAAGCACATGTCATTTTTGATTGCGGAAACAGAAGTGGAAACACCTGACGGTACCAAGTTAAGTGCAGTAGGTTCAGCGGGTAGGCATGCTCTGCAAAAATGAGTTCGAGAGAATATGGAACCATTTCTTGACGCCAAGGGTACAATTTTTTCTCAGCAAGTCGCGAGTGCGTAGAAACTGATAACTGAGGAAGCTACATTGAAGACATAAAAACTCGCACAGACGTGGAAGCTTGCAGAGTTCTGAATGATCAATGGTCTGTATCTCTAGTAGAACTTGGGAGTTTTATCGCCATTCTGTATATTCGTGGTGCAGTTGGGTCTAAGGGAATGGAAATAGATGTTACATGGTCGGGAAAATTTTCAGTCTAAGTTGCGTCCAGAAGATGACCTCTCCATACAGTTTACAACATACTGGGCTTGGCAGGCATAAATTCCTGGGTGATTTATTGAATGGTGACCGGTCAGAACATTTCTCGAACATTTTCTGTTGCAACTTGAGGAAAGTCACAACTAAATTAAACAAAAGTCAACTAAATTAGTTGTGATTTCGCAAACGAGGTATATTGTTCTTCCCACAGAAATTCCTGATTCTTTTTTAGTTAGTACGAAACTACGGCGACGTCACTTACTTAAATACTGCGAAATATCGACACTGCGTGTAAAATATACAATTTTAAAAAATGTACAGGTGGGGGTTACCTTTGTTGTGAATATTGTAACAATGAAAGGCATGAAAATAATTCAAATAAGTTTTAAGAAGGTATGAAATACTTGTGGATTTTGTATTCTCGTATCAATAACCGATCTCAATCAACATTGTAACCATGTCATTTTGTTAGCATATTTCATCGTTTAAATATAATTGGTAATTAAAATTAATTAACATTATTTCTTAAGTGTATCTTGTATTGTTTAATATTTACCTTGAGAAACTAACATTCATTATTTCCCAATTCTCTGAGCTTTATAAATACACAAGAAACTTCATGGGACATTTTTGTCCTTCATGGCGATTCTAGGTAGTACGAGGCATTCGGCGGTACTAGTGTCAAAACAAAGAATTAAAGAACATGTTAATAACATTAAGGAGACTGGCACAAATTTAAACTCAGTTTCTCGACATCACATTGACTTTCATTATTTTAATTTTGACAGCCTGCCATTTTGGAACCATGAAAATATTCAAGATTAATCCTGGAGATATTACCTATAAAAACAGAGAATACTGTGAAGTACCTACTTACTTTAGTTTGATATTTATTTACAATTGTTGCCCAAATAATACTAATAAATCTTGAAAAATAGTTTTTACTAATTCTGTAAACTATCATGAAAGAATGAACCTTTCTACTTCTATTTTTGCTTATGGGCGTCGACATTCAACACGTTACATATTTACCAGTCGTCTGTGGATGTGCAATTCTATACAGAAGTACGATTCCTCGAAGTTCTGTTGATTACTTGAATTGACCAATTACTTGAATTGATGGCAACTAACAACAAATTATCAGCGTTTTCCTTTTCATAATAATTTCATGATAACTTAACATTTATTATAACATTATTACACCTTTCAATGAGCTCATCAACGCTCTGATCTGGCTTGTTATGTGTACAATAATGGTAATTCCGTACGATCACGACTGCTTGCGTGCTTATAAATATTACATGAATAGTGCTCCGCTACCGTATGATGTTTTTTGAAAAAGATACATTGAATGATTGAAAAGAAAACAGGTTACCTGAGTGTTAAAATATTGATTGTCATAGAATTTCTGCAGTAACTTTCTCTTCTAAATATATAATATATACTCAATAGTCAGAATAATTACAACTTAATTATATTTCCTATGCATGAAAAATATTTTACAAATATTCACGTTTATTTCTCGCGTTAGAGACATCGGTATAGTACATATATACCGACATTTCAGACATTAAACATGACTAAAACACATAACAGTAGCACGTGTACCCGTTATACATCACACTTGTAAACAATTTACAACTTTAGCTGTAAATTTCTTACGTTCGAGACATCTAATCAGTACGTCACTTACAGAATCGTCTTGCTGACATTAAAATCAATGAATTTTTTTCTCAGATGTATACCTATAATATACGGTCTAGTGACAAATTGGACATCTTTGAATTAGTATGGCGGCTACGTAGAGTCGCCGAATCGGTATGGTGTGGTCATAATTGGCAATGAAAAATAATTTTCTACCATTAGACAAAAATAGCTTTGAGCTCGTAATACAAGAGGGAATTAAAGGAAAGGCAATTTGAATTCAATATGGCGTACAGTTGAATTGCCACATCGGTATGGCATTCAACTCCTTCACACTTTGAGTATCTAACGAAGCATATACAAAAGAATTAGCTGTGTACTCATTCTGTAATGGCATAGTCTTTTTCCACACCGTCAAAAAATTGTGCATTGCAATGACAACACATTCAAGCCGCCATACTGGCGTTTTCTATTCCTCCTAACACTGGCTAACTTCTCAAAATGTTTTAGCTTTGAGCTTATCATACGTGGATTTTCTTGCTGGCTCCCTGCCTATGAATACGTCCTGAGTTTGACGTCAGACGAGAAAAGTGCATTTAGGATTTATTTACAATTCTTTGTTCGCTTCCTATAACTTTGGTCAGATCTAAAAAAAATAGCGATTTTGTTTTTCAAATGATCAGGTCCAAAACAATGATACCAAATGATGTAATAAGTTCTTTGTTCGACGTCAAAAGAGAAAAGTGTTTAAGAACATGCTTTCGAAGGTTTTGTATTATACACAGAACCCTTTTCAGATCTAAGACAAAAATTGTAATATTTTCCTGATTTTTATTATGCAAATTTATTGCATATTTATTATGCAATTTTATTATGCTATTAAATTAACATCAATTTATTGAATAATTCTTGTGTTTGACGTCGCACGATACAAGTATATTCCAACTTTCTTTATAGCACGTTCGCTATTTAGAAGTCTTGTCGAACTAAAAATTGAATTTTGTGATTTTGTGTTTAAAATCGAGTCCAAAAAATGAACTTGAAAATGTTAAATATTTTCCGGGTTTGACGTGTGGCGAGAAAAATGTATTAGAACATTCTTTAAAACAATCTGTTCTCTACCCAGAGCTTATATCAGAACTGAGAAAAACATTTTAATGTTTTGCACTTTTTAATATGCATGTCCAAAAAAATTAACATTAAAAATTTAATAATTCTTCTTTTGACGTCGGACGAGAAAAGTATATTTGAATTTCCTTTAGAACTCTTTGTTCGCTATCTCTTATCGGAACTAAACAAATAGAATTTCAGATTTTGATTTCCAAATGAGTCCATAAAAAGTAGCATAAACTCTTTGAATAACTGTGTTTGATGTCGAACGAGAAAATAGTATTTGAACTTTCTTCAGAATACTTGTTCGCTACCCAAAACTCTTGTTTTATCTAAGAAAGATAATTTTAATATTTTCTTAATTTGAATACGTAAATCCAAACCCGTTCAGATGGCCGAGATCGTTAGGGCAGTAGTGCCGTAGCGGTCTCCGATCACAAGACCGCAGGGTCGAGTACAGCCTCGGGCATAGGTGAATGTCTAAATATACCAGCCATTCTTTCATCCCTCACCGTCATCACCATCATCATCATCATCATCATCATCATCATCATCATATCGTCTGGTCTAACAACCTTGGGGAATAAAAATCGGGATTCGGCTAAAATGCTGATCCCCTCCCCCCAGGAAGGTACTTGCATCTGCTGAAGCAGGATGCACGCTTTGCACGAGATGGTCCATACACGAAAACAAGTGCAAATTCAAAATAATGACCACCAAATTATCGAATAATTCCTGCTTTTGACGTCAGACGACATACGTCTATTAGAACGTACTTGATTCGTTGTTCGCCATCAGGAAATCTTGTCAGAACAAAAAAATTAGAATTTTGAGATTTTGTTCTTCGAAATGAGTAAAAAAATGAACATAAACATATTACATAATTCCAGTGCTGACGAGAAAAATGCATAAGAACATTCTTAAGAACTCTCTCTTCGCTACCCAGAATTTTTATCGGAACTGAAAAAAACTTTTATGTTTTGTGCTTTTTACTTTCCCACCCTTACGACGGTATTTTATACTCTGAAGGTTCTTCCTGGGAAGAGACATTTATGTAATTGTGAGCTGGCAAACGGCGAATTTTTGACAGAAAAACTCTTATTGCCGGGCCCTGGTAACGAAAAAGTGGATAAGTCCTGTCGTTATGTAGAGTCAATTACTCCCTTAAACACGTGATGTTGGCCAGAATCAATGTTTTGTGGCTCCTTAATAACGGAAGAACGGTTGACAGCAAAATGCCTGTAAGTCTGTGATCAACGCTGTGCAATTATAATGCCAGAACATTTCAGCAGATTTTCTCCAAAATTGATTTTCCCTGACAGATCTGAACGAACTCGAGCGATTTTGCGATTTTCAAGGATATTGTGATTTTTGGTGGTAAACATTAAAGCCTCCAAAACCTTATCAATTTTTTTAAGTGGCACATTTTGTGACTAAACTTTGTTCTCGGATAGCGTAAAGGACGTTTCACGTTCGCTAACATCCCAGATGGTTTGAAAATTGCAGAAGTGCAATTTTTGGGCCTCTTCTTGCAAACTATAATATTATACATAAAGATTTTTTCTGTACATTTTATTTCTTATCCCTGATTTCTGTGTAATTTTTTTATTTTTGATCCTATTATTTTAATCAATGTATTCAAAATGTTTTTATCATTTTTAAATTTGTAGATGTAAACATGTGAATATTTTTAAAGTGTGTCTACGCTCAGTGTTTATCTTTATATCTCTCCGTGTGCGACCTCGCTCGTGCGTGTCAACAGTAGCACTGAGCGTACGTTAAGTGATTCCAAGGTGGAACATTCTGACAATAGTGATTAATTAGATTTACTCAACAAACTAAAATTAATTTTATCAGTTATAAATTTGTGATAACTGAATTTACTGAAATTATGAATTTGTGATAAGATTTTGGTATGAAATTGCAAGGATACAATACCGCCAATTCCAATTTTAGTAACAATGATACTGGAGATTTATCGAAGTGCAGAGATTTCAGTAGAAAATGATTATGAAATTTCAAAGGAATTTAAGAACGCCTGAATGATCTAAAATATTAAGTTACGTAATAAGTGCCTCCTGGCACAAATGCTGCATATACTATAGTTTAACACACCGCGCGCGGAAGAAAGGGTGGCTCGGAGGTTCAGAGCGATGTCGCTCGCGTCTCACCAATGATGTCGGAGTTGGATTCCCGTCGATTCCCGGTTGTACGGACCACGACGTACGGACTAAAACTAAAGTCTTCTTCTGTCTTGCCAGGATTAGGCTTGAGGCCTGTTCCGATCTCACCATCTCTTCGTCGTCTATTCCGAGGCACGGTGTGAGACGTCTGAAAAAAAAGTTTTATATGTACAGGTTTCCAGCGTATAGCATAACCTTCAGTCTGGAGACTGCTAAAACTAAAGTACTGACTTTAACTGTAACGAAGGATTACTCCAATAAATGTACAAAGTAACGGGGGATTACTCGAAAAAGCGCTCAATGCCCAATATGGAGTCGCGTTGCCTCGCGATGACACAACAAATGTAAAAAAATCGATGAATTTGTTGGAAATTTTTTGTTTCTTTGCTTAATTGCTGGTTACCACTTCGATACTGAATGTCAAAAACATCAAATGTCTAGTAGTACAAATAGACCCAAAGCTGAGATCAACGGGAAATAGAAAACAAATGCTGTCAATTGATCAGGATTAAGGCGAATTCTAAAAGGCGTCAAGGAAAATATTTTCTCTTCTTGCAAGTGACGCCAAATCGCAAGTGCTGTGTGAACAGACAGGAACACAGCCTGACAGTCAGCCGGACAGCCGGACGGACGGACACCCAGATGGACGGACAGCCAGACGGACGGTCAGCCGCACAGATGGACTTCTGAACGGTCGGACAGCCAGATGGAAGGACAGACATACGGACGAATAGAAGGACGGACGGATGGAGAGGACAGCCGGTCAAGCAGACGAACAGAGGGCAGACAAATAGACTGACAGATTTTCTGTGTAAACGTGAAAATAGATTTTTTGTGTAAATGCTCTCTGAAACGAGTATTCGTGCCAAAATCTCGACAAAATTTGTTTGCAGCATTACGTAATATCTTTCTCGCGTAGCATATTATGTTCAATAAGTGTTATATGGAATATTAGTTCAAAAAAAGTAAACATTAATGACTCGTTTTTAATATGAACTAATGAAAATATGAGATTTTTCTAGAAATACTTTCAAAATTTGTTGCTTCTGAAAGTTTCCTTTAGAAGCAAATAAACAAACCCAAATGACAAATAAACCCTGGTATACCTTTCCGTTAGGATTTGTATGCCCTTTGGAGTTTTAACCAAACGATTTTCGACCTGATTGATTTAATTTCGTTGTTTTCTGTTTTGATCCATTCCATTATCTGGGAAAAGCGGCTCGTGGACAAAGCGAGGGTTCGCAGAGCAGGGTGGCGGCAAAGCAGACTCTTCGTTAAAGAGAAAGGCCTATTGCTCTTTCCTAGTGCCGTGCTGTGGTTTCGCCACAAAGCGTTTCGAGGAATCTCGAGCCGACTGAACAGTGACAGGTCTACTCTTGCGTAAAGAGATAATTGCACCTTCCTCATCTCCAGAATCTGTGGCATGGAAAATACGTAAAATAAACAAAACCATGTTTCAGGAATAGAAAAGCGTGGAGAAGACGGAAGGGTGTTATTTTTGGTCTCCGTATCCTGAACTCTTCCTCATTGCTACTCTATCAATGGAAAGCTATTTTATACTAAACTTCTTGAAAGAGATGATTCAAACAGTATTTCCTTGAGGAACATCGCCGCCGCTCGCAATGTTTTTCCGCAGAACCCAGCGCACAAAAAATATAACATCTAACATATCTCCAAGAACGCCACATAAAAAATAAAAAAATGCAAAATGACAATGATTTAATATCAATACAGCTTTTAACATGCCTTCATAAGCGATTCCTCTTTATCCCAGCTAGATAACGGGTGTGAGTCGTCACTTATCGAAATCGCGAAATTGTAAATAGGAATTTACGTATGTTAATGAATGTCACAAACACAGTGTCCCGCTCACATTTGGTACTTCTCTCACATAGAGATTCTACGTTATTGTTTTGGCGTTAAATGCGATAAAAATGGTCGCGTATGGTCTGAAGGCCTTGGGTTCCCCCTGTGATTGAGATGAAATCTGTGACACTCGCGACCGGCCCACAACCAATACAGGAGGCATGATTTATGAGTGTTTAAAGTTTTATACTGGAATAAGTTGTTTCCAGATAATTAAAGACAATCAAATAATATTTTCAAAAAACAATCAAACTCATTTAAGTCATAATGAATTCCATTCATTCCCTTTCATAGTCAGATTGGCTAATATCAGGTTCGAATTTTTACGTAATTATAATTAAAATTAAATGAAAATGTCACAGAAACGGAAGAAACTATTGTAGAATAATTCAAAAATGTATTATTTGAAATAACAGTTATTAACGTATCAAGTGGATCGAAATTCTAAACCGTCCGTTATCACAGATATTGTCACGGCCACGGACCGTATTCACATCTCCAACTATCGTGTAAGAAAGTGAATTGGACACCAACTCAGGTATTATTTGCGCAAATTTTGTTGAATCCCGGAATCCCCACCTCTACTCTTACATCAACAGTTATTGAATGAAGAATAAATTATAGTCTGGAGAGTTTTTGATAAAATTTGAAACCGTTCCGCCGCTCCGAATGGCCGAGATCGCTGAGGCAGCAGTCCAGCGGCGATCTCGGATGGAGGCCTTGCGAATTCGAGTCACGCCTCGGGCGTGGCTGTGTTTGTGCATGTCTTTGTGTTGTGCTTACGTGACGTGCTCCCTCTACAGTTACCCCAAAGGAAAAAAAACTATTAAAATAAAAGAAAAAAGTCGTTCTAGTGTAATTCATAATACAGTGCATCGAAAAAAAGAGCCAAAGAATTGATATATAAGATTTTACGTCGAAATAAACATATTCCACACCAATCGCACTTTGATAAATGAGTGCTCAACAAAACTTGCGCGGATAATATCCAAAAACTTGTTACAACTGACCCAAAACATTGTACATACACAAGACTTGGCTGCTGGGAAAAGAGCTGCCCCTATTGAAATTAAGATTTTCTGCCTCCGTCACTACTATGAATCAAAAGCTAATTAGTAAAACAGATTTGATAAGACAATTTTTCAGTGAGCATGAAGATTCATTTTTATAGCCGTAGTGATGTCTACATTAATTATTTTATGAAAAGTGGACAATCCCTGTTAACAGAATAGAATATACAGGTAGCTCTATACATTCGTAAAAGCTTGTATTATGTGAAAGAACACATCAAATAAACTCGAAAACAATAGTACTATTGTGTGCTAATTACTCATAGTTCCCACACAAAAGTATCATGAAAAATGTCCAGAAGTTTTCATTAACCGTATTGAACTGAAGTTTATTTACGATTTGTTTCAGATAATCGTAGCGCTTTGTAGCCAAATGACCCATCGAGAGGAAAACCTTCACAAAATTTATTTGTTCAAAGTATTGGTCACAAATTCTTCAGGAGTGTGTTAGGGGTTATACTGCAGGAATGTCGCACTACTTCACCACAAAATAACTGTAATTTTGACCTTATTTTCGGCAAATGTTACTGTAACGCTTTCGTTGCGAGTCAGGAATACGCTCTGCGCTATCTTACACGTGGTGTACCGACTTCTGTAGTCATTTTAAGGCAGTACGACAAAAGAGTGACTCGGGCGTGGCTGTGTTTGTGCATGCCTTTGTGTTGTCCTTACGTGTCGTGCTCCCTCTACAGTTACCCCAAAGGGGAAAAACCTATTAAAATAAAAAAATCGATCTAGTGTAACTGGGGACATTGTGCCTATTCACGACAGGTTTGCTGGTCTGTCAAGGCATATTACTAAACTAGAAAGAAGCTATAAAATAAATACGTTTGCGGTGCCCTGAGATTATCATAAGGCATTGCCATAAATATTGGGATTCTACGAAACATCCTTCGCGGGATAACAAGGGAGGGTTCCAAATTCGTGACTGAGGGTTCCAAATTCGTATAATCGCAGTTGTCACATTAATCCAGTAGAACAAAATGTGCTCGAACAATACGTGCTATTTTCACAATGCGATGTAATGTACTCGTACGTCATTTTCGGAACACTGTTCATCAACGTTGGAGACATTGCTGTGTACTAAAAATGTTTCAAGAAATTTTATTAAACGGAAGTAAACTAGTTTTCCCAATGTTCTGATTACAGATTGTTTTAAATACGATAATTTCGCAATGCATCAATCCAGACATTATTGAATATATTAATAAAATTTTGTTCAACATTAGAATAAGTTCATCAAATTAACTATTTAATTTTTATACTAAACAATTAAAACGCAATAAGTAAAAGGTACTAGATATTAATTCATTATAGCAGCGATTCCACTAAGGAAAGACGGGAAAAGCCGTCCTGGATGGCCGAAGTGCCTGAAGGCATGTACTGACTTCAGCAGTTAGAGTCCAGCCTTGGACATGGTTATTTATCCCTTGTCTCTCATGTATGTGTTGCCACGGAGGGCCTCGCGTTCTGCTGACACCAGATCAGAGAAAACTGCAAGTATGTAGGTGTCTAATATATAGTCGCATATGCGTCCCATCTGGATGTAAATGATAACCGGCAGTCGGCTGGATAAAAGACCTAGAGAGAAGGAAGAAACCTTTTATAGCCCCAGGGAAACTTTTTGCAGCCATCGATGACCAAATCCTCACCTTCGAAAATAACAATAAAATACTCTTCTGGATGGAATATTTCCTTAGCAGATGTCCACACAATTTTCTTACATTTTCAATTTGTAGAGTGACCGTTTGGTAAGGTCACTAGACAATGAAAATGGAAGTTGAAAGTAATCTCAGACAGGAAATTTCTATATAGTTCATTCCTCAGATTTTCTCCCACATTTACTGCTTTCTTGTTGTTAAAAACTACATTTCCCAATTATTCATGTCAACCAAACTGCAACTAGTAATCTAAAATATAGCGTGAAAGTTAAATACCAGTAACTTTCTAATTTTATACTAAAAATGCATTTCAAATTTTAACCTTCAAGCTTTTATTTTTGTAAACTATTGCGTTTTAATCGTATGTTGCATATTCGTTTTTTTTTTTCTTTTTCGACTGTGATCAACATATTGCAAGCTTTTTGGAACATATTGAAATATCTGTATATACCGAACCGCAAATGTCCGCCTTCACGAAAACGATCACTTACACCACTAAAACGATGAAAGAAATATTTACAAGACTATTACAAAGAGCAGAGAACGAATGTGTACCCTAGCCATCCTCGGACGAGTGTTCGGCTGGCCAAGGCGCCACCTCTTGAGTATGAGAAGAGCTAGCTGTGGGTGGCCTCCGCACTCAGCCTGTGATTCATTCGAGTCCCGTCCCCTTCACCGCCATAGCGCAGCTTCCAGGTAGTTGAGACGATTTGCCCCTTCTCCCTACAGCCGACCTTCACCAGTGCCGCCCCTCCACGCCCCTCAAATCCCGCCGCTCACCCACTCCACGCGGTCCCTGGCCTCTCCGCACTCTCCGTCAAGCCCAACCCGGCCGCGGCCAGCCGCTGCACTAAGACCGCACACCCTCCGCCGCCGCCATGAGATCCGACTAATTGATACGTAAAACAGAGCGATGGACCCGCCTCATCATTACAAGCGTCACCACAACCAGAAGTTTCTCCGTCCACAAAAAATAGCCTAACTACGTTTGTCGGCCTCTTGATTTCGAAACGAGCTGTTGCGCCGACGAGATGCGCGCAGCGACGGATGACGGAGGAAGCTTTTTGTGAGATCTCGTCTGTTTTTCTCTTCCGGCATCTTTGTACGAAACCACCGCAGCCTCTCCCCCTGGCGTCACTTCCACTACTACTCATCTGCTGCTCCCGTATGCTCCAATCACATTCAGTGTATTTTTTTTTCTTTTTTTCGTGAAGACAATCACAAGGAAAGAACTCGCCAATTTGTTTAGTATGTCATACGCATGCCCAATTGCCCATCACAGATCTGTAAACTGATTTATCACAGACAGAGAACACACACATACACTTGTATCTCGGTGAATATATCTCCAGAAACACTCAGATTGTTGTATATACTTGTTAATAATTGTATATAAGACGCGCAAAACGTATTTTTGTAAATCTTTCTTTCAAGATTTTGCTGTTCAGTATTCACAGAGTTCTCAATGGTTAACCATTGTTCTCTGATAAAAATCACTCAGTTTGTATTTTCCTTCATTTTTCTAATACGCGCTTCACTATCAGATCTATTAATTTACCAATTGCTCCTCATTTTTTCATCACGTCCATTTCTTGCCTTACTAGATACGAACAAAAAAGAAAGTATTTTAATGCTGTGGCGGGAACTGGTGATTTTACGACAGAAAAACTCGCATTATTGGGACCTGGTAACGAAAAAATGGATCATCTTATTCCTACATGTAGCACATTATTCCTCTAAGATGCTGTACAGACACAATCCAAGGATTGTAGATAATTTTTACAGAAAAGTCCATTGGCAAAACGTCTGTCTGCCTTTTCATCCGTTTTTCTGTGCTGGTCTACTGCTTATTTGTCACATAAAAACGAGCATTTGTCAGCAAAAAGTTGTAAATCATGCTGACACTTTTCAATAATTTAAAGTAAATTGATTAAAAATTGGTGACATTTTTTCCAATGACATTTTGGATTGAATTTCAAAAGTTTGAACTGATAAACATGGTTTTTATTATTTTTCACTATCGTCCACATTGTTTAAAATCTGGGATAATATATGGTAAGGTATAAAATGTTATAAAACACATTCCAGGGGAAAAAGAAGTATTTCAACGTTCTCACGTCGAAAATAAATTTCAAAAATTTATTAATTTTTTTCTCTTAGAATTTGGCGCTAATATTGGTTGACAAAAATACATTCAAATTCCACTATTTTTCTCTATCTCTCAATTATTTCAGCCTGATACACGCAATAGAAGCTGAGAAAAAATAAAACATGAAAACACTTTTCTCCTAGCATCTCTGTAACAAATTGCCCTAGGATGCTGATTTTTTGAGTACCTACGACATGTTTTACCCTCTTTCATACGAATATCGGGATTATTGATTTTGGTTGGGGAACAACTCCCTTATTCGGCTACATCTTTTAGTGTCGTCTCACAGCTAAACTCAACCTTCCTGGCCCTTAAAAAATTGAGCATTTCAATTGCAGTTTTCTATTTTCAAATCTTAAGAGATTTTTATTTACATTATTTCAAGATCTAGTTTTAAAGAACATATTTCCTTAAGAGAATATAACTATAAATAAAAAATTCAAACAACAAATTTGTAGTCGTTTTAAAGAAAATAATTGTTGAAAATTTCCCTATTTCACGCAAAATTACGCAAAAACTACGCATGTTTTTTAACAATCGTACACGATCTCATTTAATGATTTGGAAGAATAGTTTTAATGAGGAAAAAGCTATATATTCAATATTGTACTGGTAGGAAAACGTTCCAAAAATTTTGAACTTTTGAAATTTTTTTGTAATTTTAGATAATTTAACGAAAATGTGCCATGCGCCGTTTGTTAAAGGTCCTTTAGGTATTTGAGAATAATAATTTAAAAAATAGAGCCATTTTGAGAAATATTTAAACATTTTTTTGAGGCTTCATGTAAAGAACCTCCAAAAATCAAAATATTGGTTTGAAATGTCCAGGGTCTCGAAAGCAGATTGCTCAGGTAATATGAATTAAAAACAAAACATCATGTGAAGGTTTTAACCTCTTCAGACGCGCTGTCCAGTGGGGTGGGACAACTTTCAATTGGTTATTTCTGCCATTTTTTTTTTGCGTCAGAATTGTTTGCTGAATAATTGTCGTGCTTTTATCGTTTCTTGCGAAGCTAGTATATACTATTTGTAGCTATATGTATTTGTAGAAATCATCTTTAGAGTAAAACTGAATCATTGCTTAAAGGAAAAAAGTTTACTACGATAAAGTCTGCTCCTTAACAACAGATTTAGAAATAAGGTAACGAACAAATGTTCGAAAATTTGAATAGGACGAGAAAGTAGTATGTGCTATTTTACCACCACTAGTTTCTAACTGAAACATTTCTTGCCAGGTTAGGAAAAGGAAAAAAAAACTATTTTATGTTTTTTTTAAATGTGCATATTGCACGCAAAATTTTGTAAAATTACTTATGTTTTCGAAAAAATGTACATGACCTTATTTCAAGATTTGTCTTTGAAAGACATGAGTCCATCTAGATCGATCACGGTTTATCAATCTTTCAGAACATCGTCTGAACGGTTTAGGCTCTGCGACTTTCAATCGTCTATTTTCATTTAGGGAGTTCCTTTCGTGAAGCCTCGACAAAATTTTCAAAATATTCTCAGAAGTAGCTCCTAATCTCTTGATTCTACTTTTCCCTTGGATAATGTAAAGGACGCTTAAAAATGTCACAGGTTTAATTTTCGTAGAAATCTCTAAATTTTCGAAAAGCAATATTTTATCTGTGTTTTTCCACAAATAAAATATTAAATATCGACATTTTCCCCGTAATGATATTTGACCCTCGTAGACAGATCTCCGAATAAAACCATTTACAATATTTCGAAGTTATGAATAGTTTTAATCTAATTTGTCTAACAATTGTTTTCTCAAAAACGGCTCAACATTACTCTTTATGATTTTTCGTCAATGGAGCCTTAGACGCTTAAAAATATTGCAAGTTCTATACTCAACGATTTCTACTTTAGAAAACTTCAAAATTAACATTGCAAACGTACAATATCGATGATGAGATTTTGATTAATAAAAACCAGTCTAAAAATAGATCTATATGTAAGGTTATGTACAATATTCTGAAAACAGTAATAGTTTTCGTGTAATTGTTACTTGAAAAAAAGAAAATTTATATTTTTCTCAAAAACGTCTTTTTTGCATTTTTCTGCGGATAGAGCAAATGATGCTTAATAAATGGCGCCCTATAATATTTTCGGCGAACTTTTTGTATTTTCGTAAATTGCAAACAGACAATTAATATTGTCAATCCACAATAATGATGACAAAAATTGTTTCCGTAATGAAATTTTCTCCAAAACTAGATCTTGAAATCATATGACTGATATCTCAGAATTTTTTAAAATTTCAAATTCAAAAGTTCAATTTTTGTTAAGCGTCGGAAGATCGACTTAAGTTGTGAGAATAGTGTAGGGGTAACGTGACTGGCAGGTTATTTCTAAGAACCTGAGCTTAAATCTCAGCCCAAAGAAAAATAACCTTTAAGTTGGGAAACACGTTTGCAGGTTCATTTGGTATTATAATACTGCGTAGCCGTTACTAATTATGCGAGAAAATATGAAGTCTTGTATCAAGACTATAGCAGCACAAGTTTGAAATCTCCCTTTTGGGAGGAGCTTATTTTCGCAGGCTTCCCCCACTGCTACAGTGGCAGATTTCTTGGCCTCCTGCGCGCACGCGATTTGTCGCCCTTCTCCAGCAAGGAGCTATTGTCATCACTGTCACTACAGTCGTCGCTGTCCCTTTCGTCGTCCTTAGAGGAACCGTCACGTAAAGAAACTACCATTTTGTCCACTTTTTCGTCCATGATCATGTAGGTTTTCAAATATTTCGCTTCGATTTTCTTCACGTGTTCACAACACTTTTTTCATTGATATTCAGAAAATAATCTTCGGCATATATTTTGTTTAACTCGCAGAGGGGTAGCGTAAATTTTTAGTAGCGCAATTGTCAATGTAATATGTATTCCTGTGATCATCTACTCAATGGGCTTAATAAAATGGCGTCAGACAGACCTTGACGCAATGGATAGCCATGTTAGACCCTAAATGACCCGTTGAGAGGATCAATCTACCACGTGAAAAAGGAGGTCGAGTCATTACAAATATAACCAGCAGTAATGCCAACCAAATCTGTAAATGAATAAGTACTTGCTTCAGAGGGCATAAACATCGACATTACAATAAGGCCATAGTGGAAGATGATTTCAGTCTCACAGCCTTAAATCTTGCAATGCTCGAAGTTTCAACCAGAGTACACAAGCAATGAAAGCCTGATGCAACAGTGGTGTCGAAAAGAGTTACACGGTAGACATCCCAATGAACTATCAGGCCATAACATAGATTTTAAAGAATCTAACAGGAGGTTGACACGGGGTTTACTATACCCAGAAACAGTAGGCTTTATGATAGCCATTCAAGACCAGGTTATCGCAACAAGAAATTACTTACAATATATAATAAGTAATCATATAAAATAAATAATAAATATCCGTTGTAAGTGATGAATGTAAAAGATGCGGTACCCAGCACGAAAACATTCAGCACATCCTTGCCGGTTGTAGTGAGTTGGATTCCAGCGCCTATAAAGTGAGGCGGGATAATATGGGTAAAATAATTCATGGACGGTTAGTAAGAAAATACGAACTTGTGTCTAGTAATATCCCATATTACAAATATCATCCTTCTACAGTCTTGGAAAATGAAGAATGATAGCTACACTGGGACAAAAGCATAATTACAGACGTCACAATTCCGAACAATAGGCCAGATATAATAGTTCTCAACCAGCTCAAGAAAACAGCCATGATAATCGATTTCACAGTCGTCAACAATAACAATCTATCTGTACACACATATGTACCGCTGAATCAAGAACTTCACCATCCATGGCCACCATCATTTAGATTATCGGCATACAACCGACAATCATGTCCACTAAGGGATTAATACCTAAATACACAGTGCATGCAATTCAATTGTTGGAATTGCCATTTTTTGCGTAGATAAATGCAGAAAGCAGTAATACTGGACAGCTTCAGAATAGTAGCAGAATTCCTGGGATGTACAGCGACATCGACCGAACCTAGACCAGAAACGGTGAGGTGAATCTTCCTGCATTTGATGCAGAGAGTGAAAAAATCGGTAACTACTACTACTACTACTACTACTACTACTACTACTACTGCTACTACTACTACTACTACAACTACTACTGCTACTACTACTACTACTACTACTAATAATAATAATAATAATAACGATAATAATATCAACAATACAGAGTGAAATGGATCAGTGCGTAGCGTGCTGAGTTCACTATCCGAATGACCGGTTGCGATCCCCGCGCCGGCCATCCTGACCGGGGTTTTTCGTGGTTTCCCTTGATCATAAGGCAATTGCAGGGATGGTTCCAAATTCCCACGAAGACCTGAGCTGCCTTCCACCGTCATTCTAGTTCTCTCGACCCTCATTATCACTTTAATAATAATAATAATAAAGTTACATCAAAGATTTCTTCACCGTTTCCCTGATTCTGAAGTTAGTGAGCAAAGAATAGCGGACCAGCGTCGAGCAATTGTTCAGAAAAATCTCCTCTCTGCACCAGTTTTGGAAGCAATCAAGGAAGAAGTGAGAAAAATACTTAATTCCTCAGAACTTAGTAATCTGAGGGAAGTGGAGATATCAGCTGTGCAAACTCAGGATGACAATGGGACAAGCATGTCAGAAAGTATGGATGATAAGAGTAGTGAAGAGGTGCAAATTCGCAATGAATTTGCAGTCGCACTTGCAGAATTTGAGGGAACTGACCCACTGAACCGCTATCTCATTCCCAGACAATATTGCTCGAAGAAATTAGCAAGAGCAATCAGCGTCTTGAATGAGAAAGTACTGTCACAACATCTACAACAAAGACCATCTTTCGAAGAAGTACACACAGCAATTTATTGTGCTGCGGTTGTGGCTTCAAGATGTAACGGTTCCAAGCTTTTCAGCCGCGTAGCAACTGCCCACAATGATCGAAGTGAAAAAAGAATGCCACCTTGGGAAAGACGGCTAGTGAATCGTATAGAAAGCACTAGGAGAGATATTGGGAGACTCACGCAATTTAAAAAAGGAAATACCTCAGAAAAACTGAGAAGAAAGGTGAATAACATCCTTATCAATACAAAAATACATACGAAGCACGAGCCCTTGAATTCAACAATAACAGAACCTTGAACCAGGTCGCGGCCGGCAACTTTTCCTTTTTTTCTTACGGTTGCCAATTCAAAGGCTTCTTTGGAAATCTATTGCTCTGCATCCTCTGTAGGTGTCCAAACCATAACAGTTGTTTCCTACAATTTCGTGCAGTATATCCTGCTTCAAACCCATAATCTCTTTAATTTTTCATTACACATTTTCTCTCTTCTTGAGATGCCAGCGGATCTTCTAAGAATGTCCATTTCCGTCTCTCAACTTTGTTCTCATTTGTTCTGAGAGTTGTCATATCTCAGCACCATACAGTAGAACATTTTGGATTATTACTCTATATATCATCAGTTTTGTTCATTTACTCATATTATTGTCCCAAAATATAGAATTCACGGAACCAATGAGTGTTCTGCCTAGTTTTAATTCGTTCCAAAACCTCTGTCTCATTAAGCCCCCTGCTTCTCAATTTTTACCCCTAAATATTTTAATTCTTCAATTTTAATAATTTTTTCCTGTGCCCATAGTTATGTATTCATTATTACTATGTAATGCCCAGAACATTGTTTTATCTACGTTGAGTGTCAGTTCCTATTTTGAGTTCTCATCTCTAATCCTTATTTGCATAAATTCTATTTCATTTTGGGCGTGCGCTATAATTACCTGGTCATCAGCGAAGTGTAAAGTGTAGAGAGTAGAGTACATCTCCACCGGTATTCCCGCACAATTCCTTTTCCATTTTTGCAGGACCTCATTCACATAGATTTTGAACAGTGTCGGTGAAATGCAGCATCCTTGCCTTAGGCCTTTAGTTAATGAAATAATTATGTCAAGTGCTTTCCCACTTTCTGTATTCCTGCTTGCTCTCGAATATAATTCTTTCACTGAAGCAATAACTACTATTCAGATTTAGACGTCCCAGGACCTCCCATAATTTCTCTACTGGCGCACTATCACACGCTTGTGCGATATCGAGAAAGAGTAAAGATATGTGACTCCCAAGGTTGTTTCCAAGATCTTCTGTATCGCAGTGGGTTCTGGGCGGTTGATCAAGTACGGTTTTTAGTGTTTCAAGATGAATTTTTCATCCGTCCATCCATTCTTGCTACGTGTGTAAATAACACAAGGGGCATTCCAACTCATTCACATTCATAAATTGTATTGTTTGGGTCAGTGGCAATCACGCCTTAATGAGAATCTCTGACCAACATTACCCAACAAACACATTTTTATCATAAATAGCCATAAAATTTATAGAATGTTTAAAATTACTTGCAATTGGTATCAAATGATTTGCTGAAGAACTTGCCTTCTAAAAATATTTTAATTCTTCCAGAAATCTCCACGTTGACGTAAGACTTTATTTTCTGAGCGCACTTTCAAACACCAACCACTCACTCTCCAGGTACGAACGTAAAATTGTCGATGAAAACTTTCTTTGACTGCGAAGATGAACTGGCTCTACGTATCTTCACTAATGGTAGGAAGAAGCACATATTTATGCTTATCAATATTGTTCGTTTACAATATTTATCGATAATGTACCGATGACTCCCATTAACCCGTGACCATTATTTCCTCTTTACATATTCTACAAAGTTATAACTGCAGCCACAGCTATCAAAATGTACAGACACCTTGAGAAGAACCAGCTGTTGCCAGTTGAACAAAAATGATGTCGCAAAGGTTCCTATAGCTCTAAGGAAATCTTGCTACTAAATGAAGTCATCTTGAATGATGTAAGAAAACGAAAACGTAATTTAAGCAAGGCTTGGATTGACTACCAGAAGGTCTTTGACAGTGTACCACACGATTGAATTTTGAAGACCCTCTAGGAATACAATCGATTTCATTCTAGACATATTGAGTTTTGAAAGGCTAGTATGAAGTCATGGAGTACCAAGTTACTAATATACAGCGTAAAGGAAGTAGTAGAATCAAAGAGTATTCAGATTAACAGGGGAATTTTCCGAGGAGATTCGCTATCCCCTCTTGTTATATCCAAAAAAAGAACAGCGATTTCTAAAACTGTTTTTTATTACCACAAGCCAACAAGAGATTCACTAATACAAGCCAGGTCGAACAATATTCCGGGAGATATACCGTAGACGTTGCGATGTTCACTGTTTCGCCGTAGGAAGAGTTCGAGTCCGTAGCCGTTCTGTAATGCACTTCGCTTGTCACTATACACGCCCAGGCAGGCACTTCTCACTGCCTACCACTCGCCGGGCACCGCTCTTATAGCCCGCCCGGGCTGAAGGTCCGCCGGCCAGCTGCCCGATAAGGGTGGGTTCTCCGGCACCGGTGCTTGGCCGAGCGTGACGGAGCTGCGGCGTTAGTAATCGGCGCCCTCTCTTGAGCGGCGCCGGGACCACCTTCCGGCAGCAACTTCAAGGGTGCGCGTTCGACCATATCACCTCTGTTGTTTTGCATTAATTTGATCCCACTATCTAGTCAGTTGTCTCAAACTTACTTTGGTTACAAGCTCCATGGTGATCAAAGACATGCATCATAATTGTTTTACATGGATAATCGAAAAGTGTTTGTTACGAATGAAGCGATTCTCTTCCATATTCTGTCTCTCATGAATGACATTAGCAATGACATCTGCATGAAGTTTGGTCTTGACAAGTGTGCAAAAATCAATTTAAAGAGAGGCAAGGTGACAACGTCAGAGAGCATTGAAGTTAATATGCAGACTGTGATTCAAGATCTTGAGCCAGGTAAAACTTACAAATATATATGCTTTGAAGAATGTGCAACCATCTCGAACGACGCAATTAAAGAGAAAATTCGTAGGGAGTATTACAGAAGAGTGAAATTGATACTGCAGTCCGCTCTGAACTCCAGGAATAAAATATTTGCAATTGGTAGTTTGACGATGCCTGTAGTCGAGTACAGTTTCGGACTCGTAGACTGGACTGAACAAGAAATTCGGATCATGGATCGAAAAACTGCTAAAAATGTATCATGTTGCCCACCCTCCAACTGATGTACATACACTTTATATGTGACGTAAGGAAAGAGGAAGTGGCTTCAGACAAATTGAAGCCTCCTGGCACAATGCAATAGTTTGGATGGGAAAGTAGTCAGTCATCAAGTTGACCCTCTAATGAGGCAGGTCGTGAAATATGACCGAAGAAAGGGAAACAGAGGTGTTGTTAGTGTAGCAAGAAGCATTGTAAAGAAAACAATGCAAGACACGCAGAAACACACAGACACTGAACTTCTGATGCTACTAAAAATGAAATGTGAGACACAAAAACTTAAAAGAAATCGTGGAGAGACAAACCACTCCATAGACAGTATCTAAAAGGAATGTACAAGATGCAGATCAATAAAGATCAATCATTTATGTGACTTAAAAGGGAAAGAATGAAACCAGAATCGGAAGCAGTTCTAATAGTTGCTCAGGATCACGCGTTGAAAACACGACATTATGATTCGGCGGTTCTCAAAATTTCCTAAGAAAATAAATGTCGCATCTTCCAAGAAGAAGTAGAAACCATTGATGATATCTTCTCAGCTTGTCAAATTCTAGAAAAGACCGAATACTTGAAAAGGCGTGACAGGGTGTGTAGTTACCTCCACTTGCAGATCTGTACCGCCCTCAAAGTTCCAAACACATGCCCCAAGTGGTACGGAAATTCACCAAAACCGGTGACATCTGTTGGATTGTATTCAATATTGTACGACCAACAAATTCAAACGGATCGTACAAACAAAAGAGAAAAATCGTGTCTACTTGTAGATGTCTGTGCCTTGCGATCCAAACGTCATAACCAAGGAGCCTGAGAAACGTCTTAAATACAAGAGTAGGGAAATCGAGAACAGCCCGAATGTGGGAAGCAATAGTCATCGGAGCTCTTGGATTTGTTCCGCAAAATTTGTGTAAGAACTTGCCCTAAACTTCCTTGTCATTCAAGAGTCTGGGAAGTGCAAGAAAAAAAAAGAACAGCCCACATTTTGCGCAAAGTATTGTAGAAGCACCGACAGCCCCTAGGTCTGCTCCTTACGTAGCTGATTGCAACCTGGAGTTCATTTTATATTCAGTTGACTCATAACATCTTTAGTCGTGATAAAGAGGAATAATAATATTATTAATACTACTACTACTACTACTAGTACTACTACTACTACTACTACTACTACTTTTGGTTCTGGGAAATTAGGGACCCCTTCCCACTTAAGAATTGAAGAAATTGGAAATTGTTTATAATTTTTTTAATTTTGCGAAAAAATATTGGCTTTCCTAAATTGATTTTAAACGAGAAGAATCGCAATCTCATCGGCACTATCGTCTTTCATTTTCGAGAAACGTAATTGTTTATAAAAAATAGCATCTAAGACAACTTTTTTGGCAGTCAATCCTTACGCAGTTCCCACGCAAGTCTTTTCTTCAAGCCGTTTTAGAAAGGGCTCGTTTCGTGTCTCCACCACATACGATTGAAGTTCCTAGCGGGAGGGAAGCGGACATGCGGTCACAACGCTAGCACATATTGCCATGAACATTGTTGCCTAGTTAGATATTCCTGATTTTCATCTCTCTAATTTTTCATTTTTTTTCAAATACTATAAGTTCTATTTGTTTAACAACTACCGCATAAATTTTAAAAATACTACACGAGTCGGCTACCGACCAATCTTGAAGTTGGAAGCAAGCAAGAGTCAGCAATTGGTTTCCAGAAATACCTCCCCCTGAAAATTGCCTCCTTTCTCCACGGATTTGGAAACGAAATAGACTTGTAAGTACGAATCATAACACTCGTTTCCTATAGAACCTTCTTAGGAAGCCATTTTTTAGATATAAAATTGTGTATGAAATTGTGAAAAATAAATCAAATTAAATATATAAGAAAATGGAATGGATCACAATGGAAAGAAATTTTGTGAATTTCTGGGAGCCAGAACAACGTAAATCATGAAAGTGGTTACACGAAATGTCAGTTGTTTTAAAATATACTTCCTATGTTTAGAAAGACAGGCTACAGACTAACAAATGAAAGAACAGAAGAAGAAAGCATTAATTTTGTATAAATTGTTATATACATTTAAATATAGACATTAAGACTTCCGGGTTCCTAGTATTTACACATTCCAAAAATGTGAATACATTGTTATAACATTCTCAATTTCATTCTAACCAGTAGGTCTGCCTTTAGAAGCCGATAGCATCAGCATGGAGTATGCGAAAGTATCATATAACCGTTATAAGTTGTAGAATATTGACATACGTTTATTTATGGACATTTGTAATTAAAGGAATTTGAACTTACGTATGTAGTGAAGTAAATATAAATGAAGGTACATGTTCGCAATTATAACATGTTTTTAAAATTCAATTATCCCAAGTTCAGAACAATTTCTAGAAGCAGTCTTTATCATTTGACGTTGTTGCATGCCAATGCTTTTTGACACTACCCACAGAATCCAAGTTAACTCTTTGAGGCCATGACTTATCGTGGAAATTTGAGTTCTTACAAATGTTCTAAATACGTAAATGCCGAGGTCATCTTAACAAAACACAGAAAATCTCTGTACATAGAAAAGCATCAGTCATTTCAACAACGAAGCTTCTACTACATTATAGTCATTATATCCACAATTTTGTTAACTTATGTGTTCTTTCGAATGTTCTTCGTGTCTCAGAGTAGCAAATATTAACACGATTGTTACAACTAAAAATAACGATTAGAAGTTCACATCTCCTAATAACTATTTGTAGGAAATCATACCATTGGCAATGAAATTGTGGATTTTTATTGAATATGAAATAACAGCTTGGACATTTTGGAATTTAATTAGGAAAATATAGCTAGATTTGACGCTATGAGAAGTAAATGTTTCGGGGATTCCTCTACGAGATGTTTACGACGTTCTAATTCATTCGCTCAGAATACTGCAATCATTTTAAAATCATTGATGATGTTACATACGGTTTCTAATGTTTCTTTATATATGCAATAACAGTACAACTGCATTCTGACAGGCAGTATTTCGATTTCTGTAATTAGTGGTCTATTTTTACCAATAACCTCTTCTGGTGTGGGAAGTGCATTTATTTATATATTTATTTATTTTTACTCTCACGTAAACGTACGGACTAACAAACGTAGTATTTAGAGAGATACCTGTGTACTGCTGTAGTGAATGGATTTCGAGAATTCAACGGAAAAACACGTTTTGTGGTCTTCAGGTACCAAGAGAGTGTGGTTTTTCTTTCAGAACGTCCGTCCATCCGTCCGTCAGCTGCTCTGTCCGTCTGTCGACACTAGTGCCTAACTATTCGTAGAATTTTTGTCAAAATGAATTTTCCATCAACGATCTCGTCCGAATCGATGCTCTGCTATTTTGAAAATAATTCTTTAAAATTTTGGGGTAATTTAGTTGAATGAGGTTCTTTCAGTTTCAAAGTGTTTCACAGATTTTTGTGCCTGCATGTAAGACTTTATTTTGAATATCACGCCTCATCTTTGCATCACTTGAGGTTAAAAGTACATCCCGACTTAAATATTTACAGGTATAATCTTTCTCAAATTCTTGGATATTTTTGCCACACATCAGGGTGCGCTTGTCAGGATCAAGAAGTGTCCCCCTTTTCACTTGCTCTGCAGCGCATTTATCAATGACCATCCCCATACAAATAAAGTTACTGAAGGATTTTACACGATCAAGTAACGAGGAAAGCTGTTTCGTATCTCTGGCGTACAACGTGAAATCGTCCAAGTACAACTTTGGGGAGTGATTTCATGCTCAATTTCTGAATCTCTTAAAATTCTGCTGAGAGGGTTTAGAGCTAAGGAGAATTATAAGGAACGAAGACTATCTCCCTGAAAATTCCTCGTTTTATCCTCAGTTCTTTGATGGTATAGCTGCCTCCAGCAAACGAGACTTATGTTTCTATGCCAAGTTGCATGCAGTGGTGAATTAGGTTTATATTCTTGGCATTTACCTTGTAGAGGCGAAGGACATACAAAATCCACGAACGAGGCATCGTATTGAAAGTCTTAGTACAGTCGATTTTATAGTATAGCGAATTCTTTTCTTGGCTTGATTGATTGTTTTCTATAACGAAACAAACCTGCAGTCATTACTCACTAGGATCTCCACTTACAGGTTATGTCTGACAATTCTCTGGGCGGAAAACAGTAGTTCATTACGGTAAGCTAAATCTGTCGATTTATTTGGTTTATTCGTCAATTATTTACTAGGGATTAATCGCAAATAGTAGTGCAGTCGATCATTTTATACGATTAATAAACGCAATTAAATCGACTACATTTAGCCCGATTAATCTATGTATCAATTGCAATTTACGATTATAGAGTTCGATCTTTTCAATTAAATTTGAATGTTTTAAATTTCTAATATATTTAGATTTAATTTAAAAAATGCTGCAATTTTCATTGACTGATTGATTAGTAATTTCGGGAGCGTCAACGGCTAAGGTCATTAGTCTCGTAAGTATGGTGCATGTGCATTTATCGTGGGTAGGTGGTGGTGATCTTCTCCCGGCGCCAGCCTTCGTCGGTTTGTGGGGATTTTCCCCAACTAGGATTCTCTCAACAGGGAACTGCCATGTCGGCAAAAATCGGCCCACATCATAATCACCTATTGACAATGCGGCGTATCTGGCGGCCTTGACCGATGATTAGATCATTGATTATAATAATATAAACAACTAATCATTGGCTCCCGAGTCGCTCAGAGTCATCTAATCGAACGAAACAATGACAGGTATTGTTGTTTTCCAGCTAATTCACCGAGTGACACCAGCATGAATAATGAGACTAGGGACCGATTTGTTTTTATACCTTCAGGATGGAAGTAGATTATATCAAAGGAAACGAGCACTGTGAATTTTGTATTATTGTTTACATTTGTTGCGTTTTCATCACGACGCAACGCGTCTCCTAACCTTATCGGGCGTTGAGCGCTCGTGGCGGCAGCATTGCCGCGTACGCGCCTCACACACGCGCTCTGCGTCACTACCCAGCAGCTACAGCTAGCAAGGAGCTAGGACACTTCACAGGGGTTGGACGAGCCCATGTGATGCAGGCATACTCGTTTTGTTACAACAAATTTCACATGAGAATGTCCTCATTTTGAAAATCATTATAAATAGTTTATATCACGTTAGCTTCAAAAGATATGAACATATTTAATATTTGAAATAAAAAAAGAATAAAAAAAATCCTATACTAATTTTCGCATTGTCACTTCAGTTATATTACTACAAAATTTTGTGAACATGCTTCATAAGAAGAATAAGGTAACAACAAGTTTAAAATGGAATCCGCATATTCGTGCAATAATATGAAGACATTGAAATGGTTTGTTGGTATTCTCCACACCATTGCTAGAGCTAATGACAATAATTTGAGTTTTGCACAACCTAAGGTTCGTTGTACGGTGTCACAACATTGGTGAGCATCCCATGGCTTGTCCTAATCACAAACACGACAGCAACATAATAAAGAATAAACAAGGTTTTGTAATTTCATATATTTTTTCCTTTGAAGTATGGGTGTAAATCTTTCAAAACGTAACAGAACATGAAATGACAACTTGGATTTTATCGAACCGATTCAATTCTACAAATCATGTGGCGAATTTCGTTTCATAAAAAACACAGCACTGTAATTTATTCATGTCTCTGAGACACTCAAACCAGACACGAACTTCAAGTAAACTGAGGGTACAGTTCCGCATGACGTTGACCGACTCAGAATCTACAACTCCAACAGTTGGATACTTGTATACTTGCGATAAGATAAGGGGCTAAAAATATTCCTTTCGGCGACTGATGCGCAGTAGGAAATATGAGGGTGCACGTGCCTTGTTTTTAAAAAATCGTCTAAGACTTACTAAGACCACTAAGACCTACTCGTAATTCAGCATGATTACCATGCGCAAGAATAAAGACGACAATCTTCGAATGCAGAAGATAAAATAACACGAAATCCAAACATTGTTGATATCTCATGAAAAGAATAGCATAGATGAAGTGAACACTTTATTTGTAATTATATTGTATGCGTATTTATTCTACATATCTTAGAGGTGCAATTTCAATGTGCGTGCATTAATAGAAAATACTGTATGATACGGTATATTAAAAAACTGTTACGTCATATGGCAATTTTATTGTGATATTCGTAATTTACGTATAAAACTGAATATGTTGTGCAGTCTACCTTCCTAGAGGTATAAATCTTGTTCCTTGGTGTAATCAAAACCATCATACATTGATGTGTCAGTATAAAAAAAAATAGAATGTGTGCAAATACTGTTAACTGTACTTGCATGTCGCGGGGACTCGTTAGCATCACATGGGGTTTCTGTTTATCAGTGTCGAAAAAACCTACTCGGAAAAACAGGCGCTGCACCGCACGGGGTTGTGAGCTAGTCAAGGGCGTGGGAATTGTCATTAGCTTAGTGTTTCGCTGCCCTGAATTGAAACTCTTGCCCTGGGAACGCTTGTGCCCACGGCGGATATTCTCTCACAATATGAAGGGACGCACAAACACAGCAGAAAAGTCTATTTGCGTCGAGAAATGAGTCGAATTTCTTGTTTTTTCGATCACTTCTTGTCCGTGACGACATCTATTTTTTTACAGCGCATAGAAATAGTGAATATTTTTCTATAAAAAGCAATGAAATCATTTCTCGCTTTGTAGCAGTTGGATGGTCCCTTTTGAGTGGTGCTACACGCTTAATGAAACGTTATATATTTCTCATACATAAATGTGATGTACAGGAAGAGTGTTTTGCGAAAACCTGGCACGTGCTTTGTCGTTCATTTGCGGCTTTACGATCGGAAAAAAGCGTTTTTTTGTGGACGCATGCTTTTAAAATAACTAGGTTAATTACATCGTCATTTCTCTCTTAATTAATGCCGTTGCACGACAACTTGAAATTTCGATTACATCCTTTGGTTTTCGAAATTCAGTTACGTCGCACACTTTTGAGTAGAAACAATAAATTGTATTATCCAGTGCTACTGAGATATTTTACGTACATTTTTCCTTATACATTGCAGTGTCTATACAAACCACCTTCCCAGGTGGCTCTTAAATTTAAAGTAATTCATTAGGATTCTGCTTAGAATACCGACTAGCCTCTACGGACATTGTAACGAGCCGCAAGGTAGAAGTACAGTTATTTTGCAGTCAAGTTTGTAGGCTACGAATGAATTGCTGAGCGCGATGCAGCGCGTTGTGCATCCGCACGCTCCGGAAGCGGGGATGTCCAGCGACCGGGCTGCTTCTCGCTTCGGATGAAAAGAATCGCGCTGGTTGAGTCTGCCCCGCTCTTCCTGGAAGGGTGAGAAGGCGTCCGTTGCCCATCGCACTTTGGCGGTTGGCGGGAGCAGACCGCAGGTAGTTTCTCATGAATGACGATTGCCTTCGAGGCTCCATGCTCGCCGCAACTGCTCCGGACGGCCGTCAGCCCGAAAGCCTCCAGGCTGAATATTTCGTTTGCCCACAGAGAGCGCCCCTCCAGGTCACGCACGAGCTCTTTGTCGACACCGAACGCAATGAAGCGTTGAACAGCGGGTGAGACAAATCAACTGGTCCAAATATAGCACTGGGCACTGGTGTAGTAACTGCTCCAATGACACTCGACCACTGTGAATTAAGAACGTTGAAACTACGACAGATTTCTTAATTTCGCAAGGGAGAGGTTGCTTAAATTCGGATACCCGATAATTTGTACCAACTTTTACTACTTGATTCTTTGGCTTTGCTCTTCGTGGCCCGCCAGTAATTTCTTCTAAGATTTTTGGAGCCATCTTGACTAACGAAAGCGGTCAGTTGTTTTATATTCTTCGTGGTGAAATAACTGAAGTCATCTTCGTCAAATTACTAGATTTATTCAGAGTCTGCTTTCGACAACTTTGCCGTCATCATCAGTCTTCCTATGTGTGGTGAAAGTCGGGAACCATCCGTCCGTCCGTCCATTCGTCAAATGTTTGTCGAAAATGTCTTTTTAAGAGATCTCATGAGAATAGTTTCATGCATGAGTCATTTCATACCGCTGCTTATAATATTTCCTCGAAAGAAGTGATAGAAACTAATTACACGCAACTCTACAAAAATCGGTCATTAAATAACACCTATCGGCCTTGATGCAGATACTTTTTCTGCGAATGGTTTGAACATATAAAAATTGTAAAGCCTCCACCAGAGAAGCCAGTGTGCATATTTTTGATGGGTACTACGCATGCCCGCAACATGGACGTCGTCGGTGGAGATCGCGAGGAGGGTGTTACACGCGTGACCTTCCCACCTCATTCCACGTGCTGCCTGCAGTCTCTGGGCTCCTTATTGTCTCCTTTCAAGAGCTTCTACTCAGGGGAGATGCAGAATTGACGTGTACAGCATCCTTTCCAATACCTCAGAGATAAGAAACTAGGACTTCTGATGGGACGGATCTACTCTTGAACAGCTACATTGGAAGTGGTTGCTTATTGTTTAAGAAAATGTGGAATCTATCCATTTAGTACTCTTGTTTTTACTTCTCCCGATTTTTCGCTTTGAATTTTGATGACAACGAGATATCAACATAGTTGATTAAACTTTGCCCTGGTATAGTGAGCAGGAATCATTTTAGTTAAAATTCATAATTTTTCGAAAATTGAAAAAGTTCAATTTTTCAGCGTTTACCAAAAACTACAATATTAAAGATAGAGATTCATTTCCTTAAGAAAATATGTTCTTTAAAGCCAAATGAAATAGCATCATGTACATTTTTTTTAAAAAGAAGATCTTGTGTAGTTTTGCGTAAAATATAGGCAATTTTAAATTTAATTTTTTTTCTCAAAAACTGCTCCATTTTTTCCTTAAACTTTCTCCTCGCGTCTATCAAAGGACGATAAAAAATTAAAACTAGTTTCATTCCGACGAGCACACAGTATTTTCGAGAATTGCTACATTTTAACATTTAGAAATGAACAAAATTGAAGATAGCTATTTTTTATTTAAAGCAAAACCTATTCTAAAAACATTAAAAATTGTATTATAGTGCAAAATCCAAATCAGAAAAAAATGTAGTTCCCATTTAAGATTTCATAGTTGCCACAGCCCCACCCTCAGGGTTCCCGGTTGACTTTAGATCAGGCAGATATTAATTGGAGATATTAATTTTTGTCTGAATCATTTTTTGTTCGATGTGTATTTTTCGAGTTATTTCGATCTGTCAGGTTAAATGGGACATTCAGTACATAGTATAAATAAGTAGATAAGTATATATAGTGTCCAATTTAACTTGTCAAATCGAAATAAGTCGAAAAATAAGCGTAGTACAAAAATGTCTCAGACAAAAAATTAATATCTCCAAGGGGGATATCTGTCTGATCTAAAATCAAACCTCGCCCCCGCTCCCTGGGGATGAGGTGGGAGAAACTTTGAAATCTCAAATAGAAACCCCCATTTTTATTGCATATTCGAATTCTATACTAAAAACATTTAAATTTTGTTTGAAACATGTTTTGTGCCGTTGTCGCAATAAAACTTATTGAGCAGGTGCTTCTTAACTTTTCAATCCAATGTGTAATTTTTTGATAATTGCAAAAATCTTACTTTTAATTATCAAGAAATTACACATTGGACTGAAAAATAAAGAAACACCTGCTCAATAATTTTTATTGAGATTACGGCGCCATCTATCACGAATAACAAAACAAATTTAGACAAAACTTATGTATTTTAGTGGGGAATTCGAATATTCAATAAATATGTGGATTTCCATTTAACATTTGTTGTCCATAAGTTGTCCCACGCCCTACGCCCCAGGGAGAGGTTTGATTTGAGGACAGTATTATACTCCCCTTGGAGATCTTCATTCTTTGTCTGAGGCATTTTTTCTGCAGGATACATATTTTTTTATTATTTCGATTTGTCAGGTTAAATGTGACACATATTCAGGATATCCGGGGAGAAAACGTCGAAACTTCGCACATAAGCTCTTAAGACCTTTTTAAGCATATTTTGTCTAATAAACTACTTCGATATTCCGAATGGCTAAGCCGCTATCATCACTCAAACGTTGTTTTGAAAAAATGCTTTCTAGGCCAAAATATGCGTTCCAGAAGCATAGAAACACCATAGAAACGTGTAAATTGTTTCTTATTTACAAAAGAAATGAATATATTTGTTCCGAAAGAAAAAGTAACCCATAAAGTAAAAAAGGAGTCGAATTGTGTAAATTGGGTGCTCTTTTATTTGTGTGTTAATTTTTCTTTTTGGCTGCTTCCCACGAGGCAGTTAAAATGACTTTTATTATATTTATTCTTCCAAGACATTCAGCTTTTAAATTCTTGTATGTGGTCTTAATGTTATTTTGCTATCAAATAGCATTTCTAGGATTTTAATTAGGTTAGAGATTTTATTATGTTTAATTGTTACGGTGACAATTTCTATACGTACACATAGGTAAAGGTGGTAATATGAGCCATGTATAAAATATGAGCCCCCTTAGAATCTGTCGATATATCGCAAACACTCTAGCAGGAACGATTTTTACTACTAGTTCAGTAACTCCTTTTGCCATCACAGCTCTGGCGTTCAGTTGTGAATGAGCGATGATGTGGAACAGATGTGTTCGTTTTTTCTTGATTCTAAAAACTTTGGAAGGTAAGTCTTTGGCTTTTAATTACAATTTGAGTTTATACCGAGTATACCACTTATACCGATTCTAATTCCTAACGAATGAAATACAGTATGCTCTAAACATTGTTCTCATGACCGTAATCTGTCATTTCGAACGTAACAAAGTTTGGTTCGTATAATTTCAATATAGCGATGATTGTAAAATGAGCCCCGAACTATGGCGGGTATATAAGCCCCTAACTTTAAGGGGCTCATATTACATACACTACAATTTGTGTTCGTACTATTTTTGTTTTAGATGTCACGACAGATTCTAGGCTCAAAACAAAAAGGAATAACTGGACTACATAAGACATGATTAAGCCAATGCAGTTAAGAGCAAGGAAAATCGATTTGAAAAAGGCTTCTACAATGTATCTCGAATCAAGACCTACTCCGCAAAAGCTTGCATGCAGATACAAACAAACGTAAATATCATCATCTGAACGAAAGGCGAGAAGCACAAAACGGACTGGTAAGAAAACCAAAAGCACACAAGAGCAAGGCTTCAAACGGAAACTTCTTGAAGATGAGGAATCAGAAGAATCAGACTACTCTTTGAGTTCAGGAGTCTCGCTTTGTTTTGGAATCACTAGTAGGGGTTGAAAGTCCCTGTGTTGGCCAAACGCCTTGTTTGTTTTGTAGTGGACTATTTTTTGCTGACCACCATGGTCAGCAGTATAGAATTTTTGGGTCTGGATTTTTTCTCTTCAATCGCCATTTTTGGTCTAATTTAAATGGGAACAAGATGCGTCTTTGTTGTAGGATCTGTTTTTTTCAGATTCCTGTCGAAAATTTTTAGCGTATAAATCTCGGAATTTAAGAAATCGTGCAAATATTACACTCCCTCATAGTATGTCACACACAGTTTTTAACGAGGCGGTTAGAATCAAAGGGGTGTAAGTGACCAAAAAGTAGATTTGAGTTAATGAGCTTCGAAGTTTTTGTTTGAACTGAAATGTTGATGTGTTCTAGAAGCGTTTGTAAAGTAATTATTCCTTGTGTTAGTTATTAATGAACTTAAAACTACAATTTTTATAGATTTTGTTTCACACATTTTGAAATAGGACCGTTTTCTAAAATGCTTACGTGTACTTATACCCGTTTGCCACCAAATATATCACTTACGTCCGCTTGCCTAAGAACGTATTAGGATGGAAGTGAACTGAAATGACAGATTTGACATTGCGAACGAGTTTAATAACAATAATGAAACGGTGATACAAGAGGGAATTCACTGTGACTCCCATGTAGTGTCTTCGCTATAGTCTGAACTGGACTTAAGGCATTTTGCTGCACTTTGTGTGTTTTAGATTCCCGTAAAACTGATAGTGGATAGAAGGTATAAACTGAAGCAATTGCTCTAGATTCGTATATTTCGCTGTTGTTATTGCAAGCGATGATTCGTACAGTGATATGGATTAGCGTGGTAGTCCTTTCTTGGGTCTCTTGAAGTCAACTTATTCACACCGTATCTCTTCATTTAGAGTAATATTCTAGTAATAGAAAATGTATGGATGAACCTTTTCTAGATGAAGCAAATTGAATATTTTGCACCCTTGTAACATTGTCTGTGACCAGATCATTTATAGGGTCTATTGATAAAAAATCATCTTCCGAGAAAGGAAATAATAATCTACAATCATCGTTAAAATAAATTTTATTAAATATCACAATTCCAGAGTCAACTTACGGGAAAACACGTTTCCCATCTTCAGTGGGTCTCTAGCAAGAAGAAGGAGAATTGAAAAATTAACATGAAGGAAGCAAAAGAAATGCCATAAAATGAAGTGAAAAAATAACAAATTGAATTAAATAAATGATAAATAAATAAAATTTAAAATACTTACGGCCCAACAAACGTAGATCACTTACAAACGTTCACAACATGATCGGATAAATACATAAAACTGAAAAACGTGCTGGTTACGGCTAGGTGGCAGCCATCTTGTGAAATGAAGAGAAGAGAAAGCCTACAAAGGCGTGGGAGGGGGTTTTGGAAGAGTAGAAGAGATAGTCATAAACAGATTTCAAATTTACTGATTTTCATTCACAAATGTTAATACCGTACAAAAATTCGGAATTTAAAACGTTTTAGAATTTTAAATTAAAAAAATACAAAATGTTCATATTTAAAACAGGTTGACTAGATTAAAAATTTTAAAGAAAAATCAAAAAAGGTCAAAAGAATAGGGGCTAATCAATAAAATGATCTAAAATGGGACTGCTTTTAGTTAAAGAATGTTTATTCAAGATAGAAAAATTAGTATTATTAAAAAATTTTAGAAACTCCAAGTTTTCCAAAATGTTCACATTTTGCCTTTGTTGACTAAGCGAAGGATTTTAAAATTATAAATAGGGCCAAAGGAATGGTTAAATTTAATCAAATGATTGGCAAAGGTGAAAGTGTCTAAATTTTGCTTCCAACATCCAATATGTTCATTAATTGTAGCTAAAAATGTTCTGCCTCTTTGGCCTGCATAGGCTGTATCACAGTTATTACAAGTAAGGTGATAAATTCCACTTCTTTCAATCGGGGGATAGGTGATTTGGAACTAGGGAATAAAGATTGGAGGGAGTTTAAAGTTTTGTAAGCTACTAAAAAAAATTGTGTTTAGTGAAGCATTGGCCTATACGATTAGATACTAGGTCTATGTAGGATGCAAATAAATTGTTTATGTTCTACAGGACAATGTTGAGGAAAAACTTCATTCAAAATCATTTGTACACCTTTTTGGCTGATAAGTTCATTGATGGACAGAGGATCATAACCATTATTTAACGCAATGGTTAGAATGGTATTGACTTAATTATTAAAACCTATATCTTATAGGAACCTGGATTAGTCTGCTGATCCAGGAGTGGAAAACAGAAAATTTATGATTGTGAATGTGACTGGAATGGGAAGGGTTGATTACATATGTATGAGTAGGTTTTCTGATTATTTTAAGAAGGTGTTTTGAGTTTTTAATAGTAATGGTTAAATCAAGGAAAATCAAGGAATGATTATGTTCAATTTCCGTAGAGAAGTTTAATTTAGAGTGAAATGAATGAAGAAAATAAAAGCACACTGAAGATACACAAAATTAACTGGAGCATTCTGGGAATTTTGTTAATTTCCTTAAGGCTTGGTTTGTATTCAGCGTTCATTGTTATGTTGCTGAAAACCGTGATAATAACAAACATCAAAAATGAATTTTATTAGATTTAATAAATTAAAAGATTAGTACACAACAAACATTGGGGTTGTTAAAACACCCTAGTGCACAGCAAGCGATTTGCCTTATTTGACGGTTTCACTGAAAACGGAAAGAAACGACTCTACGCCCAGCCTCGTTGGTGTCTGGTGTCGATGCAACAGATTTGAATTTCGCGCCCGGAAGTAACTTTTATACTCAATTTGATCGAAGTCAAAAGTTTTTCAGAGAAACTGAACCTGCCATTCTTTATGATCGTCAACACAGAATCTGGAGTATTTTTTTGTAACGGGAGCTCATGTACATTCTGTACAGTCTTTGCTGACCGGAGCGCTGTATTCTGATTGGTTCCAGATCTCTTTATTTCAATACACACGGCTGTATCAGTTATTTTGGCTCTTCAGTGTACATATAATTATGGGTTGTACATTACTTCCTCTAGAAGTTGGGTAGTCAGCAATCACGTTTTGTGGGCCTTTGATACCAAAATATTAAATCACGGCAAAACATCCGATAATCCGATCACAACACCAGCGCCTAAACCGTTGAGACAATTTTCTACAAAACCGATATTCCCAAATCGATCTGGATGAACTGGAGGCCCTGTTAATTTGAGAAGGATATTTTTATTTTGGGGGCTAGTTCACTTCAAGCACATATTTTTTATCGTCATTCAATAATATGTAGACAAAAGTCAAAGAAACGTTTGGGGGTGTTGCGAAAATTATTTTTATAAATTCCGTTAATTTCAAGCACAAATGACGTAAAAACCTAAACCCAATTTTAAATAAATGTACAGACTTTTTTAGGGTATTAATCCCATTAACGTTGCACTCTGTATTTTCAAAAATTATTATTTGCAAAAGTTTATAATTTATTACATTGTCTCAAAACTAGCTTCAAATTTGTCTATAAATTTTCCCCACGTATGTAAAAAAGATCGGTAAAAAATTGGGGCTAGCCCCGTTTCCGGCAAAATCTGTATTTTCGAAAATGGCAAAATTGTAACGTTTAATAATTAAAAAAATTAAGATAAGATACCTTTGTCTTAAGAAAAAAATGATTCAAAAAATCACCTCCTAAAAATGTTTGTACATTTTTTTAAATTTCGTTTAGCTTTTTGCGCCATTTGTGCTTGAAATTAACGGAATTTATAAAAATAATTTTCTCTACTCCCTCCAAACTTTTCTTTGAATTTTCTCTGCATATTATTAAATGACAATAAAAATATGGTGCCAATCGCACTTTCGGCGAACTCTCTGTACTTTCGAAAATTATAAAAAGTTAACATTTCAAAATTACAAAATCGAAGATAAAGATTTTTACCTGAAACAAAATCTATTTTTAAATAAGAGCCCTTAAAAAAAGTAATTTATAGTGTTTTGAAAATCAGACAAATTATTTTTTACGTAATTTCTGGTTACGTCAGTGCAAATTATAAAATGATTAGTTTATCAAAAAAAGCTCCATATTTGTACCTTTAATTTTTTTCTACGGATAACACAAATGACGTTTTAAAGAATGGTGGAGGTCTCATTTTCGTTGATTTCTCTGAATTTTTGAAAATTGCATGTTGGAAATATTGGAATGAGACAATTAGATTTTTATGCGTCTGCCCGAGTTGGTATGTCAGAGCAGCTACTTGGTGCGCGGCGAGTTAACTTGAAGGACGTGACATCGAGACGGTGTGGAAAAAATAGTAGTATAGTAGTACGTATAATATTGCGGATCAGCTACAAATAATGCAAGAAAGTATGTAATGTTGTGGCACCACTAGTTTAGAAGTATACAAATGTCAACTAATACATTATATATCTTTGTTAAAAATATCAATTTCCTCTTTGATGCTTGGTATTATCTCTGGTTTGAAAAGAAACAGTAATGAAGTAGAAAAGGTTGCACTTGTCACTAAGACTTGTGACGATTTTAATTGTTCAATGTCATCTGGAAATGAGATGTAAAGTGACGTGTGTGTATTATTTGGGGATTTCCTGCAGTAACTTGTTATTTACGCCTGATGAATACGATCCCTACGACGTGTTTCGTAAATCGTATAGTAATCGAGTAACCTGCGCCCTTCTGTTTGTACATTACTCACGGTTAGATTCACCAATGATTCACCAACCACCTCCTGATTCACCAATCGAGACCGATATAATGCCATTTGACGCTGTCGGTCTCATGGTGGGAAAGTGATTTTTCTTTTGCGGATCCTTTCATAAGATAAGTTACTTCCTTAAAAAACACGTGCTTTTTAAGATTTTTTAATGCCACTAAAATGCGTTTTGGCTGACTTACGCCGTCTAGAGAGGTGATCAATTGAGCTGATTCGATTCCTCTTGACAAGGCCAATCGGTTGGCAAAATGTTTGGTCGGTTCCTTGCACAATATTCTGAAATAATTCTAGGAAAAACAGGTATTTTTGACGCTTGGAATGCACCTACGAGAGCACTGATGAAACGCTGTAAATTACATATGAATATTATGTATTTACACATGGAGTAGTTTCATCTCATTGACGATCATTAAACCTACTTTTTTGTAATGAATTTGACCGAAAAGGTGTGGGAGTGGTAAGGCACCTAAAGTGCGTTTTGGGAGAGTTTTAAAGCATGTGACGAAGGGGATCACATTCGATTATCCTCGATCTACTCTATTTCTAGACGGATCCTTCCAGAACATTCCGGAAAAAGTCTAGAAAAAACATTTTTGGAGGGGACGTAAAGCATTTGCAGTGCTGAAAAACCGTGGACTACAGTACTTTACGTATTACAACATTGTCTTTCCGGCTTAACGTGAACCCTTAGGACATAATTAGTTATATTGATGATCTTTTTCGTTATTTTGACGATAAATAAACTATTAATGCAATGAAACCTTAATTTAAAAAATAATGTAACAAATCACGAACTTTTTCACTTAACACTGTTTCGGACGACAGAAAAGCCTGGCAATTTCGTGATAAAAATTTATTTTACAATGAACTGGTATAGTCAAGTGAAAACAGTAACATATATATTCGCCGCAGGATGCGATGCATTAAACTCATCATAAATATCTTCATTGCTTGAAAAGATGTTTTCATCCTTGTGTAAGTCAGTTTTTTTATAAAATCTACACATTCGTTAAAAAATAGACAAGGCCAAAGTAAGATTCCAGACTTAATGACGAAATACTTGCAGAAATCGGGTAGATGGCATTTGCTTATTATTCCTACAATTTGTTCTCTTAACTAAAAATCTGGGTACTACCGGGTATTTGTCCAAAAAATGGAAAATTGTGCTTTTAATATGCAAAATAAACTTTGGCCCCAAGAAAAAATCTGATATGAAATTATATGATTGCAACTTGAAATCTTGGACAATCCTCGATCCGGAGGAGGGGCGCGTTCATCAATCGCTGGCACCCGAGTGTGAAAAGTATTCGTTTCAGAGCAAATCATTGTTTAAAAATCACCCATATTTCACGCACAATTACGCCAAAACTACTTATATTTTCGGAAAAGTCTACATGGTATAATTTAAGTATGTCATTTGAGAACAGATTTTAAGGACGAATACCGATCTTTAATTTTGAAGAAGACGCCGAAGAAATTTTGATCTTTGGCAATTTTTGTAAATTTAGATATTTCAACGAAAATGAGGCCTGCACCATTTTTAAGCGTGAGAAAGAGTGAGATACATGAAAAAAATTAACATTTTGAGTCATATTTGATAAAGTTCTTGAAATGTCGAGTTTTCGTGTAGGGTAAAATAAAATTTTCGTTTGAACTTCGCAAAGCCGTATATCGGGGAAAATGAATTCTGGGGAAAATCGTTTGAATGGTTTCGGCGTAGGCTTTGACCACTTGCAGACAAACGTTTTGCCTTTAACCTAGTTTTCAGTACAAAAGATGCCCTAAACGTGAATACTTAACGTGTTATGGCACGTAATTTACTATATAGAGAAATAAGTGTTATTCACACTTTCGCCACATAGTATGAGTTTTTCTGTTGTAAATTAGCTACCTTTTGTAGCAGCATTATAATACCGTCTCTGTACTTATATAGTAAGAAGACCAATGAAAAAATAAAATAGTATTTATTATACTATTTCCTAGATATTTTAGTTCTCTTGGAAACAATGGCCTTAACTTTTAAAGGGCTGATTGATTAAAGATTCTAGTACACAATCATACGGAAGTAAAACCTGTCACGTTAATGATTTTTTTCGAGCTGTTCGTGCAAAGTTTGTGTTTTAACGAATTCAACTGTGCGTGGGTACATGAATACATGAGCATTTCTCAATTGAGGATTACGAGTTGTACATTGAATGTGACATTTGAGAAAAATATTTAAAGTCGGGTCGATGAGTTGCGAATGCGGGCTTGGGCAGTGCGACAGCCACGCAATGATTGCTAGCACCTCTCGAGGAGTGGGTGGAGAAAAGGAGAATGTACCTTTTCCAGATTCTTGTCAATTCTTCCGAAAGTAACGGAGAAGACAACGAGGTCGGCCCCGCTTCGGTGGCCCCGCGCCGTTTTGCCTCGCCAAACCCCGCTTCCACTTTACCACCGCCTCCACCGCCCAGCCCCGCGGCCGCAGCCACCGCCCCACCCCTCCCCCGTCAACTGCTGAGTACGTTGCTCTCGTAAACCGCGCAACCATCCTGGAAAAGGTTAGAAATGATTACAGCTATGAAGTCTGTCTAGGGCTCGCACCACAGCACAAAGCCCGTCGAAGAAATGTTGGGGATTTCCAAATCATTTTTTGCCGATTTGTCGTTCCTGTGAAGAGGAACCGGGGCGTTAATTCCATTTAACATCTATTGTCTCTCCGTCTTTCACCTCTTGTAATACTTTTATGGCAACAGGATCTTGACATCTCTTGGAAGATCCGAATTGGTAGTTGATATCGTGGGACAGCAACCGGTAAATATAAAAGGAAGTGCTATTGAAGATGAATGCCATTCCGAGGGGATTTTTGTGGCGGATACCACGTAGCACTGTGGTCGTGCGCGGGTGTTCATGTGCACGAGGAGACCGGTGGCGTAACTCATAGTGTTGCATAGTGAGTGCCAGTTTATACTCATGAAAAGGCAGAGCCAACATAGTGCTAACACATATTACGTCAAACTGATAAGTTCCACGAATATCCTGTGAGATCGTATATGAACGTAATAATCGTTCTCAGTATCATAGTGTGTGTGGTTCATTTGGTTCATTTGGTTGAGAATTCACGTACATATTTCGTCAAGAATGAACTACACTACAGAAATCAGCAAAATAGGGTCTTCAAAGTGCATGGGTGCAATAGTGCAAGAAAATCTGTTAACTAAGAGCTGTTCAATTCAGATTAAATTTTTGAAGATTACAAAATGAAGGTCCTCATACTTCAGAACAGAATCATCGGACATTGTCAACTGAGGTTAGTACTGCAATATTTTTAAGTACGATAAATACGACTATATTGCTGAAACATTTGCTATTGTCATTGATTGAAAACTGATGTTGATTCATTATCTTAGACCAGGACCTTGAATAATGACGTTAGATCAGGGATTCCCAATCTTTTTCTTGCATCATCCCCGTTTTAAAGAATTGTTTTCTTCATCGAACCCCATACATATTATCTTTAATGTACGGCACACACAATCATAACACAAAGAATTCCACACAACTAAATTAAAGATAACAATTTCGCATATCAACGTTTTCTTAAATATCCCGATTTTCTATAATGACGATATTTCGTATCATCAAGGCGCGTCCGCTTCTGAGGGGCTAAATTATATTGTTGTTGAATGTTTAAAAAAATGTTGAGCGTTTTTTAAGAATTTGTCATAATGTTTATGCACTATGGAAAATACGTTTTGCGCAAAAGAGTGAATGTTGTGAATACGTAGTTATAATTTCTTAAGTTTTCTAAATATCCGGGGCAGTGGAGAGACTAGGTTCGCGGATATTCGGTGTAGAAAGTCGAAATGGGGCCCCTATCGGCGAGTACTAAACGATCAATTTAGAATTTTAAGTATAATTTTCATAAAAATACGAGTGTGTAACAGCGAAAATAAACTCAGAATGCTATTTCAATTATCTGCCGAATATTGTCTGCTGGGATCCACACTAGAGGCCCTGATGAGGTACATCAATTGCACCGGCCTAGCTATGCCTAGCATCAGTCTAGCTATGAAAGAAGGCAAGTGAATTTGTAATTTATAATTGTCCGTTTTGTTGCTTTATGTCATTAAGCATTAATTGATTCAGTTCATTATTACTTTTGTGTAATCAATGTCATCTTGATCTTGATCTTGATTACACCGGTCAGCCGCCAGTTCTTATACGGCAATTGACACATAATCGACCACATGATAATCATTGACCTGTTTGAAAGTTTCATCGACCCCCTGGGGATCAATACCAACCCCGTTGGGAACCCCTGTCTTAGACTCTCAATCTCTAATGTGATATTTATACTCCCATCCAAAATACTATGAACTTGTGGATAGACTCGAAAAACTGAGACAGCTTTCCATTTAGTGCTGTAGTATTTTTCTAGGACTCCCTTTACACTCGAATTATGGACTTTTTTCTGCTTTAGTAACATCATTTTATTGCCTTTCCAAAATTTACCCTTTGATCACTGATTCCAGTGGTTTTACGCATTTTTAACTGTACTTTATTCTCTTGATATACATGCGGACTATTTAATCGAGCTGTAATAAATAATGACTAAGATATTTCCAATGTTGCCAAGAAAACTAAAACAATGTGGACTATCGTAAAAATATTTGATTTATTCAGTCAAAAAAAATGGTAAAAACTGTGTGTAACGTAGGGGGAAATGATTCTCTGCGCATGTTTTCTTGAGTTCCAGAATCCCTTCCGGTCTTTTTAACAATAAATAGTTGAAAGATGAGTAAAAGTTAAACATAAATAAATAAAAATTAATTTTAAAAATAATTTTTTTAAATAGCATGATAAGCAATATTTGAAAAATAGTCATTTTCGTTTCCGAGTTGTAGAAAACTTATTTGCATCGGTGCACGAATTGCAAGTATGATTTTTCTGCATTGCTAACAAAATAGCAACTCGCCCTTACCTCTACTCTTACCATTACAAGCAAAAGAAGAGTACAACAAAACGTGCTCATAGTGAAGCTACCTTTTCGTCCAGAATCAAAACGAGGGGCCATCTCAGCATTTGCTCAATGGATCAGGGAAACTGGACAAGAACCTGATCGAGATGGGGGTCATTGACCCGGAAGATGAAGTACATTATTTGTTACAAACATATCAAGTCTTTAAAAAAATTTATATAATACAAATGTAAACTAATTCATTATATATCATTGTTTTGTTAAAATAAAAATTATTTTTCTTTTTGATAAAAAGTATAGTCTCTAATTGTATAGAAACAGTTATGCAGCAGAAAATATTTTACTTTTAACTTAAATTTGTAAACCGACATTAATTGTTTAATGTCATCTGACAATGCGTTCTGACGTAACGTACATATATAGTGCGCAGATTTCTAGTACTTAGCTGTTGATACTGACACTTGATGAACGTGATTTTTACGGCGAGTGTTGTAATTATAAATATCAGTATTGCATGAAAATATGTTCCCACCGTTAAGTAAGTCACTTTTGAAATATATTACTGATTCGTAAATATATAAGCAAGGCAGTGGTAAGATTTCATGCTCAATGATGAGGGGCTTGCAAGGGTTACGCGGATGCCATTTTTTCATTATTCGAATAATTTTCTAATGCAATGTAAAGGTCTGAGTACTACATGATGAGTTTCCCCAGAATTTTATACCATATCTCAGGCAGGAATGTATATTAGCAAAATACACGCAACGAGCTCTATGAAGGCTGACAGAATTTGATAGAATTCTGAATGCGTAACTTAATGAACTTAATTTAGCGTTTAATTGTGTTATATGTACATTCTTTTTTAGCTTTGACTGAATTGCCAGACCTAGAAATTTTGTTACCTTGCCATCACCTAATTGCATATTGTTCATTTTCAATGGATCATGCGATTGCTGAAATGAAAGGCAAAAATGCATTGAAACTGTTTTTCCTTCATTAACTATTAATTTGTTATTATAAAACCAATTTGAATCTTCTAAAATCGTACTATATATTGTTTCATTTTTGCAAAGAACATTCGTGTCATCTGCAAACAGAACCGTTCTTCCGTTTTTAATACACGACGGGATATCGTTTACGTATTTTTACAAGAATTGCAGTAGATCTCACGAAGGGACTAAAACCACTATATACTTACAAAAACTTTCGTTACGTTTGTTCGTGAAAATCTTTCCGATGAAATCCTGAGACGAGTCAGCAAACTAACAAATTAATATTCAGCTGTTTTTGATGAATTTTCAATTATTAAAAACTTCCGCGACCCTTAGCTCACATATTCTTCATTCGATTTAAAGTTGTCTAGGATTACCGAGCAACCATCATCGGATTTTAATGAAATTTTGTATACCGAGCTTCTTAGGAGAAATAGTTTTTGAGATTTAGCGGTTTACTTGACCCCATATAGCGACATCAGAGTTTGACCATAAGATTTTCGCAAATTTGCGGTACAAAATTCTCTTCTCATCTATTACTAAGAATGTGAAACTAAGCTGAGGTATACACTTCACTATATTTAATAGTACTAACATCAATTTTCAATTATTAAATCACAGTGATTAAATTATAGCAAATTCGCCAAAAAAGTAATCACAAAAATTCCTAGATTTAAACATTGAATAGGTTCCTTAATATTGGAGTAAATGAAATGAAACTCGTCCTAAAATAAAATCAGCATTACATTATTTCTGAATGCATAATTTCAACTTCTTAGCAATTACCATCGCTTCGTAAAGTAATGATACAATACATGATATCAGTAAAAAAAAAAAGCAAAAGGAAAAGAGAAAGCAATTAAATGCTAGGGAAGAAATCAACGATTTTTCTATTTAAAAACCCATATTGTGTGACCTTGGTAACGAAAAGCGCATAAATATTCTTTCTATATGCAGTAAATTACTTTCAATTTCAAGGGTATAGACATAATTAATGTTTTATAGGTCCTTGGTATCGAAAAATTGATTGATGGCTAAACTTGTCCGTCCGTGTGTGCACAAAGTTAGCGTCAAAAAGGTTCTGACGATTTTTTTCCAAAATTCATATTCCCCGATCAATCGGCATTAACTCGAAGCATTGGAGGTTTGAAACAAATATAATGATTTTTGGAGGTACTTTACATGAAGCTGTAAACATATTTTCAATTTTTCTACCAAATAGCTCTAAATATTTTGATTAAATTTTGTTCTCGGATAGCGTAGATGACTTAGGTAAATGGCGATCGTCGCATTTTGAAATTATTAATATTTAAAAAATTACACAAGTTCAAAATAGTTTCACTGTCTTCCTACAAGTACGATATTAAAGTGAGAGCTTAATCGTTAATTAACACCTTTGTTCCAAGACAGACCTTCATTTAAGGTCGTGTAAAATATTTTGAAAATGTTATTAATTTATTAATAATTTATTATAATTAATTGTTATTAATTTCGAGTAATTTTGACTCAAGACTTGACACATGTTTTATTGATGCATGTCGACGAGCTGAATCCAAATTCGAAGCCAGAATTGCACCGGTACTTTCCATTTTTTTTAAATTGCGAAAAAACATTAAAATTTGCAATTTAAGAGTTCACGGTGGTTTTTGGCGATTAAAAAAGACTGGAGGGTGGTGGTGCAATTCTGGTCTCAGAATTGGATTAAGCGCGTCATTGTAAAGCTCCCCCACAAAAAGTGGTGGGTGAAATTCAACTTTCTCAGCCGTCCAGACAAACTTGGACACCATTCAATCCGGGGAAGTGGCGCCCTGAACCAATCGCTATAGTCAGAATCTTAGTGTCTATGTGATTGGAGCAAATTACCGTGTAGCGGGAAAGACGCAGTTTCTGGAGGCGGGACCCTCGATTGTTTACGTATGGGGCGGAAATATCATCTTTCCCTGCCGAAGGAGAGATTTCGCTTAGAAGTACGCCATGACGAAAAAAATATTTCTGAGCGGGTTTTTTTTTTTTCGTCCAAAGATCAGCAAGTATTTACCATTTGATAAAAAAGTATACTATCTTTTAGCAATCAATTTGTAACTCTGTCAAACTGTTATATTAAAATGTTCATCTCAGGCACAATTTGCGGATCCTTTCCGGCCGTTTTAGCGCAATTCGAAATTTCGAATTTCTATATAAAATTGTAAATTGTTGCAAATTTGTTAATTCACGGTTATCGGCTCTGGGACATCGGGACACTCATCCCTCTTTAGATCTGCAAAAGTTGGTAATTGTTTCTAAATTTGTGAATGTTGGGATTTTTATGGTCTTCTCTGAATTCCCTTTAAACACAACAAAAAAATTCGCAATCTGATCGGTGCTATCAACGTTTGTTCTCGAGATATTTAATTGTTCATTCTAACTGAGCATCTCATAATCACCCCCATTTTTTGCACTCGATGCATTCTCTCTCCGGACACAAGTATACTGAAAAGAGAGGTTTGCAATGTCTCGCTTAGATTGTTAGCTTCATACGCTCAATGCTGAGATCCGAAGAGGTATCCTCGGTGGCGCCTCGAGGCGACGAACGGTGCATCGGAGCGAAATGATTGCCTTTACCATTTCTTCGAAGAAAAAACAACAAGACGTAACGTTTATTGGTAATTCCGTGGGATCATTACAGTAACAATTTCTGTCTTCCGGCACTATGACTGTCTTTTTAAAGATTCAACCGTGTTTTTTATTCTAAAGAGCGATTAGAACTCCCGTTTCAATATTGTTTTGCTTAAGTGTTATTAGTACATAAACAAATTATCTGGTACATTTAATAACACCAAGAGACGCAATTATATGGCGAATATGAACAGAAGCTATATTATTTATTTTTATCTTCTATCTACCATAGTACGACTTGCATTGCTATATATCGGCTAGAAAGAAACTGTATATATTGTAAAGTTCATTATGTTGAGTGGCTGGCCAATGATATGCCAATGATATTTTCTCTCAAGGACAAGTTGAGCTATGGAAAGATTGAGTTTTCTGGAACTTTTCGATAACCCTGGTTCGCGTGACATCGAATGGAAAATTAAACGAAGGTTCATTTACTGATAAATGTGAGAGAAAGAATTGTCAATGAAACTAATCGCTTGCAGCAAAACGTATTGCCAATGAAAGAACGCCACCCAACTCATGAATCGTTTCTCACTCTAGAACGCCTTTCAGATACGCCTGAACATATACAAGATCCGATTAATTCATGTCCCCACCAGAGGTTTGAGTTTTTAAAAATATTAGACTGATTAAATTAAAGAAATTACGAATGAGTGATTAACCTGAATGATTAAAAATGTGATATGTTTAATTAAAAAGAAAATAATGTAATTAATTAAGGAAAAGGTACCCTCTTTACACCTGCAAATTCTAAGCAGGTATTTTAATTAATTAAATTGTAATAAATTTCGTGTTATGTGGCTTCAGTTTCCCAATCAAAAATTGAAGCGAAATGAAATAGTTAATTTTTAATAAATATATGAATCTTCATACTTTCTTTTGCATATCATTCTGTTTAGAGCCGGTATAATACATCCAAGATATTCAAAGTTCCTTGTTCTATAGATCAGTTTTCAATGATTTTTTGGCCCACTGCGTTCGTTCAGAGAACGGCCGGAAAGGATTCGCAAATTATGCCAGAGATTAACATTTTAATTTAACAATTTGTTAGAGTTACAAACTGATTGCTAAAAGTTAGTATATTTTTTGTTAAATTGCTAAATATTTACTGGTCTATTGACAGCCCTTCTAGATGGAAAATCCCGCTTAGAAATAGTTTTTCGTCATGGCGTACGCGCTGGCAAAATCTCTCCTTCGGCAGGAAAAATAGTCGATATTTACGCCTCATACGTAAATAATCGAGGCCCCCGCCCCCGGGAACAGCGTCTTTTCCGCCTAACTGTAGTTTGTGCCAATCACATAGACACTAAGATTCTGACTGAAGCGATTGGTCAACGTGCCCCTCCCCCGGATCGAAGGGCGTCCAAGTTTCTCTGGATGGTTGGGTATATAGTTTCACCCGCCACTTTTTGTGGGGGCAACTTTACATAGAATACATTTACATGTGTCAAGACTTTGGGTCTGACAAGAACCCAGGAAAACAAAAAACATACAATGTCAATGTGGTTTTTAGTGATTAAAAAACTGGGGGTGATGGCACAATTATGACTTCTGATTAGGATTCAGCTTGTCGACATACATAGAGAAGCATGTATGGTCTTTGGGTCTGAAACTATATTTTGTGGGACTGTGAAATTATGATAACAAATATATAAAAATATATATCCAGGATGGGAATTTAGGAAGAGGTTTTACTGTTCTTTCACAGTATTAAAATAATATATCTGTTCTCCTATTAGCAAACAAAAAACTAAGACAATTTTAAAAAATGTACTTTGGCCGGTTATAGATGGCAGTTGGCACGAGTATGTGGCAAGTCGGAATATATAGCCGAGAACGAAGTAGAAAACTAATCCAGGAAAGTCTGTGCCATTCTGTAGCAGTTTATTTATGTGTTAATTTTTCTTTCTGAACAAATATATTCATTTCTTTTTAAAACTAATAAACAATATACATGGTTATAGAGTTTTTTCATGTGTCTGCAATGCAATTTGTAATAGAGAAAGTATTTTTTCAAAGCAACTTTTAAGTGCTTATTGTGGTTCAGACATTCGGAATATCCAAGGAGTTTATTAGGCAAAATATGGTTAAAATTGTGTTAAGAGCTTATTATTAAAGTTTCGATGTTTCCTTCCCATTTTGAATTGTCTCAGTATTACAATAAAATGTGCAAGATATTAGACTTATTGTGACGGTGAGTACAACCACCAAATGCATGAAATATATATTTATTTTTATTTAAAAAACATATCTAAAGTTTCCCAACATTTTGGATGTTTTTTATATTCACAAAAACGCATTCATTTTTACGCAATAATTTAGCATATTTATCAGTCATAAAACGCCTCGCAAATACAGAATTTTCAAAGAGTGGACACAATTTTTGTATCATAATTACTTCGTTTTCTTCATTTTCATTAATAACTCGATTGGATAAATTTCATTCTTTATTTTTCATTTTTCCTTTACTGATTGTATTATTTCTTCTTTTAGACCTACGTCTTTACTAAATTTTCTTTTTCTCGCTTTCTAAACAATATTTTATGATCAATATGTTTATTTTTTTATCTCCATATATAAAATCCTGAAATTTATAAAATCTATCAGTCAATTAATGATTAATTGCCCAACTTATTAAATGGGCAACAAGCTAAATAAAACCTGAATGTTTCTCAGATTTCCAAAATGTATGAAGTATACTATGTAAAAATAGAATAAAATATGAACATCTTTAGGATGGGTATTAAAATCTTTAAATTTTCCTGATTAATAAAATTAATAAAAAACATTTTATTACACTTACGTTCTTGTTATGAAAATTATTATTACCAGCCTTTTTTAACATGTTTTACTAATAATCTATTTCTGAGTTCCGGTACATTGTTAATTCAAATATATTAAATAGGTTTTACAGTATATTTTAACGTGTTTTTGCTAATGAAACAAATTTGGTTCTACGTTATTTCTGTTCAAACATATCTTTAAATATTTATTCCAATTTCTGCACTATTTGATCTAACTTGATTAGATAGATTATTATATTAAATATGAGATTTATTTCATTAGCAATCTCATTAAAATTTTCTAAAAATGGATATATATACAGGTGAACCAATTAAGTCATAACACCGCTTTTATCTCCTCATCCGTGAAAGATACGAAGATACCGTTTGGACAGTCCGTAACATAGATAGGGGCTACTTAATTACAGCATATTTCGATCCTGTACTATTTTTAATTACAAAGATATGAGGTCAACTCTGTTTTTTCAAATAGAAACCTATAATTAATTTTAGCTCATCTTAATGAGATTAAAAATCTTCGTATCTTTCACGGATGAGGAGATAAAAGGGGTGTTATGACTTAATTGGTTCACCCGTATATATATTCAATGTCAAGTAAGTAAATAGTCTTAGAATAGTATAAAAACCTCATTATTCATCCGTGCTTTTATATTTTCTTCTTTGAATAATATAAAAATCAACTCCAAATCAACTCAAGTACTTCCTATATAACTACAATAAGTAGAATTTACAACTACAATATTGAAAAAATTGCGTTATTTATTCATTATTAACATATTCATAAAATTTTTGTCCAATGTTTGAAATATTTTCCATTTTTCTTCTCCCCTCTTAAAGAACCCTCAATTTTTCCTAATTTTCATTTTTTGGCGTAATTCGTTGCTCCTCACTCCTTAACGAGCGTTGAGCGCCTTGGAGTAATCCTTCGTTATTAAGGGCCTTCTAGAGACGCTGTGTAGTCAAGTCACGTCAGTCACAGCCAAGTCGTCGAATCGCCGACAGGTAACGTCTTTGCGCTCTGCGTCATCTATCCATTGGCCAGAATTGGGAAGGAATAAGTATAGGAGTAAGATTTAGGACATTTCACAGGGTATGGACTAGCCCTAATGAAGCAGGCAAACTCGTTTAGTCATAACAAATTTCACATGGTGTTCTACGGGGATTCTATGGGAATCGAACCGGGAACTTCAGTGATAAAAGGCAAGCGACTTCGCCACTGAGTCACGAGAGCACTATCAGGCGATTCAAATAGGGGTATTAGGGTATTCAAACAGTTTTAGTCCAAATGAATATTCTGATGGTGTTGAAGTTATGGAAATACATTTTTAAAATCTTGTTCTACAGATATTATTTTTTTTCATTTTCCTGTTCAATTTCAATAGATTGAATCATGTTTTATGTATTTATTTAAATACACACAATCAAACAGACGAAATATAAACTTGACTGTTCTTGTGAGTGTGTTTTGTTTCTATATATTAAAAACGAATGTCATGTATTTCTATATTTTATATTATTTGATTTTCGTGTTATATCAATAGAAATGAAACCAAATTTCTCTTCTCAGTATAACTGACATAAATGTTTAAATTCATCAAACTTCACATAAACATGTGTGCCACCGATGCCACCATAATAAATGTAGTCATAATAAGATAGTCATCTTGTCCAAATATATTTAAAAAAAATTAAATTGTCTCTAATATGCTGCTTAGGAGTTGTTTAATATGTTTATATATATATATATATATATATATATATATATATATATATATACATACATAATGTAACGGTGCGAGCTGCCGCGATTTCGACGTAGTATGTCTATCAATAAAATCGCGGACCCAGCGATGTCACAGCGGCCGTTGGAAGTCGTGGATACCTGACCCCGCCTCCCTTCCCTGCTCTATTGAGGCTAGGGTCAATTTATGACAGGACGCCTCTGCGACGTTAGCCAGTGGAAGTATTTAAATTCAGAAGAGTGTTCGTGGAGTTACCCTGTAGCGATTCTGGACGCGTGGGCAGTCGCATTGTTCTGCGGTAATTGCGTCGGGATGCACAATGGACATGCATGGGTGCAGGTGATCAGACAGAATGCTTACGCACATGTCACCTGCAAGAGTCTTATTTAGACTTCAGGAGTCTCATACCACTCAAACTGCACACTCCCCATACCATCACAGAGCCTCCACTAGCTTGAACAGTCCCCTGTTGACATGCAAGGTCTATGGATTCATGAGGTTGTCGCCATACTCGTACACGTCCATGCGCTCGAAACAATGTGAAACGAGATTCGTCGTACCAGGCGAGGCATAAAGCTTTGTGTCGTGCATTCATCAAGGGTAACGAGTGGGCCTTCGGCTCCGACACTCATGCACGCTGGCCCAGCATTGAAATATGAAGCAATTTTCAGCAATGCTGGAGGTTTTACCGGTTTCCCGAGAGAGAGAAAGAGAGAGAGAGAGAGTGGTTGTAGGAGATTCCTATAACTATTATAGATAACACCACGAGTAACCAATAGATTTGTGAAAGCGCTCGCTTAAGCATAAGAGCAACGACCAATCAAAATTTAACACGACCCACGACAAGAATTTGAGTAGTGGGAAATGGAAACTCTGGCATTTTTCTAGACCATCTGTAGAGGGAGAGAAGATTGGTCGAGTAACGAAAACTGAAAAAGCTTATTAAAGGTAATGCTTTTAAAATCAATGTAGAATCAGTTAACAAGTACAATATACAGAAATTTGAATACTGTGTGATATTTGATTAAACATCGTTACTAATAACGATCAAAAACAATACGATTTGTGCTACGGAAATCAAGTATATTTTTGCGAGCATTTGAGGTATGAATGAGAATGAAATCTAATTGAAGAATGTTTCTTTCTAATTCAGATTATTTTATTTCCATTCTTTCATTTCATTATTTTACTTGATTATTATTGGATTTGGAGCTTATTCATTCGTCGCTTGGTAATTTATACTTTGGACGAAGTAAGTGAAATCGTATTTCTTGGCAATTCAACCCCAAATGGAGTGAGGAACTCTAATAACGAACAAGAGGACTGGAAATATTTTCGACGCATCAGTACGAACGCGGTTGGCAAAAGCGGAGAGACCCTGCCAACTACGATCAACGTTCACATAGTGCATACTTTTCATTTGAACTTGATTCTTGGTTGTGAATGAAACTTGCATAGAAACCAGTTATCATTTGAAAACTAATAGGTTTCTTCCGTTAACATTCAAATTATGTAGTTCGAATGTATTAAATTTCAAAAGTAAATTTTGGAACTCTGACATCGGTCTTAAAACGAATGCAGATACTAGTACAAAATTAATAATTACAAACTTTCTTTATATGTAATTGCGTGTGAATTGAAGTTCATTTTTATCACCAAATCTTCTTCAAATTATTTCAATGTGTTATCACAATGTTCAACTGCAAACATAAGGGTAAATCATTTCTTTTGATCTTTGTTTAGTTGGAAAGTTCTTGGATCGAGAAACCAACTTGTGATGATAAAGTGAATAACGATAAAGAAACATTAACTAGATAGATTTTTATTTGAAACTGTCAATTTCAAAGACTGGTATTGTAAATTTACGACAAATTTCATTGAACCAATAGTTGTGTGAAAATTCTTTTTTTCTAAGAGTTCATTTTTTTAGAGTATGTTTTTTTGATTATTTTTATTTTGTACAAAGTATTTCTATTTGTATGTCTTTTTTTTGCAAAGTGGCAAAAAGGGTATATGTTTATGCAGTGTGAGATGTATTTCTGATGTGTGTCTATATATTGTATTTTAGGGAGAGTATTCATAGAATTATCGGGAAGGTTTAAACCAAAAGTCAAGCCAGTTCAGAATAATTGATCTAATATTTAAAGTACCTTTCCAAAAAAATATATAAAACTATTTTTTACAAAAATAACTAGACTTTTCAGTTTATTAGTATGCATTAAAAGACATATCCACTCCTGGTTAGGATAGTGAACATTTTTTCAACTATTCCTAATTTACTCATGACGATTTTCTTACACGTCACGAATTCGAGTAACGTTGAGGGATTACTTGAGTCGTTCAACCTACTCTCATATGTATATAGAAGGTCAGAGGTAGATCGGCGACAAAGGCTAATGGTATTGATCAGTTAAAAGAGATAATCCAAGCACGGCCTCAACGCATTAGATGTTACAAATGTAGAATAGATTTCGGTGTACAGAATCGTTTGTTCGAAATAGACGCAAAAAACTTCCATGAAATCTTGCTCAAAAACCGAAGAGCAATTCTGTCTCTCATGCAAAAGATGACGTCGGAACATTTCGGGCAGGAATCTGGGAAAAAAGCAAATCCTTCAAGAAAGACGCATCTTGGCTCCAATCTGAAGTTGATGTTGCTGATTAACTTGTGGAAAAAGAACATGTTCACGAATTCTCGGAAGATGACCTCATCCAAGCAATTAACAACATGGGAAACTGGAGTTCCCCGGAATGGATAAGATAGAGAATTATTGGATTAACGAATTAATAGCATTACATTATCGTCTAGCAAAGGTGGATAATAAATCTTAGAAAACCCAAAAATCCTCCCGTAATGGGTCATACGTGGAATCACGTATCTGCTACCAAGTGGGAGAGAGTTCATTAGCGGATATCTACAGGACAACCACTTGTCTGCCAGTAATGTATAAAGTTATAACTGCAGCCATAGCAAACAAAATGTACAGAAACGTAGATAAAAAAACATCTCTTGCCATTTGAACAGAAAGAATGTAAAGGATCCTACGTAAGGGAATCTTGCTACTACTTAAAGCCATCTTGAATGATGTAAGGAAACAAAAAAGTAATTTAAGCATGACTTGGATTGACTACCAGAAGGGCTTTGACAGTGTAACATTCGGTTGTATTTTGAAGACCCTACAGATCTATCGATTTCATTCCAGACTTATTGAGTTTTGTAAGGCTACTGTGAAGTGTAGTACCAGTTTACACAGCGGCAAGGAAGTACTAGAAGCGAGAAGTATTAAGTTATCTAGGGAATTTGTGAAGGAAATTTGCTATCCCTTCTGCTGTTTGGAATAATTTCCCTCCACTATCTAAACAGTTTTCCTATACTGACTTTGGTTACCATCTCCATAGCGGTGAAAGGCCATAATCGCATTTGCTTTACCTATATATGGATGATCCTAAAGTAATTGTTATCCAACTGCTAAAGTAAAAGTTACAGTAGTCTTCGATTGCTCTCAGGGCTCAATGGCAAAGTCGCTTGAAGCTCATCAGTGAGGTACCGGGTTCAATTCCAATAGAACCTCATGTGAAATTTGTTTCAACCAAACGTGTGTTAGCATGCTTCACAAAGACTAGTCAACTCTTGGGAAGCGTCCTAAACCTTACCCCTATCCGTATTTTTTTCCCAATTCTGGCCGCTGTGTAGTGACGCAGGAGCGCGCAAGAGAGAGGCGCGTAGAGATGCTATCTGGCGTGACAACTGACGGAGACGAGACGTGACGGACTATGTAATTAATGGAGGATTTCTCCCGCGCGGCAATTAATAGAGGATAATTCCAAAAGCGCGAAGCGCTCAACGCCTTCCAAGGGGTTTGGAGACGCAACATTATTAAAGTTGACGCAACATTTTTAAAAAATTGCTAAGAATGAAGTGATTCTCTTCCAAATGCTGTTTGTCGTCAATGATTGTAGGAATGACATCTGCACGAAATTTGGTCTTGACGAATGTGACTACTGTTTAAGATGACTTTTAAAAATGTTTCTGTATTCTTTTGTTTTCTTCAAAAATTACGGATATGTAATTTTTTGAAATCTCTTTCATGTCGTTAATGTGAACATTTCCAGCAATTTATAAACTTTATGCATTTGTGAGTGAAAGTGCTTGTTAAGAAAAGGGACAATTATGAAAATATTAGACGAGAAAGAGATGCACATTAGAATAGGAACATTATTTCCAATGAGAACAAACAGCGCATTTATTTTCAGAAGATTAATTTCATTTGCTGAGCCACAGAACGAAAACTACCATTCTATTTCCTAGACATAAAAATAATAATTAAACAACCTGGTTTGAGGTAACACATGACAAATTAATTTAAACCATCTGCTTATAGACACTACAAAACTTTTACACCATCTGCGCACACGGTGTCGGCGTTTACTAATATATATATATATATATATATATATATATATATATATATATATATATAAGATAAGAAGCTAGAATCTGACAGACGTTCTGTCCTTAATCTCCTCCTCCCTCTTTCTCCTTTCCTATCTCTTTCTTTCTCCGTCTCTCTCACAGTCTCTCTCCATCTATCTCTCTGTATCTGTATGTTTGTTTGTCTCTGTATCTCTCTCACAGTCTGTCTCTATCTTTCTGTCTGAATCTGTATTTGCAGACTCTCTTTCTGCGTTTAACTGTCTCTGTCTCTCTATATATCTCTCTCTTTCTGTCTCCCTTTGTTCCTCTGTTTGTCACTCTCTGTCAACTGTATCTTGTCTCTCTCTCTGTCTCTGTTTCTCTCTGTCACACTCTTTTTTCGGTTTTTGTGTCTTTATGTGTCTCTGTCTCGGTTTACTGCCTATCTCTCTGTCTCTGTCTGTGTCTCTCTCTGTTTCACTTTCTCTGTCTCTCTCTGTTTCACTTTCTCTGTCTCTCTCTTTCAGTTTCTCTTGGCCCCTCTATGTTTGTATCTCCCTCTCTCTCTCTCTCTCTCTCTCTCTCTCTCTCTCTCTCTCTCTCTCTCTCTCTCTCTCTCTCTCTCTCTCTCCCTCTGACTGTCCCTTTCTCTCTGCCTGTCTCTGACTCTGTCTCTGCCTATCTGTCTCTCTATCTCTCTCATACTTACGCACGCCGCTTTCCTGACCTCTGATGCCTCGCCCTGGGTTACACGGCAAAGATCAGCAGCTGTATAGCAACGCTCAGCTAGTATATCAACTGAGAAAGGAAGAGAGAGATAGTGAGAGAGAGAGAGAGAGAGACGGCGCGCCCCTCTGCCACCCTTGTTACCTTAAGTCGTCTGCTCTTTACGTGAAGTTCATATATTCTTTGCCTACGCACGGGTACCATGAATAGTCTTGAAGGAACTCAATTTACGGTTCAGAAACCTGGTACCCCTGTTGCGGTATGGCCAGTAAGTTTGGAACCTGTACTTGAGGCTTCGACATCTAGCGAACAAACTGCTTAAGTTACGGAGGGGGCAAATGAGCTTGCTGTTGCAAGTAATAAGGGAGGTGAAGAGAAACAAGAGGCACTTTTTAATCTCGATAAGATCACTAAGAGTCTAGTTTGTTAAACTTCGTGTGCACGGCCAGATGCGCACATATTTTCATAACGTTGTAGCGGTTCACGAAAGAGAACCGCCCACCCAAGATCGCAAGTGTGATAATAAGAAGTCCGAAGTGTCCGTCAATGAGGTGTTTTTCAAGAATAACCCAAAAATGTTCAAGGAGAAAGGAAAGAAGTTGGGCAACCAAGGGTAGAGGAGTGGGGAGTCGTCCACCATTGAGAGGAGCCCATATGAATCTGGTGATGTACTCGAGAGCGAATTAAAGACATTTGAGGCAAGGAGAAAGAAACCATCGCTCTCTATTCCTTAGCGTCGGGAAGCCTTGTTAGTGAGAGCGAAAGAGTACGCGGAGATTTGCGACTCATAGAGGAATCCTTGAAGGAAGCTTGAATAACTAGGCCTCAACGTATTTAAAATAAGAGAGAGGCACGGGAGACCTGCTTTTGGAGATGGGAGCCGCGGGCTGCTCGAAGGCAGCGCAGTTTCAGACCGTAGTGACCAATCAAGGAATATAATCTGTATGTATGTATACGTATATGTATACAGGTGAACCAATTAAGTCATAACACCCCTTTTATCTCATCATCCGTGAAAGATACGAAGATACCGTTTGGACAGTCCGTAACATAGATAGGGGCTACTTGATAACAGCATATTTCAGTTCTGTACTATTTTTAATTACAAAGATATGAGGTCAACTCTGTTTTTTCAAATAGAAACCTATAATTAATTTTAGCTCATCTTAATGAGATTAAAAAGACGATTTCAAATATGTGTATTACTTTATATTTCAGTGAATAGTTTTGTAGATATAACTATGTTTTGTAACGTATTTTCCTCTGAAACGGCGCCTATTCATGCAACCTTTCTTCTTGACTAAATGGGAAACTTCGCGAGTCGTCCTTCAGACAAACACGCTCCATTACACGAGAAAAGTAACAACTACTTTCTTTGATATTTTGCGGAAATACTAATCGTCGACGACCTTGTCCGAAAGAGACCCAAATGTTTCTGAAAGGATTCCGGAAGGTTTTTGTAATGTCAAGCAAATAGTATTTATTCTGTTATTTGACAACTGTGACAACATACGTATTATACTAGTATTATTACAAATTGTAAGTACAATAGCAAAGTAAGTAAATAAAATCTTGTTAATTTAATTTATTTATGACCATCCGTCATGTACAAAGAAAATACATTTATCAAAATTAAAAACAAAAATGTACAAAGAGAATACAAAATACATTATTAAACAAAATGGTATTACTTAAGCATATGTTCGAAATGTTGTCCATCTGCTGCAATGCACATTTGAAGTCGCCGTTCGAAAGATAAATGAACAGATGTAAGGATGTCACATGATATGGCAGAACAAGCTTCGGTGATACGCCGTTTCATATCGTCTGGCGTAGTTGGGAATTCTGCATATACTTTATTCTTGAGTGCTCCCCAAAGAAAAAAATCAAGAGGAGTCAAATCGGGAGACCGGGCAGGCCACTTCACTTCAGCACGTCGTCTTATCCAGCAATCCGGGAACTTCTCATTTAAGATTTCTGTGGCAACACGGGAAGAGTGAGCTGGGAAGCCGTCATGTTGGAACCACATGCACTGACGTGTATTCAGTGGTATCTCTTCTAGGAGAATAGGTAAAACGTTTCGAAGAAACAGTGCGTAAATATTGCCATTTAATATTCCTGGGATGAAGTAAGGTCCTACAACGAAATTTTCAATGATGCCGCACCACACGTTAACACTCCACGGTTTCTGATGATGTACCTGTCGTAACCAATGAGGGTTGTCTATTGACCAGTAATGCATATTTCGTAAATTCACATTACCGTGGTTGGTAAAACAGGCTTCATCCGTAAAAAGCATTCGTTTAAAAAACGGATCATCTCGCAGGCGTTCCAGAGCAAACAGGCAAAATTCCTGGCGGCGTTCGAAATCCCGACCGCCGAGAGCTTGATGTAATGAGAGGTGATATGGATGGAATTTATACCGATGCAATATGCGTATGACACTTGTCTGACTTATACCACATTCCTTGGCAAAGTGTCGCGAACCAGCATGTGGATTGCTAAGCGTCGACCCCAGAACAATCTCCTCATGTGCTTCGTCAGTTGCAGTTTTCTGCCTTGTCCTCTGTTCAGCGTTCCAGCTTCCCGATTTCACTAGTTTCTTGCACATACTTGCAAGAAGCTGGCGCGTAGGAAGCTGACGATCTGGATACAGCTCTCCATATCGCTGTACTGCTCTAACGGTATTTCTTCCTCATTCACCATACACTAGTGGCATATCTAACTTCTCTTCGTTGGTATACATTCTGCTCTAAGAAAGTAGAAAAAATGAGCTGTCCTATTACCCTAGCAGCGCCTTTTATACTCGTGGCCTCCGCCCCGCTATCGTGTACGTGACCTTTGCGCATTTTCGGAAAGCAGGTGTTCAGGCGGCGAAATAGTCAAAAAGAAGTTGGGAGAGCATTGTTGATGTAAATGACAATGGAACATCGCCTCTTCTATCGCAGTAGTTTTTTGTCAGACAAGAATGTTCTGGAAAATAAATGACACACAATTTACAAGTATTGTTACTTGGCGAAAGAAATAAAGAGTATTGAAGTTGTCACAGTTACCTCTGTCCAAACGAAAACTGACCCTTTCCTTACGAATTCTGTGTCCTTTAGCTACGTGTTTCTATTACATCCAGTGCCTGGCTCACTCTGGGTCGAACCTTGATGACGTTCAAAACGCTTTCACTCAGCTTTCCGAAGTAATTCGAAGTAATTTGGCCGGCAATGTGTCAACAGCAGGAATGCAAGATACATTTCCTTTCAAGTTTCTCAGTGGAGAAAAGGAAATATCGAATTCGAAGGGGCCGCTTTAGTGGAAAAATACGTTACAAAACATAGTTATATCTACAAAACTATTCACTGAAATATAAAGTAATACACATATTTGAAATCGTCTTTTTAATCTCATTAAGATGAGCTAAAATTAATTATAGGTTTCTATTTGAAAAAACAGAGTTGACCTCATATCTTTGTAATTAAAAATAGTACAGAACCGAAATATGCTGTAATCAAGTAGCCCCTATCTATGTTACGGACTGTCCAAACGGTATCTTAGTATCTTTCACGGATGAGGAGATAAAAGGGGTGTTATGACTTAATTGGTTCACCCTGTATATACGTAGGCATATATACGTATATGTATATATACGAGAGGCAGAAAAATACAGAGGTAGAGAGACGGAAAGACAGTTAAAGACCCATTCAGATGCCGAGAGTCACAGATACACAATATATATTATTCAAAAAAAAAGTCTGTAATTTAATTTTAATTTACATTTCTAATTTAAACGTTTGTTTTTTTAAAAAATGGCTCAAAAATTTTTAACGAAAATTTCTATATAGGTCGAGGTTTTACTTTTCTTTAACCTTCGGGCGCTTGCGCAATGTAGTGTCGCACGTGCAATTGACAGGGCGGTATTTCTGCCGCCGACGAACATGCTTTTCTTTTCTCAATATTAAAGATTTTCTTGATCATCAGTCATGGAGAATGTATCAAATAACGTCAACTGAGCATTGTGGTATATTAAAAATGTATTGAAATAATTTTAATTATTCTCCAGAAAATAAATTTCTGGAGATAATTTGCAAAAACATTCATCTACTTTGACTATACAAAATACTAATAACAAATACACACAATAGCAATGGCACAATAAAAATTTTTAATTAAAATCTAATGAATTAGAAGGTAAACATCTAATAAGTAAGATGAAAATGGTAAGGGGGGAGAGATGATGTGTACCTGGCGCGACCGCCTGTGAACGGGCTACCGGCGACGTCTCTGCCTCATAGCCATCAGTTAAAGGGATTCGTGTGGTTAGCACGTAGGCATCCCCACGCCGTATTCCGGTCTTCTCAACCTGAGAAGTGAATTTTCCCATCGTCACACAGCAACAGATAGTGGGACATTGTAAGGAAAACACGCACTACAGTCTTGGCTCGAATCAAACTCCGGGGCAAACGACCGGAAAGGAAACTCGCGGCCGCGTAGTTGACAGCAGGCACTCTGACGAAGAGTTAGCCACGAGCGAGATAATGTGTAGGTAGCTAAATAAGTTATAAGAAAACGAGAATAGAAGGTCTTATGTATCTAGAGTACCAAAATCCATTGAACTCACCTACAAATTACACGTAATGAATAATCAATTCATTTAATTTACATCGTAATTAGCATAAGAGGCTATTAACATATATTACAAAATTATGTGAAAAGTATTTTTACATATTCATTACACTCTTGAAAAAAAAGTACCGCTCAGAGAGAAGACTGAAGACGTTGGCCACTTTTGCGCGAATTTGGTGAAAATGTTAGTGAGATTTGGAGAAGTGGTTACGTGAATCTCGTGTCAATATATTGGCAATTATTGAGAATACCTGGCTTTCCGTCATGCTGAGTTCATCAACGCGCTGTTTTATTTTCAAAAGCCTCGCGATCACTCGAATGTTAATGATTTATAGTGGCGTGTGGTGAAATTTTTTTCTTGGGAAGCAATTACATGTCAGATAGAAATATTTTAATATTTTACATGGATATGACGACAAATGGCTAATTTAAACTACCTTTTTTAGTAAATAGCGATTCTTCTGTCTTGGTTTGCAAAATCGGCGATGACACTATCGTAAATATTAGGATTTTCACTCTTTCTTTTAAAAATGACTTTTCAACATTGAAAATTGCCAAATTAGAATGTCTGTTCTAACTTGTAGAATTTCTCAAAAACGTCTTTATAATTTTCAGTGTTGAAAAGCTGCGTTCAACGGATGCAATTATTATCGGAATAGTCATAACAAGGCCGCACAGTTTCAACACTTCTCAGAATGCCTTTTCCAGTTTATTTTCCCGAATACAACACAACAATTCTTGAGCACTGAGTTTCTTAATACCATCAGCCATACTGTACAGAACACTCAATTCTGAGCGCAATGGGACTACATCGAAAAATGTTCCATAGCCCTCTATTAAGTGATCTAGTGCATCTTGTGGGAAGGGCGCTTGGTTATAGTTCTTGAAATTAGTGAGTTTTAAAACCCTCAGAGATTTAAAATTGCAGAACCTCGAGTTCAGTTGCTCTACAATGTTATCGATTATTTCGCAGAAAAGTCTGCGATAACTCTGCTTTATTTCACCAGTATTATCAAGACGGAATCTTTTGAATTTTGGTTCTGAAATGTCTCGAATGCCCACAGCTTTATTCCACACTTCTTCAAAACAATCTCTCTTTGCTTTTATTAAGTTCTGAAATTTGTTTATTTGTTCTACACCGTGCCATTACTCTTACTCAGCAAAATATTGAATAGGTTTTGTGTTAAGTGAAAATTTTCATTAAAAATAATAATAAGAAAATTGAAACCGAAATCTCTTTTCAGTAACTCTTGATGACGTGAGAGTTTCTGCAACTCATACACTGTCGCCTTCGATAATATTTTCAAACAAATTTCTCGAGGTTCTCGATAATCATTCACAGTTTGAACTAACGTACTATTGCAATTCCATATAGTGTGAGCTACTTTTGGAAGCCTTTTTTAGCATCATTGTCTAGAGCATGGCAACGTTTAGGAGACTGCGAGAAAAATGTTGATAAACCAGTTAAAGTTTTGAAAAATATTTTACGTTCTTTGATTTTGGAAACTGAGATAATACCAGATTTCGCTTATGAACAAATCAATAGCACTGAACCGATAAGCACATGCGGAGCCCACCACACGCGCGCAGTGAGTCACGCTGTATGCAACTGGCCGATTGCTTCCGAAGGCGCGCTCCACTGAACGAGCCCGCGCGCGCCCACCACTCGCGCCGCATCTGCTCATCAGAGCTTTCCCTACGAGACGCTGGGTGCAGTCAGTCCAGTGCTTCCAATGAGCTTTGCAGGCGAACTCAACCCTGTCTATTGGTGACAGTAAGAATTACGTGCTCCTTTGGGAAAGATTAGATAGAGCGCGCCCAATTTAAAATATTTTAACTTGGAATACAAGTAAATGATTCTAAATTAGTAGTCAAGTGAAATTTAAATGTAAGATATCCTTGCAAATGATAAAGGAAGCAATGCTTTCCTATCTTCCGTGGAATAAACGCCCCTGATGTTTTATAAACATTTCGAATGTACCGCTAGGAAACGAATAAATTGAGAAAACTTCAAAACGTGTATTTTGGGTGGCGATAGATGGCAGCTGGCAAAGAGGATGGGGCAAGACCGCAAAGCTAGCCTATACCAAGTAAATTAGAAAACTTTTCTACGAGAATGTCTGTGCCCTTCTGCAGAACTATTAGTTTATATGTGAGACGAAATGAAAAGAACGTTTATCTCTAAAAATGGGGTTCATAGGCTGGGACTTATAAAAGAAAACATTAAAACTGCGTAATCTTGTCATAAAGAATTTGTACCTTGTCGCAAAGCTTTTCCAGCCGCATTGTGGCGATTTTCAATGTTATAAAAATAATAAAATATGTATTATAATTTGAAAAACATAAAATTATGAACGTGAAAATTGCTATGGTGGGTGAGCCAGCTTGATATCAAGCTGGCCCGCCACCCGTTTTGGGGTGAAGATGAGCGGTAAAAAATTGTTTTCACTAATGTGTAACAATCTATATCTTACATGATCGGGAAGAACAAAGCTTTGTCGCTCCAACTCGAAAGAGGGTAGAGAAGCTTTAACTGAGATAAGTTGTGGTCGGGTTGGTAATTCGAAATGTACTTATCGCCGATGATCGTAACGCACTTCACCGAACATAACAACTTTGTGTTTCCTAACAGATATATTTTCCGGCATACGTTTTAGTGGTTTAGTTCGCGAATTCGCCAGGTTTGGAAATTAAACATAATATTTTGTGATAGTTTATCTACGATGTAAATCTGCATACATTATGCCGTGTACGCGCAGGACTTTCGAAATAAGCGCGACAGCAATTCAGTCAGCGGTCAGTAGAGCGCAGAATTGTCATGCTGCGTCCATGCAATCGAGCTGCCTAGCAAACCATGTTGCCGTTCGGCCTCCCCATTTGCTGGCGGTGCCTATAAACCCGACGACTTTGCCAACCGGAGTGTCTCAACTTATCGTCATAGCCGTGTCACAAGTCTGGAGTGACCGGGCTAGTCAACGTGGAGACAACGCCCTCGCCGAGAGAACGCAGCGCCCACCACTAGGCACCTAGAAGCGGGACTTTTGCCGACAACTTTCAAGATTTCGACTTCCCGGCAAAAGAAGACAAATCTTGTATGTCTTTTTTTATGTGGCCGCGCCTCACGCGGGCCCATGTATGTATTAGTTTGTGTACAATAAATGTGTATTCACGAACTGTTTTCATTCTCATTTTCAAATACACAACGCATTACATAAATGTGAGAGAAAGAAATCGATACAAAACTCTTTTAAAAATCGTTTTTATTATTCATCAATACATTCCTCTCTTAAAAAAACGGGAAAATATGGAAAGCCTAATGATTTTATGTTTTTTTCTTTTGTGAATATCAGCAATCTCGGGCCAAGCACCACGTTATTTTCCGAGGTCCAGTCATATTTATCTTTGAGATGGACGTTCAAACAGTAGAATTTGAAGTAGAGTTGGCAGGTAGTGGAAATAACATTGATGATCGAAGAAAAATATTGTTAATTTCTACAATAATATATGTTGTATGAATTGATTCATATACCATACAACAAATGTTTCTGCCGTATTAACATAACGGGTGATAGTTAAAATGCTACGACAAATGAGTGGAACATTAAGAAATATGTTTCATCTGCAATAAATAAGAAATATTCAAGCTTCACTATTTGACACTAGATTCATTTGATTCTGCTATAGGGATTGATTTAAATATTAGGGAGAACCCCGTTTTAGAGGATGCAGAATCTTTGTCCGTATCAGCATTAGAATATTCATCACGCGGACAAATAGCGATATTGTCAGGGCACAAGCCGTCATTTTCTAAACGTTGTAGCACTTTATTCAAGAGCAAACCATCACCATTTCTGCCTCGAGAAAACCTGCCAAAATATAAAATATGTCGAGCTATCCAAAATAATTCACCATTGAAATTAGTGACCATTACACAAATGTCACACACAAAATTTTTAATCTTGGCAAGTGAGTTTTCTAAATGTTATATTAAATGAGCCCAGTGGCAATTTAAGTTGCCAAACATATTTAGATTACTCTGTCGAAATCAAATATAATATTTTTGCACAAATATTCATCTAAATATGATGTATTATCAGTGATAAATGTATCATAAACCCACAAAAGTAACTAAATTCAAGAGAAAACGTACATTGTAGAGACCACTGTGCAGCAACAATTCTCAGCATGCGCGCACGTCGAGAAATGAAATAGAACTGAACCTAACCTAAAAAGAAAGAAACAACCCTCTCCGGAAGATAAGAAGAAGAAGAAGAAGAAGAAGAAGGAATATGTAATTGCAATATACAACAATTAAAAATCCGTTTTACGTCAATTCGGCGAATCTAGAACAAACTACCAGGCGCTAATGGGTTAATTTCGCAAAATTTCAGCTACCACTTATACCGGAATGCCTCAGTTGTGAACAATAGCAAAAATTGAGAGCAGAGTTCAGACGTCGAGATTTCGACGACGAGCAGATTTCACACGTATACTTTGAATCCGAGGCTAGGGACCATCCTGGCATACGCCTTAAGCGATTGAGTAGTACTCCTCACCCAGGAACACCTCAATAAGGTTGGCGGCTTAGAGCCGAAACACAAGTAAAATTTATAGTCGGAAAGAATAAATGAAAAAAAACTAGAAATATAAAACGAACAGTGTAAAGCCAGAAGGAATGTACGGCTTAGAATGAATTATGGAAATGCGGGAGGCAATGTGAACGTAAGAGTAATATATGTAGATTTTGGTAGTAGGACAAAAACTGGCTGAAGTTTAGAAGAATCTGTAAAATCTGTAAATCTGTCTTGACGTTAATGAAATAAATATCATTGTTTTGGTGTGATTGTCAAGCTGGCACAACCAAATTAAAAAAATTAGCACAATCAAATCTACAAATATTTAGTGAGGTATGTGAAGGGAATACAGCCACGTTAAGCGCCTCAAAGTTTGCTGCTTTAATATTTTAACATTTGGCCGAATTAACAGTATCATGAAAAAATGTAACACTTTTGCTTCAAGTTAAAATAGCTATATCACAAAAAGAGTGATTCAGATATATTTTGTGGTTGTTTAAAAAAAACATTGTAATGTGAAGGTAATATGCCCCCTTGCAGGTTTTATGATCATTTCCAGATTTCTTGTTTTTATAGCATGACTATGCTACTAGGACTAGCTGTACTAATATATAATATAAATGATCCTCTTACAAACTAATTTTACAAAAAATACGCACTAAAATAAATCATTGTTTAAAACAATGGTGCGAGAGTTGATTGCTGGCTTTGTTTTCCCTATTGGTTTGGCTCCAAACGCCCCTTTTCTTTGCAGAATTTATTTTCTAGAAAATAAAACACAAAAACATTAATAAATGTAAAACACACGAAGTTAATGTGGTCGTAAGTTCTACAAATAAGCTGACCCATCACTCTTGGCCAAATGGAGATCAAAACAGCATCTTATAAAATCTCTTCCTCATTGGTAAAATACTGAGCAAATTAAACAGCATTAATCCGCTTAGATTTATCATTAAATGCGCTAAAAGTTGATGTATATTGTCAAAATACTAAATCCATCTATATGAGTATTATAATGATAAAAGTATCTGGAAAGTTATAAGAACAGAGCGTTCTTGGCAATGAAGGCTCCAGAGTGCGAATGCGCGTGTCAATAAGCCTGTTAGGGTGTTAACGCACTTCTTACACTCTCCCAAACAGCAAGCTAGCACTATCAATCGGAAATAGTTTCACCTAATAACATAGCCGTTACTTGGCCATATTACCTGCACTGGCCATATTTGCATCACTTACCTTACATAACTATTACTAATTTATGACTCAAAAATTAAACTTATTACTGTTCCCGTTTATTAAATATTGTTAAAAACTGCATCATAGTTATCCAACCATGCCAGATGTTCAAATTTGATAAAACAAAAAACAAACGGGCACAATGAAATAAAAACAAATCAATAATTAAATACACATTTAATATTAGTTTATTTCTCTTAAAAGAAATGTCTCTACAGTTATAAATTTCAATTTTAGGAAATAAATTAGTAATAAATGAGTTCTAACTATTCGTAGTAGCTAGAACCGATTGTGCCCATTTTTTAAAATTTGGTTGTGCCAGTCATGCCAACACAACCACATTTATTTAATAAATGGTAACAGTAATAAATTTAATTTTTGGATACTAAATTAGTAATAAATGATTACTAAATATTCCATTTTGTTTGATGTGATAGTGCTGTAGTAGTTGTGCCAGCTTGACACGCCGCATAGAAATCCGATCTTTACACGCACCTCCATTTTGGAGTGAACATCCAGTTGGGCCATTGTGCCCAGCCCGCTCTTCACACACAACACGATGGGATAGCACACTTACCTTCCTATCGTACGAGTCAGCAGTTACTGTAGCTTGCTCCGCATTGGCCACGGTCACCGCACATAGCGTGCTCTCGCGGCGAGCTAGTGTAACTTTCTTCTTGATTCGCCTACGTATTTGTTATTTCAATAAAACGCAGTTTAGAAGTTATAAGGGATGAACTGAAAAAGTGCTATTTTTATTTTTCTGCCGTTTGTCTTTGTGAAGCCAATCTTTTTTGGGATGGGAAACATAAAATTCAAATTCAGCACCGTAAAAACCATACAGAAACGTTGAGAAAAAACTTCCAGAATTATTTTCCTTGATGGAGCCCTTTCGAGTACCAGGTGACTGAACTAATAGTATATAGGGACAAGATTTATGCACCTCTTAGATTTATTTAGATTTAGATTAATTTGATAAAAAAACTAAGTTTGTTACGAAGGCCCGGAAATAGTAGTTTTTCTGTCGAAAATTCTGTTTTTCGGCGTAGGACAACAATACTTTCTCTTTATAAGAATTTCATGTTATTTATGTTTATAAGAATTATTTCATGTTTCCAATTTTCGGAAATACAGAGTTAGCCCAAAATGGGTACTGCGCCATGTTTCAAAATGCCTATATCCGAGGAAAAGGTGGAAAACAAGTGGTGCTGCAGAATTGTATGCACCATCTCGTATAAGTTAGTTTGTTTCTCCCTTCCATCTGGGCTATCTTTCCAGTTTTCCCCACCCTCGTCTCAACTACCATCTACTAGAGCAATTTTTTTTTACATTTTTTCAATGGATCCCTAACAGTAGAAGTGAAATACGACTTTAAAGATATAGAAGTGTAAAACCAGGTCATGTAAACATATATTCGCCAATAAAAATTAGAGCTGTTTATAAGAAAATATATTTTAGTGTTTCTGAAAATGCGCAATTTTTAGATTATTTTCATTGTAAACTTTTGAATTTTCAAGAAATATCATTGGAAATCATTTGAAACATAAAAATCGCCTCACAAATGTAAATACTCACCAAAATTGTAAAAAATATCTTAGTCATCTCCTACGCTCAAGTTATATTTCCAAACACAAACAGCAAATCTATCATACCACATCTTATGTAAGTAACTGTATTCTGAATAAACCGATCAATATACCCCCTCACCAAGTCATCGAGTACAGCATCTTCGCGATCTGAAAAATGCGAAGTACTAAGGAAATACTTTGCCACGTTATTCACACCCCACCTCACCAGCAAACCTGCAGGGGTAACAGTATTTGCACGGCTATAGAAATACCTTTACTTGTATTGTACCTTTATTCGAAATACCTTCAAAAATACCGGTACACGACGTCAAATATCAGTATTTTTAGAGGTATTTTCCCTTTATCTGACGTCTACACTGGTAATATACCTCTATTTAAAGGGTTTGTACCGGTATTTTCTCATGAACATACCGTTGTTTCTATGAGAAAATGCCAGTATTTCAGTACAAATTTACCGGTATTTTTCGGGTAAATCATTGGTTTTTATCGCTGAGATGTCTCAAAGGAACAAGTACGGGATCGTCCATAAATTACGTAATGCTACAGAGGGGGAAGGGGTTTGAGGCAGCGTTACCCTGCATTTCATAGGGGAAGGGGTTATTCGATTATTGTTAGATAACATTGATATTTTTTACATTTTTTTAACATTTATTGAAATACTTCCTTTTCTGAGTATTGTACTAAAACATTAAAATATTATTTAATTGATTTTTTTAAACATGAATAATTTAAAATTATTAGAAGTTGTAATATAAATAGATATATAATATAACAATAAATGAAAATATTTTATCATCAATTTTGTATTAAATCTGTAAGATTACGAAGAAAATATTCAAAACTGATATGTAGCATTTTGTAGAAAACAATTAAATTGACACAATTTTGGCATAGATTCTCACACATACGCCAAAGTGAAATCACGGAAAACTACCGATCGGAACACTCAGCCTCTAGAATTCTTCTCCAGATAACGTCTCAATTCGACCTAGCTAAAAAATGCCGGACAGGGAGAGAGAGATAGATGAAGCTAGGGAGAGAGAGAGAGAAACGGAAGAGAGAGAGAAAGACAGACAGACAGAGCGACAGAGTGAGAGAGAGCGAGATAGAGAGTCAGAGAGAGACAAAGAGAGCCAGAGAAAGCCAGAAAGAGTTGATTATTTTAGAATATATTTTCATTAAGGCAAAAACTATCTTTGTACTTTTAAAAGGTTGAATTTTTAGCAATTTTGGAAAATACAGAAAGTTTGCCAGAAATGATCACCAATTTGTTTACTATCTTTGACTCACACGAAGAGAAAATTTAAAGAAATAAATTAAGCCGTTTTTGAGAAAAATTGTTTAAAATATTTTAAAAATTGCCTACATTTCACACAACATTACACAACTGCTCATATTTTTGAAAAATTGTACATGACCTTAATTAAAGATCTCCCATTAAAGAACAGATTTTATTCAGAAAAATATTTCTTTAATATTGTAGTTTTAGAAAGACGACTAAAAAGATTTGAACTTATGCATCTTACGAAAAATCAGAGATTTCAATGAAAATTTGAACTGCATCATTTTCTTAAGCTTGGCTTGAACTATCAGAGTCAAAGTTTAGTCAAATCTAGTGGTGCTACAGAATGGCACAGACTTTACCGTATTAGTTTTCTATTTCCTTTGGTGTCAAGTAGCTATTCTATACTCTTCGCCCTCGCTACATTCTATCGCCGCCCAAGTACATTTTTTTAAATTTCTTAAGTTTTCGGTTTTCTAATAGTATAACAAGGTAATAGTAGACCGACAGTGGGTTGGGCGAATACCGAATGTATCGGCGAATCGCAAGCAACCAGTCCACACTCCTCGAGATTCGGCGAGCGGTTGCTCGGGATTCGCCGAATGCCGCATGTGTAAGAGCCGTCTTAGAGTACAGAGTCGGGCAAGAGGCCTACTCGTTGCAATATTATTCAACTTTCCTGTATTTGTTATGAGGAACAAAGGGGGTTTCGGAAGGGCAGAACAACAGCTTGCTGGGGTGTGAAAATTGAAAAATTATTTGGATACTAAAAGGTATTGGATTATTTTCTGCGTGCTTACGTAAGAAAAGCAATTCAGAGCAAATAATAAAACTAATATTTTCATCTTTCAGTAATAAATATCATTTGTAACCCTTACAAACACTCCATAGGCTTACACCTCACTTCGGTACATGGGAATGTGGCTCAAACGATGGTTACGTATTGAATATCTTAGCGAACCGACACCTTAAGTTTAATAACAAACGGTGTATTATTTACAATAGACATTTACAGCTGATCGTTGCTGTACAAATTTCCAGAACCCGACAACATTTAAATCGTGCGTCTGGATTGAGATCGTTGGCTGTTGTCGAGTGACTTGCGTTATTCTTTCTATAATTCTAAATTTGGTTGCTTTTTTAAATTAATTCACGTACTATTGTAGGTAGTGCGTTTTGATTTTGTTCTTCATTTATTTCAAGCTGTTTTACTTTAGTTAATTTAAAACGTTTGTTCTTTGTGTCATCATCACCAAAAGTTGAACGGAAATATTACTTTAAAAATATTAAAAAACAGTGAAACCTCGTATTAAATGGCAAATTTTCTTTGAAAAACTTGGAGTCGGTTTTAAGAAAATGGCGTTTAAGTGCTACTGTAAGTTCGAAATTTGAAGTTCATTTTACAGAACATTTTTGGGTTTTCGAAAACTCAAGTCGAAGTAATTTGAAGCACTTTAATTCAAAAATTCAATAGTTATCACAAATTGCTAGAAATGGAATTATTAACACCCTGTGAAATCTTTCAAAAATTACATGTGTACGATTTTTGAAAAAAAAAAATTAAATTTATGTCACATTGAAAAGTGCAATTTGTGCAAAAAGTGCAAGTTTGAAGGAAAAATTTAGAGCCGTTTTTTTTTAGAAAATGGCGTTTGAGCGTTTACAAAAATGCAGAATTTTAAGCTCTTAATCCCAAAAAATGGTTCAGTTTTCAAGAAACTTTATATGACGTAATTTTAATTATTGTTATTGTTGTTATTTTTTAAAATTTTAAAACCTACTAAAATTTTCAAAAAATTGACATGATCTTAAGAAAATAACTCATTACGAACAACAAATTTCATTGTAGGAAAAATCTCTATCTTTAATTGTGTAGTTGTAGGAAGACAGACAATTTCAAGCTTTTGAAATTTTCGAAAATTTTGAGTAAACCGTGAAAATCGGACCTATGCCATTTTTATAAGTGTATGTTACTCCATTCTGTAAAAACTTTTAAAAAACATTGGGAGCCGTTTTTTGAGAAAATTTTGAAAATGTCTGGATGGCTTCATGTTAAGTACCCCCAAATTTTGAAGAATATTTTTCAAAATCTAAAAACTTCGACTCGAGCCAGATGAACAGGGGTTTCTTTAATTGGGAAAATATCCCAAGCATGGTTTAGGCGGTAGTAGTGTTCACAGACGGATAGACAGACAGACGGACAAACATACCGACGAACAGACAGACATTTTGGAAATAACCACTTTCTCGGTATAAGGGAACCCTAAAACGTGTATTTCCGTTGAACTCTCGAAATCGATTTTCGGCAGCAATACATAACTTTCCTAATACTACGTATATTACTCCGTAAATACGTACATATATGGGAAAATAAAAATTAGAGCAATTTTTGGGAAAATTTTGAAAATGCTCTTGAGGCTTCATGTAAAGTACTCCAAATCAAGGAGGATTTCAAGATTATTTATATTGATTGAGGAATATAAATTTTGGAGAAAATCGGCTGAACGATTTTGGCGCTAACTTGGACCACAGACGGAAGGATAAACGCACGGATGAACGTATTGACAGACGGACGATAAAACATTTTTCCGTCATTTGATTTTTCGGTATCAAGGACCCACAAACCATGTACTGACTACTCAACTGTTAGAAAATTATAAAAAATATTTTCTCAAAAACCGTTCCAATTTTTTCTTTATTTTTCATCACAGGTAGAATAAATGACTTAGGACTCAATTTCGTTGAACTCTCTGAATTGAGGGGTTGGCTGGAAGAAGGGCATAACTCGAATTATGGTTTATTCGTAAAACGTTTCAGAACTTTCTTTAGGTGACTTTCTGCCTCCCCTTCAAATAGTACTGCACTAACCCCAATATACAGTGTTTGAGAGGCTTTCAAAATACTGAATTGAGCCCTTTTCCCGTAACATCGTTAACTCTACGAGATTGCATCATTTCGTTTCCCGGTATTTAGAACGACAGGATATCTGTGAATACAAAAGATGTGAATTTTTCCGATATATCTGATTTTTCATCGGATGATAGTGAGTTTAAGCATTCAAATGATAGTGATCCATCTTCAGATGGTTATTTGCAAGTGTTAAAGATAAATATTAAGGACGAAAGAGGAAAACTTTTCCGAAAATCAGAAAACGAGAATTGAAGAAAAGTGGCCGAAATGATGGTAAAACCTACATTACCTGGTCAAAAAAAAGATTTAGTACAAAATTGGAATGATTTCTTTACATTTAATAGACGATGTTAATGTTACGATATTTTAACATCCAATTGGTGACAACGATTGTTATTTAAGGTTAAGGTTATGGCAATGAACTTCAAAGTGAAACCTATCCAAAATAGCTTCAACGAGCTCTGTTTTTGAAATCAATAACTACATGCACATTTTCGTGGAAGGAAACATTTATTTTTCAAAATTTCAAAATTAGCTTGTTCTATGAAATAAGGGCGTAAATCAACATTTTCAAATTAATGTGAATCTACATATTTGAGCATTTTAGTTCATTTTGTGAGCTTATTCAGTTACTAGTATGACTTTTCATGTGATAGGTAAGTATTTTTTATTTTATGCGAGAAATAAGCTTGTACACAGTTTTTCTTGATTATTTCAAAACTGTAATTTCTGAATTACGCCATTCTTTCATCCAACACCTCAATTATCGTACCTCTGACGGGCGGGCCACCTCCCCAGCCGGGAATAGCTCTAAGCTTTCGTCTGGTCATCCGACATGCGTGGCAACGTAATTCATGTTAATGAGTGGTGAGAACAGGGCGAGGAAGAGGAGGAAAGATCGCGCGCGGTCCGTGGCCCGTTTGTTAGATTACTGTTGCGGCTTTAGCCTGGTGTTGATTGGAGAAACAACAGAAAAGTACTGATTCTCCTCCAAACAGGGGCTGAATTGTACCTAGCAGTGAGAATCCTGCTACGCAAAACGAACCCTAAGGACCTAGGTCAGAGGCAATGTGGTGAGATCCATTGTTGCCCTCAGCCACCTAATCCGTTTCTTCTCTGTGAATTAAGAATAATCTGCTTCGAAAATAGTACCAAAGCAGCTAATAGTTAGTCATTATTACATCAATTATTTGTTTAAGCCAGTTATGTTGGAGTTATCTATTTACCTTCGGCAAAACATTACGTTATTTCAAAACATTAACCTTCCTGACTTTCGAAAACGGTGTACAGTTATAGTTTTTTTTCCTTTCATAATAACAGGACATCATATATTTAAGAAGGGATATTTGACTGCACCTTGCGTACACCGTTATTTGCCCACCTTTTTGGACATACCTTTTGCTTGTATTTCCCTTATTCTTCCTAAAGAATTTCATTGGATCTGGTGAGGAGCAAAGAAACAAATTGCGAGGCACGTTGTAATAAGCGAGTCAATAAATTCTTCTGAAAGAGAGCAAAGCGACTTGCAGCGGGAGGGGAAGGGCGGGTCGACGAGGCCGGTGGCTCTGATGCGGATGGCACGCGGCGCCGAGCGAATACCTCCGCTGGGGCTCCAGGAACCGGCCACCTCCGCCTAATAACGCGCTTTTCGCAAAGAGCTTCACGGAAGACCGTGAAGTGGTGTGGCGTCGTGCACGCGGTGGCCCAGATAATCGGAGCCCGCCGCCGCCCGGCCCCCACGACCTGCGTCGGCGCCCGGGGCGGTTCCGGGGAAGCTCTGACTCAGCGGGAAGCACGGCGAGCGGGCCGGCCCCCGCGGCTTCGCTCTCGCGCTCGCGCTCGCACTCGCACTCGCACTCGCTTGCACTGATTAGAGATTGCGGGCGCGGACGGACATTCAACTACTAAGGCCATTAGTCACGTAAGTGTGCATTTTTATCGCGGGAGGTGGCGGTGATTTCCCCCCACTTGATGGAGAGATTCGGCACCAAACTACCCGTCGGCTTCCGCGATTTTCCCCAGGTATATCCCACCAGCGAGACACCGACCCAGCTGGAACAAGATCTGAGTTCTCGACTGATCTCCTGGTGCTATTGTTATGCCTGTAAGTGTAACTGCGTAAGTGGGGGGTGAGGATTGGACAAGGGAGAGGAAGGAAAACTCTCGCGCGGTCCGTGGCCCCTTTATTAGAGTACTGCACTCGCCCTCGCTTTCACCCTCGCCCTCCTCTCGCTCTCGCACCCGCCCTTACCATCTCCCTGAACATCGCTTTCCATCCCCCTTACTCTTTCCCTTTGCACTTGCCCTCTCCCTCACCGTCCACCACGCCCTCCTCGAAACACGTGACTTCCGCCGAGGTCCCCAAAGCTCGCTCTTGGCCAACGGACTCATGCACATCATTTGAGAGGCAGCAACAACAGAGTTACTAAACCAATGCTATAAGACCAGAACATAATTCCTCATTATTGGAAACGTTCGCAATGTTCGAAAATCCAGACTTCTAAGAAAATTAGTACAGTGCAATTTTTAAACGTACTTTGCTCTGTACGAGAAAACAGATGCGATTTTGAGATTATTTTAATAAATTGCCTTTATTCAAATTACCCAAATTACCCAACCCAATTTCCTACAACAGATTTGATTAAAGAAAAGTCTCCATCATTAATATTGTAGTTTTGCAATGTTAATATATACACTTTTTGTTAATCCAGAGAGCACCAAAAATACGATTTGTGCCTTAATATATTCGAGAAAAAAATAGATAAAAAAATGTCAAGTCGTTTTTTAAGAAAATAATAGTTTCCCATGTGCCATGCATAATTATGGAAAACTACTCAGATTTTCGGAAAGATATACACAATACCACTTAAAGATCTAGTTCTGAAAATAGATTTCCTTAGGAAGTAGTGATGCTACAATGGCATGCATTTCTCGCATTATTGTACCGATTACGGAATATTATAACACCACTTGAACCTACAAAGAGGATTCAACCTGCGAAAAATCTTTCCCGCGCTGAAATTTCAACTCAGGATCTAAGAATTCATTTAGAGCGGCTTCGATGGTGTAGTGGATACCGTATCGGACCGTTATATCCAAATTCACGGGTCCAAATTGAATCAAACTCGTGAATTTTTAAGAGCGAATTAACTTCTCCTACGATATCGTTCGAAGGGAAGCAATACTGTCTGTCCCATACACATCTACGTCGTGTAAATGATTCTCAACTCTAAAAGATGTCTCTGGACGAAATACAAATCCCCTGGTTCGTCGTTCGAGTAAATCTTCCTTCCCTACTATATGGCGAAAGGAGTGTAACGAAATGTGTATGTTCAAGTGGAAGAGCAGGCTTGGAGGCCTGAGCCTCGCCACGCAAAATAAGGAAGAATAAAAGTGAACCAGCCTTCTGACGCTTAAAAATATTCGAACATTTGCATTTTAATTTTCAAAACTTCATAGATATTCATCAATATTATTTCAAGTTCGAATTTTAAATATCAGATTTCGCATAGGAAAAAATCTCTGTAAATTGTTTTTGTATAGTAAAATCTTGATTTGCAATTTTCGAAAATACGGAGAGTGTGCCGAAAATCAGAATTGCGCTATTATTTTTCCGTGATTTGTTCTATGCCTGGAAATTTTAAAAGGTTTTTGTGAATTTTTTAAAAGTTGCATAAATTTCAAGCAAAACGTCCGAAAAACCATTCATTTATTTTTATTTCTCGTCTTAGTTTCGAAAGAAGAGAAAGCATGGTAACCGTTTGTGAATTTTTCGTCAGAAAAACTCATATTGCTTACAGGTTTTGGTAACGAAAAAGTAGATAAATTTTGTTCCTTTTTTATTGTTTCATTTCAAGATGATTACAGGGTTCAGTTTTTTTACAACTTTGTCATGCATCGGAGACTTAACCCATGTATGGTCGCGTCACGGAGGTCCCCTCTGGGTCTCTTTTTGTTAACTTGCCATTTTGTTGAGAAATTGAGAATGTACCTTTCCTCGAACGTCTTTGAAGGCGACTGGGAGATGTGCAGCTGTGTGAGTTAAATCTTCTACCGGTGAAAACGTATTTATTAACCCCGTGCGACCGTTGCCGAGTCTTGGCTTTCTCGTTCGAATGTCGTTCTGCTTGGATCATTTATTTATTTATTTATTTATTTATTTATTTATTTATTTATTTATTTATTTATTTATTTATTTATTTATTTATTTATTTATTTATTTATTTATTTATTTATTTATTTATTTATTTATTTATTTATTTATTTATTTATTTATTTATTTATTTATTTATTTATTTATTTATTTATTTATTTATTTATTTATTTATTTATTTATTTATTTATTTATTTATTTATTTATTTATTTATTTATTTATTTATTTATTTATTTATTTATTTATTTATTTATTTATTTATTTATTTATTTATTTATTTATTTATTTATTTATTTATTTATTTATTTATTTATTTATTTATTTATTTATTTATTTATTTATTTATTTATTTATTTATTTATTTATTTATTTATTTATTTATTTATTTATTTATTTATTTATTTATTTATTTATTTATTTATTTGTTTATTTATTTATTTATTTATTTATTTATTTATTTATTTTTGTAATTTTACAAAATGGTCAATACAATCAAAATGGTCAATAAAGCATTTGCAACAAATTCCTGCCACCAGAAACAAAGAAACATGCAAATGTGTCTATGAATGACAATTTGAATGTGATAAAATATGTCCAAGGCAAGGTAGGCTGTAAAAAACAACGTATTTCAACCGATCTTCCAGATGAAATTGCAGAACGTGAATTTGATGACGCTGCATCTTACTTGAATTTCGACTATTCTTTTCTTAGTTGCCCTTCATTTACGGGAAAAGACAAAAGAAAATTTTGTGTCGCATGTGTAAACCGCCTCAAAACGTTCGTACGCGTCACCATAATAGTGTCTTGCATTTACCAGGGGTGAAAGGTCAAGCACGCAATGTGAAAACTTCGTTGCTCGCTGGTGCATGGAATCTCTTCTTTCCTGATTCATTGCTAGTGAAAATAGTAACATACACAAATCAGTGGATACACGGAGATCGATCAAACTGGAGTCGTGAAAGGGACGCGGGATCCACTAATCTGGTTACTGCATCTGGCCTACTTCCTGCATCCAAACTTCCATGAATTACGTTCAATAATGTATCAACCGGCAGACATCCCTGAGCCATTGCATATCTCAAAATTATAAGCAGCGAGTAATTTCTCAAAGACTGGAAGACATGATTTCTGTGATTGAAAAAAACGACCATCCGCAATCAGATGTTACAAATGCCGGCATTTTATTACGTTTAATTTAAAAACTCTTCATTTAATGACAATATTGTTATGTTCATAATTTATATTTATGAACAACTGAACAATACATTATTGTGTATTAAAAACTGTATCAATTAATACAATTTTTACTGATTAAATGTTTTGTTTGCGTCCAATTTCTGAACCCGGATGTTTCCTCCGTGACGCCACAATTTGAGGTAAATAGATTCACGCAACTAAAGAAGGGCTAAAAACTAACTTATAACTTATTTCTTACTGCTAATACATTGGATAGGAAACCTATTGAGACACCTCTGTTTATTCATTTCGACTAACAATTTAAGAAATATATGAAATAGATACTTGTTTTAGATTCTTGTTAAGGAATGGGTTTCTACGCAACGTAAATTCGGATAGAGATGGTATTTGCATGAGGTTTATATAAAAGTTTGAGGAGAAAGAAGGGATATGGGATGTGATGGGCTAATTGCTCTAGGTTAAACTCTTAATGTAGTTGTTTGTTTTTAACATACCATGGTGTATTTGTTATTGTTCTTAGCTGGGGCGTGCGGTGAATACTTTGTATACTCCAGCTGCTAGTAGCCAACCAGATCTCCCACTCCCTCCCCATATAAAGTAGTCACGCAACAGGAGATTCTTGAACACAGCCGTGAAATAATATTTAAAAATAAATAATTCCAACATACAATACATCACTCTTTCACACGATATATTTTCATGAAAGAAAACGTAAATTGTCGTAACTTACAGAACAGGAAAATGAAGTCTGCTTGCTGCAAATGTTGCTGTAACCAACGAAATGTAAAATCCATTCTTCTTTCACAACTAGCAAAATGCTGCTTTGTTTTTTTCGAAAAATGAATGTGATTGTCTTATATTCTCCAAAACTGATGATTCAATAGAGTAAGGCTAAATTGGATAATCTCTTTTCAATTCTTCTGTTTCGAGCATAGGTTTTCATTCTTTTCAGTGCTGAAAACGATCTTTCTAGCGATTCTGTTCGAACCTGAATAGAACAAGGACGCGTAAGTTGTAGAAAGCCCGTGGATAGCAAAATAGGTATGAAATTCAAAGATTTCAACAATTTATATGGGGTTTTCTCTTGAAATTCTACGGTACTATAAAATACAGTAAGTTTATTGCGTAATCTTATTTCATCAAAACAACTCCCATAAGCTCCACGCAAGCTAGAAAATTCCTTCTGAGAAAACTGTTTTTTGTAAGTATTATACACGCCAATATCATTTGATATCAATTCGGAGAACTGCAAATTTCCATAGTCTTGAAATCGAATCTCTGATTGTCCGCATTATCAAACATTTTGAAATATAGTGGCTTGCCATTTACATTGATTATCCTAGTTTCTTCACCAATTTCTCTTATAGTTTCTGAATGTGCACTTTCATACTCGCTTCTCAGCTATATTTCTTCGTGTTTCTTTAATTTTTTGTTTACAGTAACCGATGTCATGTGGTTTTGTTTGGAGAATGTTGTACAATATTGCAGAGACCGAAAAATCGTTTTATCAAACGTCCTCAAGGAAAAGCAAAATAAAAAGTCGAGAAAAAATTGACAAATGACCACAAACAGAGGCGATTAATCAAGTATTTAATCTTCACCCATATTATTAGTACCACACCCCAGGCCCGCCCAAATCCTATCAACAATTCAAATTCAACCAACCTTCCCCAAGAATCACACCACAACTATCCCATTATAAATACAATAATTAATGCAGTTACTTCCTATATAATCAATGCCATAAACGCCCTTATACCCACCATAAGTAACTCAATTCAAAATTCATTTTCCGCCTACATTAACGGAAATAATGGCAACACAACACCTTAAAGGGTTTACTCTCGCCAATTGGAATGCTAACTGCTTAACAATTAAAAAACAGAACTAATAAACGTCTTAAATTCACACCGTGTCGATATAATTTGCACCACAGAAACTCACTACAGAAACTCACTTACATCCCAAACTACTGTAAATTTACAGAGTCGACAGAAACCTAAACAAAGGTGGAAGAGTGTTAATAGCCATCAATAAAAGTATACAACATTACCCAATAAGTTTCCCTTGTACTCGTATTATAGAAACTGTTGACATTAAATTAGAAATGAAAAATGAAATATGAACTAAAATTGCAGCATACAATCCTCCGAATCATAAACTAGACCTCGATAACTTTAGTAATCTGTTTCAACTAAATAACACCATTCTTTAGGGAACTAAATGCCAAAAATACAAAGTGGGGTTGTTCGAACACCAAAGATAGATAGATAGATAGATAGATAGATAAATAAATAAATAAATAAATAAATAAATAAATAAATAAATAAATAAATAAATAAATAAATAAATAAATAAATAAATAAATAAATAAATAAATAAATAAATAAATAAATAAATAAATAAATAAATAAATAAATAAATAAATAAATAAATAAATAAATAAATAAATAAATAAATAAATAAATAAATAAATAAATAAATAAATAAATAAATAAATAAATAAATAAATAAATAAATAAATAAATAAATAAATAAATAAATAAATAAATAAATAAATTAATTAATTAATTAAATTACTGATGCTATAAATGGCAGACTTTCTGTAAGTTTTCAAATCTACTTGTGACCAACTTTCCTCATTCGACAAGCCTCATTCTCTTCACAGTTGCTTTCATTTTGTCACCCGACCAACATTTTTTTCTTCACATTTTCTCCATTACTCGGCTCCGTAATGCTAGAATAGAAACCACCGTACACTTATTACTATTATAGAAGTATTCATTTCTAGTCCTGACGGGAAGGCCATGTTTTTAAATTGATGGGTACGGGCCCAGCTCTTGGGAAGGATTGCTGGCTGGTTCGAGTATTGGCAGGAAATTATTATATGTGACAATTCTGTGTTGCCGCAGGAAATAATTGATGATTCCACTAACTTTATTGAAAACCATTTGATGTAATTCTAATCGCAAATATTATTAATCAAGATCAATAAAATGGAAGTGTCTGTATGCAATTTTCGAATTGGCCGAAGTAGTTAAGTGGCATGTTCTGGTTCATCACTTGGAACCTAGGAGGAGGTGGGAGTCTCACACGGAGATATTAAGTTGATGAAAGTGTTGTTGTGGAAAGCTATAAGGGATTCAAGAAACTTTATTGAAAATTATTTGAAGCATTTCTACCCACACAAGCAATCATTACATATACAAATAAACCGGACGTCTCTATACGTGATTTTGCAATTTGTTACTTTTAAACATGTTTTCAACTATCTTTTGCGATTTGTGAAACGTGTTCCACGTCAAATTAATTGTTGAGTTTCTGTACATCGGTATGAACCGATTTAAGTAAAATAATGAATCTATCAACATGAAATTTAAACACATTATGAACACTAGCCATGAGACCAACTTAGGTGTCCTTAATGGTTCAGAAATTATTACTTTCTTGCCTTACGAATTCATTGTAAGAAGAGAATGTTATGTAATCTTGTGCCAGAAAACGTCAAAATTTCGCCAGAATGAACCTCATTGCCGAGTTCTGCTAATGAAAATTGGATAAATCCTGTTGCTAAAATTTAAAAAAATAGTCTCAAACTCGTGGTATAGCCCGAATCCATGTTTTGTTAGTTCTTCATACCGAAAAATCGATTGACGAATAAATGTCCTTCTGTCCTGCCTGTGTGTCCGTTTACCTGTCTGTCCGTCTGTAGTTAACGCTAGCGCCTAAATCGTTCAGCTGATTTTCTTCAAAATTATTATCCCTGATTGATCTTAACGGACTGGAGGATTTGGGGGTTTCTAACGGATATTTTGTTTGTTGTTATTTCTTCATAAATTTTTCATATCTTTGTCAGAGTTTGGGCCATGCGGCGCTTCTGTGGCGTAGTGGTGTGAGTGCCGGTATGTTAACTCTGAGGATCTGAGTTCGAGCTTCGGTGTGGAAAATACTATTAGCTGCTTGACAACACTTTCGCTGGTTACGTAGTAGTGTAAGGTTGTGGAGCTTATAGAAACAAAGCCAGAAAGTATGTGCTTTGGCAGCACCACTAATTGTAGATGGAATCCAATGCTAAATTTTAACGTATTGTAATGCGCCTTTTAAATGCATTTTAAATGTGTGCATATCTTCGTATTCAAGAGAATAGTTTTTTAGAAATTGTTGTGTTTTTGAAACGTATTTTTCTACTGATTTATCCAATGACAGGTGATAAGTATGAAAGTAAAGCAATGATCTATAACAATGTATTTGGTATGATATTTGTTTGCATTTATTTGTTTATGGGTATTCTTTGTATGTGGCAGTTTGTTACGAATAAATTATGATTAATAAGATATTGTTCATTTTGTTTTGTATTATTTACTGTTGAACGATGAACCGTATGCCACTTGATCACAAATATTGCACTCAATGAATATAGTTAGTGCGAGTTTTGCACCGACCCTTTGCTCGCCCCAAGAGCGCGATAAGGGCCCTCTCGGCTCTGCCCCAGCTCGGACGTTTTCGCAGGGAAAGACAGCTGCGCGCTCACCTGCTTCACTGGACCAAGGGAGGGCGGCGCGCAGGGGAACCCGTTGCAGATAATGGTACGGAGCCAGTTACTCCCTCTCCCTTACTTCTAGGCGCGGCCTCGCCTGCCTCGTGATCGCAGTACTCGCCGCCAGAGAGCAGATCAGAGCAAACAAGGCATCTCACATTTACTCGTAAGCCAGTGCTACCACAATTCATTATTTTAAATGGTACGTTTTGTCAATACAAATATCCGTAGCGTTTGTCGAGAAGTTTAAAACTTATATAATGATTATGGGCCACATATTCCTTTTTCTCTGTAATGAGAATGAACGAGAATGTTCCCAATGTATTTTATTAATTATTATGAGCAAGGTTGTTCTGACACACGTGATCAGAACACTAGATTACTCGAATTTTCGAATAGCATACTGTACCCTGAAGAATGTCAGTGTGCGTGGCAGAACTGTGCGCGATGCTGTAAAAAAATAAAAACCTACGATCGAAGAGAATTAGTAAAAAGGATTATTCACTTTAGCCAAGTGAGTCATCACTACTTGAGGACATTTAACACAAATTCATTTTTCGAAAACACTATGACGTATTTTGCTAGTCATGAAAGAAGAAAAGAGTTTAATTTCCCTTGATTACAGCAACGTTTGCAGGAAGCAGATCTCATTTTTTCTGTTCTGTAATTTACTACTTACTTTGTCTTTCATGAAAATACATCTTGGGAGAGAGTGATGAACTGTATGTTGGAATTGTTTATTTTCAAAAAATTATGTGATCACCGAATGATTCTTCTCTAGAAGTGTCCATATCTCCATCTTGCTCTCTCAGAATGCTTATACCGGGCAAGCTATGCAGCTGTGCATTTAGGCGGTGCGTACGTTCCTATTTATTTCTTCGTCCAAATATTTTCTATCTGGCTCTCCCGAAGGGTTACTCACTCATGCAGGATCACGTACGTTCGGGAGCGGGGTGCGTTGGGACCGGCGTAGGTCCCGCGCAGAGTCCTGGCGCCAAGCAACAAAGTGAGTGATTGTGGACGCGCCTCGCGACTCCAGGAAGGCGGGCGCTGGGAATCCCTAGGGTGGAGGGTGGCGGCGGTGGCTCCCAGTTTCCAAGTGCTCACCCAAAAGGATCCCGTGTTCCAGGCGTAATTTGATTCATTTAGTCCAAAAACAGTAGAAACTGTATGTGACGTATGGGGGAGAAAATCAATTGCGCACGTTTTCTTGAGTTCTAGAACCCATTCCCAACATTCGAACTATAAGTAATTGAAAGATCAATAAAAGTTTTATAAAAGTAATAAAATTGAAAAAAGCGTTAAATTAGCAACATTTGTAGAACTAGACACTCTCGTTCCCGAGTTATAAAAAACTTTATTGCATCGGCAAACGAACTCTCGTGGCTCAGTGGCGAAGTCGCTTGTTACGGCAAAACGAGCTTGCAGGCTTCACAGGGGCTAATCCAACCCCTGTGAAGTGTCCTAAACCCTATCCCAATCCTAATTCCTTCCCAATTCTGGCCGCTGAGTAGTGACGCAGGGGCGCGTACGCGGAGATGCTAATTGGCGGTCTTCTTGACAACTGGCTGCGACGAGACGTGACGGATATGTTGAAGTATTAACGGAGGATTACTCCGGAAGCGCAAAGCGCACAACGCCCTGCGGGGCTTGGAGACGCGTTGCGTCAATGAAACACGCAACAAATTAAATTAAAAAAACTCCAGATTTGATTCCTCTGTTTTTCCAACAAATTAGCAATTCACCTCCAAGTCTACTCCTACGATTACCACCACCAAGCAAAAGGAGAGTTCAACAAAACGATCACATAGTGAAACTACATTTACGTCCAGAAGCAAAACAAGGCATTGCAGCATTTGCTCAATAGATGATGGAAACTGGACAAAAACCTGATCGACTTGGGGTTATTGATCTGGAAGCTGAAGTACATTACTTGTTACAGGCACTTTAAATCTTTCAAATTATACAATATAAATGTAAATTACTGCTTAAGATAATAATTATATATCTTTGTTTCCTTAGAAAAAATATTTTTCTTTTTGATGTTCAGAATAGTCTCTAATTGTATTAAGTCAGTTACGCAGCAGAAAATATTTAACTTTTAATTGAAATTTGTGTGTCGATTTTAATTGTTTATTACACTATTACGCAATTTTTCCGCGTAATTCTATAGAGCTGGTCCATAAAATAACGATACTATTAACAATTAGGCTCTGTACTGTCACAATATGTATAAGGAGTCCTACGTACTATCTATGGGCCATCCGCATACTTCTAAACGGTTCCCGATATCGAGATGCAGTTTTCGCTCTACAATGCGGAATTATGGGGAAAGTAATAGGCTATAGAGATATTGTTCGAAATATTTTTAGTTTTCGAGATATTTCATAATCATTGATTTTTTAAATGGAACCATGTATTTTTCTCACTAGCAATAAATGGATCGTAAATAGACAAATGGAATAATGTAACATATGTTAAAGTTTTGATACTATTTCGATTATAAAATTAAACTTACTGACATGTGTTTTAAATTAAATTAACGAGATTTCCTGTAGCAACCCTTGCAACTGTCGCCTTTGGAGAAGAGTTGCATTTCGTGGAGTCGGCATTTTTGCGAAGAGAGGAGAGAGGCCGCGAAGGCCTCCTTCCCAAAAGCGACAGTTTCTATGTCTGCTACAAGAAAAATTGCACGTTTAATTCAAAATATCATGTGAGAACGTTTACCGCGCTTTCAATGCGCCGAAGGTCATCACGATCCTCGACCCCAGCTCTCAATGCGTTGGGAGTACCTGACTTATAAAATTCAGATACTAAACGCCTCTTAAGCGCAGGAAATGAGTGGAAAATTGAAAACGACGTTATAAGTATCTACTGTGCTTATACCGCATCCGCTGGAAATGGAAAAGTCGTAATACCTCTACATGAATTGTCCGGCATACAAGGGGCTGTGATGCGGTGACCTCGCCCGGTATTTGCCAGCAGGGCTTCTCTGATAGTGTTAGCAATTGAGTTTTCCAGAAAAGAAACTTTCTCTAATGCGAGGTAATGCCGGTCGCTCACTTGCCATGTCTCACGAGCACAAGTGAATAGTGCAAAATTTAATATTAATTATTTACAAAACTAAACGACGTAGAGTATCCAATTTTAGCAAATTCAGTCTGTACATTATTTATGGGATAAGGTCCCAACGTATTAGCAACTAGGACTTAATCACACTGATTATAAACTAAAAACTGATATGTTTACAGTTTGCAATTTTATTTAGCCATAGAAATCCTAATCTTTCAATTAAAATTTAAATAACATAATGTCTAAAATAATAATATAACTGTAATTACAACAAAAATTATGACGTAATACAAACAAGAGTAATTTACTTGGTCAACCTCTTATAATGAATTCGAAATGGAGTGTTTACTATTTTGAAGGATGTGTTATTTTGTTTCTTCGTTGCTAGCTGTTGGTGAGCAAGCTCGCTTTTCACTATGCATTCCAGGGTTCGATTCATGGTCAAGCAAAATTATAGTGTGCGTTTTCCTTGCAATGTCCCAGTTTATGTTGCTGTGTGACGATTATAAAATTCACTTCTGAGGTGAGAAGTCCGGAATACGGCGTGAGGATGTCTACGTGCTAACCACTCGTACCCCCTTAACCCACAGCCGCGAGGCAAGGACGTCGCCGGTAGGCCTGAGCCCGTTCCCCGGCTATACACATATATGTTACATTGTTAGATGCACAAAAACGTATATCTAGATGTAAAATGTGGTAAAAATAAATATAAACTAGCTGTATAATATTTAATGCAGTGTTCACCTATGGAAATATACATAAGTATTTTTTTTCTTTCAGGTACAGCTCTGGAAACAAAAATTAACCGGGCCGTCTGCGTCTGAGGCCAGACTTCCCACGGCTTGGGCAGCCCTTGTCATTGCAAAACCTTGCAGGTGGAGCCTCACAAACAACCGCAACCAATATCAAAGAGGGGAGAAGTGGCCTAGCAAAATTACCTCTTAGAAAATGGCGGACGTCGCTAGTTCAGATGTGGAAATATTTCTAAATAAAAATACGTAGAATGAAATACTTTTGAGTCATTCCACGTCAACTCGCATAATCACTATTTTTTAGCTTGAATCACTGAAATCTTGAAACATTTTTTACGACATCTAGGGTTGAAAATATGTGACACATATTTCTTCTTTTGTTTCTAATCCCACCGCATTCAGAAATATTACCATTTACTTTTCCGAAGAATCATGCGCGTACTAATGTTTAAAATGTTTTTGCGTAAATTCCGTATTATACAGAAAAATAAAATTAAACTTAAATTTAACTTAAAAAGATGTACTTTGATGTGATGTAAATACAATTTTTGTAAACATATTATTTAAATATTTAAAATATATTTTCATTTCCAAAATGCAAATTTGGAAACTGACACTGCAAGGGTCTGCCAGAAACAGAGCAGCCTTCTTTCTCAGAAATATTGAGTCAGTTGTGTAAACTGAGAAATCCGCGAAAGATATGCGTTGTTCTGTGAAGTTCGTAACCGCAGAGAAACTTACAATAATTTCAATATTATTGTTATTTGCATTTTCTTAATATGAAAATCTATAATTGCAGAAGCAGTGTACGTTTAGGTTATTACAACCACCATTCTTAAAAAATTGGAAATTGACAGATTGCCGTAAAAAAGTTATATTTTTAGATAAACACGTTCTCAAAATTCCTTCTCGTGACGAGTCAACTGATGTTTCTTCAAGAAACTGAGAATCGTCCATACTTATTAATGCCGCAAATATGTTGGGCAATGAGAGCGACAAATAGCGTGCACTGCTGGTCTTCATCACCCTAACGATACGAGTGAAACGAAACACGAAAGAAACTGACCGAATTAGTTCGTCGTGTGTTTGTTCTGTTGTTTTCACGTTTTGTTTACCGTCTTCTCCTCTCTTCATGAAACGAAAATTCAATTTAATGCTGAGAGTTTTTATTGGGCAGTGTGATTTTTTTAGGAAATTCTTTCTTACTTGAAGATGTAATTCAGTGACTGCTGTGAATTAGTGTCTTGGCTACTCTGCATCCTTTTGTGTTATGCTTCAGAGAAAGCAAAGCATTTAAAAATAAAATTCTGAATGCCTGAAATACAGCACGAATTCAATCCACAATTGCCAGTGTAAACTCATAACACTTTCAACTAATTTTATGACAGTGTTAAGAGACATATTTTTGGGTGGGGTCAGTGGTTAGTATTACAAAACAATGCGAATGTATGCTTCTAAAAAGATGTCTTCAATGTGCGTGCTGAATGACATTTCTTTGCTTCGCAACGTTTATGGAAAGGGACCTTCCGACGTAGTGGGGAGGGCAACTATAATATTTTTAATAAAAGCTAGACTTCAATTCTGACAATAACCTATTGATTTGCCCAGGAAGTTATTTAAGTAGGCTGATGATAATGTGAAGAATATTACCTTTATATTTTTTGGAAACACTGAATATTTAGAAAGAGGACTATTGCAACAATGATATAATAAAAAGCAGTAGAAGGCGCAAAGAAAAGACATAGTTTCATTTCTTTATGAAAAGGTCACTTGACCATATTCTCTGTTAAGTGAAAGTATCAATTCATAGTATCACATACTCTTTTTTGTTTGTGTGTGTTATTTAAGGTCGCATCATTTTGTAGATCACTAGCGACCACTATCGCTTATAACGGTATGGTAACTGTGAAGATGACACGATACGATGATAAAAGGACGAACACAATACAAACATGCCCGAGGCGGGACTCGAATCCGCGATCCTTCGGTCCGAGATCGCTACGGCACTACTGCCTTAGCGAGCTCGGCCACCAGATCGGCTCACATGCTCTTATTCGTATAAATATTCCGTCTGTTAATACTAAATTGAATCAGTTTGACACTTTTTAATTTGAATTTTATCGGTTACATATGTACATATCTGGCACATAGTATGATGTGAGGGGATACTTCTGTTTAGTGCTCTTGGAAAGTATATTGATGAAAATCGTCTACTGCTGATTGGCACGTGCTTGAGGTGTGACTAACAGCAGCAAAACAGCAAGTAGACATTTCTATTGTATTTAATTTCTCAGATTCATCTCGGTGTCCCACTTTGTAACTTAACCACACTTATGTAGAACATTTTAGAAATTACAATGGTATTTTTAACTGTAGATTTTAGGAAAAAATAAAAAAAGGTCAAAAATATATATTTTTTAACTTAATGAATTCAATACATACATCAGATGAAAGAGCATCTTTTGTTCTTTAAAGTCGCAAAATATTAAATTTCTGTTACAATTACAACAGGGGTTAAAATGTTTAACATTAGCGATGATAGCATTTTATCGTAAATATTGAAAATGAATAAATTTCGAAAAACAATGCTTGAGAAAAATGAAATATACGTGTTTCATCCTTTTCTTCACAGAAAAAAGTTTAAAAATCTGGGACATTAAGGTCAATTTTCTCTAAATTTGTGCGATTTGACATGAAATTACCCTTTTGTGAACATGAAAGAAAATATATTGGAATATGTGTAAGAATATATTCGTTTAACCACTGTTAACACAATTCTTTATGAAGAAAGTATTTTGATATGAGGTAAAATAACACTCATTTTAGAGAATGTAGATTCTCACACACGTTTACATTCAATATTATTGTTGATAAATAATATAAGACCTTTATCCAGTTCACTATAGATTTTATCGATAAGAAAACTATTACAATTTCAAGTTGCAATTGTTCATATGTTTATAACATTTAAAAAATACAAAATCGTTCACTCTCGAATACATAGATGCCTTCTAGGGAACCATTTAAAACAAAAACAGCAAAATTCAAAGATATAGTCCATATATAAAATTTTCGCAACAAAAAAAGTAGGTATTGGTAATATTTTGCATCTCTTGAAGAAACTTGTTATATTGCAATATTCACCTCAAACACCATTTCAGGACATTGCCCGGCTGAAATTTCACGGATTTCGGAATTGTTTATAAAATTGTTAACTTTGAAAAATTGTTAATTCGCAGTTTTCTGTTCTGGGACATCAGGGACCCCTTCCTACTTACAAATTTTCAAAATTGGAAATTGTTTATTCATTTTAAATTTTCCAAAATATTATTGCCTTAAGACGAGATGCACAATTCCGCAATCCGATCGGCGCTATCGTCTTTCGTTTCCGAGGTATGTAAATGTTTATCAAAAAATAGCATCTCATGACAACTCCTACTTTTTTGGCAGTCAATCCTTACGCAGTTCCCACGTAAGTCTTTTCTTCAGTCCGTTTTAGAAACGGCGTATCGTTTCTCCGCCATATACGTTTGAATTTACCCAACGGGGTGGAGCGGACATGTGGCCACAACGCTAGAATATATTACCAAGAACATAGTTGCTAGTTAGGTATCCCTGGTTTTCAGCTCTCTATTTTTTATTCTGAATGCTCTAGCATAAATAATTTGGGTTAATAATAAATGATCCTGTGCTTACAATAGATAAGAGAGGGGGGTTTAAACAAGTCTGTTTTAAAACCAAAAAAGATATTGTGTTTTGAAGTCTAATAATTCCTTGAACTATCTTCGTGGTTCAACATTTGCTTCACACCTTTAACATTCACACCTTAAAGAAATTTCAACAGGATGGACTCACACCTAATAGAACAAAACCACTCTTTTGACCCAAACAAAAAATTTCAAATTTTGCATATTCAAAATGAAGGATCTAAATTAAATATTCTGGAAGATTTAGAAATAAAAAAATAACTAAAAAACTTCCATGACTTGCCTAAATGTGCAAACTGATGCAAAGGATGGCGTGTTCATGAATGTGTTTGCTTCTTTTCCCCCATCTCACTTTAAACCACAGACAAAATGGCCTCTCCATTTTTATCAATTAATTTATCAATCACGCTAATCTGTACATCTTGTGACGACATTACAATTAGGTAAGTATTATCTTCACTGAAATAATTAATTTAAATTATTTCGTTTTTAAAAATTCATTGCATTAATCTAGTATTTATTGAAGATTTAGGTAATAACGTTGTTTGTGTTGTACCACCGAAAATGGGGAAAGTGTCCCGAAACTAGTTTGGTGTAATATGTGTTTAATATTTAAACGTTATCCAATGTGGCCTGATTACCTCTAATCATACATCTGAATTGACGGGAGTGGTCGAAAAACGTGATAACTCACATTTTGTCGAAAAACGAGTTACATGCATTATCGACTTTCTGGCGTTGATAGATACATGTGAATCTAAGAAATTTTTTTGTAAGCCAATATATGGCAGAGAGATCGTCTATATCGACATTCCACATGGAGCTATTTAACATGGAAAACAGTGCCATCCCGCTTTTTTTCAGATGGCTGCGAGGCAGTGTAGAGCAGGGCGTAGAGGCACGGTTGAGATGAGAAAAAAAGGGATTTTGTGAAAATATTTGAGACGTCTCCGTTATTGTTTGATGACTGACGATTGAGTTAATGATCCTGACTGAATTTGAGGATGATGAAGACTGCTCAAATGACCATGTGAGAGTTGGTGTCACTCTCGATTAGGTAAGGATTCTGGGGTTATCAAGTTTCTCTACGTAAGATTCTTTTTTCAAAGATTGTTGTAAATTTCTGAAACGCTTGCAAAATAATTGGCAAATAATATGTGAGTTTACTAGAATATTTCTAGAGTTGAAAGAGCCATATTTGCGGTTTCTTCAATATATTATTATGTGAGAAGAAGACAACAATGTGTGTTTATGACAAACCGCAGTACTAAACTATCTTAGTGAACAGTAAACGAGTATCATACGAAATCGTTATTGCAACATTAACAGTATCATATTTGTTTTCAGATAATTTGACTTTCTCCCACAAAAGAAAGAAAATTATGGGTCAATTTCACCAAACTTCGTCAAATCATTCTTGACGATCGTCATTTTTGACGTACGTCAAATATTTGACGACCTATTTCATTTCACCAACACTTCCGATGCTGAGTGTGGATAGATTTTTCTTCGTCGAACGGAGATTGGTAACTTGGTCAGTTAAGAAATCGTTTCCATACTTGCTGTAGAATTTTGATTATATTATATATGTAATATGTATTTTAAATGTAATGTAACATCAACATGTGCTGTAGGGAATAAGACATTACTAAAATTAAATATCAGTTGAAAAGAAAAAGAAAATGGCTCCAGAGAAAAATTATTGGGCGTTTTCCAATTAGGAGGAATTTGGTATTACTATCTTTTCATAGTAATGCTACAAAGAGTGGACATAAATTAAATAAATTGAAATTACTTCTGATAAGAATATAACTTGGTTATTCAACACAACTTATATCTAAAATTAATGAATGTAATAAACCATTCCACATACTATTATAATGTAAAAGTGTTAACAAAATTATGCTACATATTTATTGATGTCATTATTACTTTGAACAATGCTACTTCTTAATAAATAAAATATACGAAAGTGCTGCAATTCATTAGGGTGGAAAGTAGAGCACTACGAGATATCTGGTTTTGTGCCTTCAGAAAATTACCCCTTTGTGTTTTAGAATTACTATATAGTTATTCCAGTTTTTAAATTGATCATTTGTGGGTTATCGATTGATTTTGATTCCAAGAAACAAAATTTCCTCCAATATCCAAAAGTGATTCATTTTTAGTTTGTGTATTTTCAATAATTAATATTACATTGATAGTAAGTATTTATGTACTTTGTTAGTATAATATCGCATTGAAAGAGAGTTCACAATAAAAATTGTCTATACTATGTTATTGTTCAGCCAAAAAGAATCCCAAGCAAGTTTGAAAATTTAGACAAATCTATTGCCTGGCAGCTTGCAGTTCATGGTTTCATGAAAAACTTTTTATGGAATGTTTCTCGTGTTATTCAGTAAATAATTATATTCGTATCTTTACATGACATGACATGAAAAAAATTGTATGACTATTCAATAATACATCATTTAATTAGCACATAATTAATAATTTATATTAACATTAGTTGAATCTTGATACTAGTATACTCAATATACATAAATAAGAATCATATTTGTATACACACAATTTTGACCTTACATGTACACAAACACACACACACACACACAATTGCAGAATTCATTCATGTGTTCAATGCAAAACAATATACACAATGTATTTCACTACTAATGCACATTTTCCCTTTTCAGATTGTGTAATTTCTGTTGTTGAGGATCCAACAATGGAAACAATAACCATAATAAATGATTATGAAAGAAATGAGGATGCTCCAGTAGCATCCACCTGGAAGGATGAAACATCAGTGAATGGAGAGATTTCGAAGATGCATTGGATTGCAAGAAACAGACCCAAAATAATGAAAAGCAGACGCAGGAAGCTAGGGGGAAGCTGGCCAAACTTTTTATTTTTTTATTAATAGGTAATTATTACAAACAAATTAGCTTACTTGATCCTATGTGACTAGGCCGAGGGCCTTTAAGCCATTACAATATCTACATCCTTTCGCGTTCTAATCTTTCGAATTCTGGTATTCACCCCAAATGGTCTCTCCATCGCATCAAAGCCGCGGAAAAGAGACCATAAGGTACGGCTCAGGAAAAAACCCCTGAAGGGGGAAAAAACCTGCCGTCAGAAGCCGAGTACATACTAATCTATCCGACGTTTATTTTAACTATTTATTTTCTGGCGCGGGCGTCCCGCCGTCTCCTTCCAGTGCTTGGCCTCCTCAGCACCTGAAATCAAACAGCGCCACAGAAGATCGTCCGCACCAACGCCTCTGCCCTTATATTTTCGATCCCCCCTTACCTCCCCCCCTAATGTGCTTAATACTATGTCAGTTTTATTTTATTTATTATATTGACCTGTTACTTACCAATTGACTACGACATATGACTTATTTCTTAACTGTTTACTAACTTAACATAAAATTACTGATTAACTTACTCATTGTTAGCTTATTGACTTATTTATTTCTCTCCAGTCTAGACTCCCCTCAAGCTAACCGGTGCTGTTTTCCCACTCCCTAATTTCAGTTTCATGGTCCAAACCTTTCCTAAAAATGTTCCTAATTCTTTCATAAATTTAGCCCTTTTATCACCTAAAATGTTTTGGGCGAGCGTTACGTTCCTGTTTAGGAAGTAGTAATTTCCCATTCCCATCCATTTTCTTCTCCATGATTCGGTTGCACAGCAAATTAAGAGGATGTGGATCTAGTCTTCCCTATCACCGCAAAGCACACAGATGCCATTACCACTTGCGTCCTTTAGTCTACGCTGCATCCACTCCCCAAACCTGAACCAAGCGTATCCCCCTCTTGCGTCCTTTCCGAGAGTAAGTACGTAACTTTCGCAACCCCATAACGGACTCGCATAGATTTGAGCTACTAGCGAAAGTTTTTCAGCCGTTGCTGCCCAGATCTCTTGCTTTTTAATATCCGCAAGTCTATCGGAAATCAGCCGTTCTATCTCACGGGTTCCCCTATCTCCCACCATTTCCGAAGAGACGTCTCCCAACCCTGCGCGGTCAAGTAGCCTTTTAATTTTGTACGACCAGTAGCGATGGTCGCTTCCCTGCAATTGCACTCTAAAGCACCTATGTATAAGTGTGTCAGCCTGTTCATCTGCTAATTTAATCCAAAGTTTAATAGGTTTCATTTTAAAATCTCTCCAAATTCCTATACTACCGACCTCTCTTAGGACTCCGGCATTTGCTGCGCATCTAGAAACTCCTAGAATTAATTTGAAATAATCTGTTTCGATGCTTTCTAGTCGATCTATCCTATCCACTTCCCAGATTTCTGCCCCATAGTTCATAGCTGGGAGAACTAACGATTTGAACATTATATCGCACACTTTTACCGGCAATTCCGGAACCCTGCGCACTGCGCAAACGATTTCTTTGAGCGCAATTCTTCTTTTGCTGTGAGCCGTCAATATGTGATTATTCCATCCCCCATTCATGGAAAATTTTGCACCAAGATATGTAAATGTTTTGACGCGGTCAATTTCTTCCCTAGCGTAGTACCATTTCTCTTTGCTACCCCAAATAAACCCATTCTTGAAGACCACTACTTTCGTTTTTTGAATATTTACTTTTAGTCCCCATGTCTCACTATACCGTTCTAGAATATTTAAACTCTTCTGTAAGCCCTCAGTCGTCTCCGAACATAAGAATAAATCATCAGCATAGAGTAGTCCGGGAATTTTCAGGCCATCAATTACCGGAGCCGCTGCATCCGCTTCCTGTACCCACGTCAATAAATCATTTATAAACAAGATAAACAGCAGCGGTGAAAGAGGACACCGCTGTCTTACTCCTACAGTTGATTTTATTTTTTGTGTTGTACTTCCGTCACCGCACCTGACGCAGAAATTTACTTCCCTATACATGCTCTGCAACACTTTTAAAACTTTACGTGAGACGCCTAGCTCATTTAGTTTTCGCCATAAAGCTTCCCTATTAATAGAGTCAAAAGCCTTTTCAAAATCCACAAAACTGCAATATAAGTGGCCCCGTTTACGCGCCAGCGCCTGTTTTACTAGGGTATCTAACACAAATATATTGTCGGTTGTCGCGAAGCCTCTCCTAAAGCCTGCTTGAAATTCTGATATTTAACCGTACTTTTCCGCCCATTCACTCAGTCTACCGTTGAGTATTTTACAGAACAGTTTGTTCAGCGCTGGCAAAAGACCAATTCCGCGATAATTTTGTGGGCAATTCGCATTCCCTTTATTCTTAAAAATTCTTAGAAATCGGTTGGAGGATAGCTGTACTCCACGTTTCTGGATACGAGCCGGAATCAGCAATTGCATTAAATAACTTCATAATACTATCTGGCCGAACTTTCCGAAGAACGGAAGCCCATGCGTCAGACGGAACTTGACCTTCTGGAACAAAAGTACAAGGCAGAACCGAAAAGTTAACACAAGACACATTACAAATTCAATGTATGAATTACAAAACTAAATTGGAAAAATTATAATTAGAACATTAAGTTAATTTCATTGAATAACATATTTTTTTAATACCTCTATACCTCTTCAGCAGTGTTTTCAAATCAAATGGTTATTTTACAGCATTCCTGATTTTTTACAAATATTTGACACTATGCCAGGCTTAGTTAATTGTATTTTTTAGAATTGTTGAACGATTGGCATATGATGTCCTAAACTAAATTAAGTTCATTATGTTACGCATTCAAAATTCTTTCAAATTCTGTCAGCCTTCATGCAGCTCGATGCGTGTATTTTGCAAGTGTGCATTCCCGCCTGAGATATGGCATACTATTCTGGGGAAACTCATCATGTAGTACTCAGACTCTTAGATTGCACAAGAAAATTATTCGAATAATGAACAAATGCCATCCACATGATCCCTGCAAGTCTCTCTTGAGCTTGGAATCTTACCACTGCCTAGCCTAAATGTTTACGAATCTGTAATATTTGGCAAAACTGACTTACTTAACGGTGGGAACATATTTTCATGCAATACTGATATTTATAATTACAACACAAATCGTAGATATCACGTTCATCAAGGGTCAGTATCAACAGCTCACTATCAGAAATCTACATACAAAACATGTTTGTTACTTTACAACGCATTGCCAGATGACATTAAACAATTGAAATCGGTTCACAAATTTAAGTTAAAATAAAATCTTATCTGCTGCATAACTGTTTCTATACAATTAGAGACTATACATATTATCAAAAAGAAAAATATTGTTTATTTTAACAAAACAGTGATATATATTGAATTATATTAAATTTGTTTTGTGTAAATATTTTTTAAAAAAATAATATGTTTGTAACAAATAATGTACTTCAGGTTCCGGGTCAACGACCCGCATCTCGATCAGGTTTTTGTTCCGTTTCCCTGATCAAATGTAATGACCTGTTTGGATTGGCCGAGATCGCTAAGGCGTGTCGTAGTGGTCTCGGACCGAAGGATCGCGGGTTCGAGTCTCGCTTCGGGCATGGTTGTATTGTGTTCGTCTTTTCACCCCCTATCATCATATCGTGTCACCCGCACAGTTACCATAAAAAAGTGGAATGAGCAAATGCTGAGATTACTTTGCTTCTGGACGTAAATTTAGCTATGTGCCTGTTTTGTTGAACTCTCCTTTTGGTTGTAATGGTAGGAGTAGAGGTAAAGACGAGTTACTTTTTGTTAGCAATGTAGAAAATCTGAAACCTGCAATTCGTTTACCGATGCAAATAAGTTTTCTATAACTCGGGAACGAAAAGGTCTAGTTTTTTTCATGAATTGCTAATCTCGCACTTTTTTAAAATTTATATTTATTTATTTATTTTAAACTTTCACTCATCTTTCAACTATTTATAGTTAAAATTATGGGAAGGGATTCTGGAACTCAAGAAACCGTGCGCACATGATCTTCTCCCCCATACGTCACATACAGTTTTTACTGTTTTTGACTAAAAAAATCTAAATGTGTTCACTAAATATCACATACCACTCAAAATTGAATAATTCACTTACCACATAAAATAATCTTCTTTACCAGCAGGTGCACCAATTTGAGGACCAGGAACGTTATTAACAGAACATCTTCAAATACAACATAATTCCGATTTTGTTGTCTCAGAAGTTGTAAGTCCGTATTGTAAATTGAAGAAATGATTGTGTTAGTCAAAATACCTAAATGTACAATTCTTTTCAATTCCACAAAATATTTATAATAATAATTTACCTGTGCTAAATAAAATTTTCCAGTGGTTCTTCTTCTCTGCACTGTATTGACATGTTATGTAATACTGGAGTGGCCACTACAACTAATGTACTGGTGTTGACATTAGTGCGCAAGCTCAATTTAAATACTGGGAACCTTTTTTTCCACACCCCGCACTATCTCTCGACAGTATTTCTGGGCGCAATATGCTATTCATTAAAAGTGGATTGTCCATCTATGGTGGCATTTAAAAACGGTGTTAGCAGGTATGTGCTAAGGCGATAGGAATTATCTCCTAACAAGAAGCCTTCTCTTATTTTGGTTTCTTTGTAACTTTATCCTCACTTCACTTGAATCAAAAATAAAACTATCATGTGCTGAACGTGGCCACTTTGCTATTTCATATCTAATTAGTAGGTTAGCATCTGAAATAGTCTGTACATTTAAAGAAAAATACATTTCCCTGTTTCGAAATCTTTCCGATTCAGTTCTTCCTGGAGATAAAATTGGCACATGAGTGCTATCAATTTCCCCCTACTACACCAGGAAAACGCGCCATTCTAAAAAATCTAGCCTCAGTGCTGAGGCTTCGTCACCTTGTAGGAATACCACATATCCCACATACTGTGGCCGCAGACAGGCAATTTCCAACGACAATTTTTTACATAACGACATACAGTGGATGCTGAATCCCCACAACAGTCGCCGATCACGAAGTGGAAGGATCCCGCAGCTTAGAACTTTAGTGATACCAATAATTGTTGTATGGGCGTCAGACTCTTCTTTCTATTAGTGTGGTACGCCAGTTGCGCTTCTATTCCTTCCAGGATCTTCAGGACCACCTTCTACGACAACCTGTATCTAGTAATTAGGCTTCGTCCAATTCAAAAAGTGATATTTGGCGTAATTGCCCGTTCTAGGCCCATGGTTTCTAAAAATCCAATGTATAGTAGTTCGACGTCAAAATTGTCTTCCATTTCCGCACACACCAGCTACACACACGCAATTAAATCAGTAATCGGATCGTCGAATAGCCAATACACCCTAATCGCAAAACTGCTAGCAACGCGATTAACGATTCGTCAATGGCGTTGATGGTAGGTTACCGGTCCACGAAAATTTGACAAATGTTTTGACGATCGTCAAGCGAAACAACCTTGATAAAACGTAACAATGGCGTTCAACGATACGTTAGTAGTTTGACGTCCATCAAAACTGCTGATCAAGGTTGGTGAAATCGGGGGTATAACTTTAGAAAATGAGAAAAATTGAATAATGGATGTGACACACGGCAGCTAAGCACCAATGAAAATGATACGGTGACGGGTAGCCCATGCAAGTTAGCTGTAAGAGAAACAAGAACAAAATTAACTGTCGAAACTAAGAAGAAAAGGAATGCGGCTGAAGATTATAAGACCTATAGAGGTATGAAAGATGAGAAACGTATTGCAAGAATTGGGCCAGATTGAAAATGTTCAAGAAAATGTCATGAGGTAGTAAAAGAAGAACGCACAAACATTTTTTCTCAGTTTTGGGGTTTAAAGAACTATGAAACCCAAACTGCTTAATTATTGGGAATGATATGCATTAGTGACGTGAAAAGGAGTAAATAATATTTCTTCAAAGAAACTTGTGGTTGTATCTGATAATTGCGCTGGCCAAAATAAGAATTGATCCATTATTGCCTACTGGATGAGTTTCTTATCAACAGGTTGATTTGAAGAGACAGAACACCATTTTCCACTTCATGGTCACACCATCATCTGATGAGGACTTTGGAATGATAGGAAACTTTGTTAGAAATCATGCACTTCGATGTTTCGATGCATGAGTTAACGTTTTCAAAAAATGTTGCAGAAAAAAGCATTTACGTCCTGGGTCTCTCAGTCGAAGTTAAAACATCCTGCCTTCTTCCAAAGTAATCATTTGTAAAGCGTTGTCAAATATCAAAAAAGATTGTTCAAATTATTTCTAAACTCCTCTTGACGATTCTTAAAAATAGCTTAACACTTGTTTGTTTTTTGTAATTTTCTCCACTTTGAATACAAGTTAAAAAGTTTCTGCGAACATTGTTGAGTGCTTCTGGCCGAAATTCTTGCTTTCTCCCAAAAGATCATACATTAACAAACCACAAGTTTAGAACTTGCACTAACTGTTGATTTTAATTCTGTTGATGTGTTAAAAAAACTTCAAGCACTTGTTTATTTGATGGTAAATTGTGTCCAGTTGTTTGGTGTTTTATAATAATAATTAATGTTATTTCCTAGTAACAACGCACGTTCTTCGGCACTGCTTATGTCACTAACATATGGCGGCCTGAAAACAAGCGTGACATGATCGAATAATATTCATGTACTGTTAGTCAAGGACCAGACTCAGCGGTGGGTGTAGGCCTGAACTTGTCCGTCATCCGAGTTTTCACTTACGTCGGCTCGGGTTAGAATACTCCGACCTCAACAAAATTTTGTGTAGAGATGTTTTAAGATCGTTCGAACAAAATTGGGGGTGAGCGTTAAAAAATTTCGAAGTCGGAAAATAAGGGATACCGTAATGAGGAACCAACCCATACATTACTTTTGTTACAGTACATGCATGTGTACAAACCTATGTTTTGAATGCATGAGGGTATGCAAATATGTGTATGCATTCAAACTATTATATATTGTATGTTTTCTAATTTTCTCTAGTAGAGTTTTACTAATTTGAAAACTTTTTGAGTTCATAATTTCCTACAACCTTCGCCATATGTTAAAACCAATAGCGCCTCAGCCATACATAGGATTTTCTCCACAATAGATATTCCCCGATCAATCTGGCTCAAGTCGAATCTTTGTGATTTTGAAAAACATTCTTTAAAATTTGGGTGTTCTTTACATGAAACCTCACGGACATTTTATTTTTTTTAAAAAAAATGCCTCCAATTGTATTCTTTAAATTTCTTGCAAGAATAGACTAAAATGCACTTTTAAAGGTGGCATATATCCCATTTTCACTGCCACCTCTAAATTTTTGAAAATTACAAAAGTTTGGATTTTTGTAGTGTCTTCCTACAGCTACAAAACTGAAGATAGATTTTTCTTCAAATAAAATTTGTTGTCAATAATTAGTTCTTTCATTAAGGTCAAGTACATTTATTTGAAACTTTTAGTAGTCTTCCTACAGCTACAAAATTGAAGATAGATTTTTCTTCAAATAAAATTTGTTGTCAATAATTAGTTCTTTCATTAAGGTCAAGTACATTTATTTGAAACTTTTAGTAGTCTTCCTACAGCTACAAAATTGAAGATAGATTTTTCTTCAAATAAAATTTGTTGTCAATAATTAGTTCTTTCATTAAGGTCAAGTACATTTATTTGAAACTTTTAGTAGTTTTTGCATAAAATTGCGTGCAATTTCTTCAATATTAAAAAAATAATAAAAACCAGATTTTCTAAAAATCGGCTCAAAATTGCTCTATTTTTGTTTTTTGAAAAATTACAAAAATTTTATTTATTTGATTTGTCTCTCACGTTGTTAATATTCACATTAGCGGAGATTTGTTCACATTATTTTATATATAAGTACATGTGTTTTAAATAATGTCAGATAAAGTTTCTCGAAAACTCAACAGTTTTCGGTGAAAATGACCTCAAAATTCCGCATTTCCAGAAACGCTCAAACGCGATTTTGACACATATATTCTGCTTGGCAATGCAGAACATGGTCTACACAAAATATCCTTTTATTCTCTTATACATTTTCAAAATACTAAGAATATGCAGTAAAGTCCACAAAACCACACAAAACGTCATTATCCTGGAAAGGCAGATTTCTCTGCTAGGCACTCTGTTTGATCACCAGTCTAGAGTAAACACATCCAAGAATATTATTCTGACTTTTGTGGTTCTGCAAAAGGTAATAATAACATGGAAAGAAAAACGTTTGAGTTAAAAACAATGCAGTGGTCCAGATCAATAAGAGAAACAATCATTTTAATAAAATATTTATTTAAAACAATTTTTTTTAATTTTAAGCGCTTGTATTTCCAACACTTTTTTTCTTTAGCAGCATGATACCTTTTTACTTTCTCGCCTTACGAACTTCTTCGTAAGACGAGAAAGTTATGTAATCGTGCGCAGGAATACTGCGAATTTTCAGCAGAAAAATTCTTATTGCCAAGCACTCATGACGAAAAAGTGGTTATCTCCTGTTTCTAAATTTAAGGGGAAAAATCCTCTAACACGTCGTGTAGCCAGAGTCCATGTTTTGTGGGTCCCTGATACCGAAAACTCGATTGACGGCAAAACGTCTGTGGTCAACGCTAGCGCCTAAACCGTTCAGCTGATTTTCTTGAAAATTGATATTCCCCAATCGATCTGATTGTATTTGTGGCTTTGGGAGTTTCAAACGTATATTTTGATTTTTGAGGGTTAATTCACATGAAGCCTCAAAACATTTTTAAATTTTCTCAGAAATGGCATCAAATTTTTTGATTAAACTACGTTCACGGATGGTCTAAAGGACGGTTTAGAGAGTGGTGCAGGTCTCATTTTCGTTGTAATCCCAGCATTGCAAAATTGCAAAACTTCGAGTTTTTGGAGCTTTTCCTACAACTGTAACATTGAAGTTAGTGTTTTTTCCTGTATGAAATGTCCCTTAAAAACAGATCTTTAAATAAGGTCATGTACAAATGTTTGAAAATATGAGTAGTTTTCGGGTAATTTTTCGCGACGTATAGGAAATTTTTTCGATCACATTTTTCTCTGAAACGGCACCAATTTGTTCTTCAAATTTCCTCCTCGTATGTTTCAAGGGACGGTAAACAATTTTGTGTTAATACCATTTTCGGCGAACTCTGTATTTTGAAAAAGGTAACATTTCGGTTGAGAATATATTTGAATATCCGACGGTTGTGCTCAGACTTTAGACGGCGACTGAATGTGCCACAGTTGTTGCACTGTAAAGATTGGGATGGAGACCGACAAATATTTATTGTCATTCTGTGTGTGGCGAAGAAGCCTTGCTCCGTAATTCATTCACGTTACATATTAAAGCATTTATATTATTTAAGTACCACTATTTCTCGTAATTCTCCCCTGCTATTCTTTTTCAATTTCAAAACTTCACAATTGAAGATTGATATTTTTGCCTTAGACAAAGTCTGTTCCGAAACATCAGCTCTTTAAAAAATGTCATTTTTTTAAATAGTAGTTTTCGCTTAATTTGGGTTTGAAATTAATGCAATTGATTTTTAAAAAATCTCAAAAACATGTAATTTTTTTCATCAAATGTTTTCCACGGATCTAAAAAGGGACGTTTAAAACAATGGCATCTCATTTTCGCTGAACTCTTTTGAATTTTGAAAATTGTAAATTTATAAATGGTGCGAGAAAGTATGAGCTGTTGTAGCATCACTAGTTTTCCTGAATACAATATCTTCTTTAAAGACAGGTCTAGATATATGTTCATGTACAATTTTGTAATAATATGGGTAGTTTTTGTGTAATATTGCATGACATTTAGGCAATTAAAATAATTTCTCAAAAACACTTCATATATTTTGTTTAAATTTTCTTCTGGTATGTAACAAAGAACAGTAAAGAAAGTGGCACTAGTCCCATTTCCGACAAACTCTGACTTTCTAAAATTGCAAAATGATAACTATAGCTTAACTACAAATTTGAAGATGGAGATAGATTTTATTTGAAACAAAATTATTCTAAAAATCCAATCATTAAAAACGGCCATGTATATTTGTTTAAAAACTACACGCTTTCCCAAATTTTATCCTTGAAATTAATGCAACTTTTAAAACATATTTTCTCAAAAAATAATCCATATTTTTTCTTCAATGTTTTTCCACAAATAGAACAAGGGGCGCTTAAATAAATAGCTCATGTCTCGTGTTCCTTAAACTGAAATAAAAATTTTAAAAAATCCAAGAAATTATGTGCTGTTGTAGCACTAATATATTTTTCCAAACGTCCCCCGTCCATCCGTCAATCTTTAGAGTCTTCGTGCCAGCTTAGTCTTGTGGCTGCTTGTTCATCCGTCTTTTCGTCTGTGAAACTCTAGGGCCTATACTATTTGTAGGATTTTTACTAAAATAAATATTTTTCCTTCGATGTGGTCCGATTCAAAAGGCTTACGATTTTGAAAAGAATTCCTTGAATTTTCAGGTTGTTTTTCATAAAGCCCCTAGGGTATTTTCAAACGTTTCCCAAAAATGCTTCCAACTGTTTCCTTTAAATATCTTTTAAAGACAGAGTGAACTACTCTTATAAAGATGGAATAGATCTGATTTTCACTGTTAATTCTGAATTCGAAAAATT